>JARQOC010000002.1:76220992-76286598 GCA_033576535.1 Allobates femoralis | reverse complement strand
GGCTGCGGCTGTATACAGCCCTGGGGCTGCGGCTGTATACAGCCCTGGGGCTGCGGCTGTATACAGCCCTGGGGCTGCTGCTGTATACAGCCCTGGGGCTGGGGCTGCTGCTGCTGTATACAGCCCTGGGGCTGGGGCTGCTGCTGCTGTATATACCTCTGGGGCTGCATATGGGGCTGCATATACCTCTGGGGCTGCATATGGGGCTGCATATACCTCTGGGGCTGCATATACCTATGGGGCTGCATATGGGGCTGCATATACCTCTGGGGCTGCATATGGGGCTGCATATACCTCTGGGGCTGCATATACCTCTGGGGCTGCATATGGGGCTGCATATACCTCTGGGGCTGCATATGGGGCTGCATATACCTCTGGGGCTGCATATGGGGCTGCATATACCTCTGGGGCTGCATATGGGGCTGCATATACCTCTGGGGCTGCATATGGGGCTGCATATACCTCTGGGGCTGCATATGGGCTGCATATACCTCTGGGGCTGCATATGGGGCTGCATATACCTCTGGGGCTGCATATACATCTGGGGCTGCATATGGGGCTGTATATACCTCTGGGGCTGCTGTATACTACCACTGGGGCTGCTGCTGTATACTACCACTGGGGAGGCTGCTGTATACCTCACTGCTGGGGGTTGTATACCTGTGCTGGAGTCCACCCTCGGCTTATACGCGAGTCAATAAGTTTTCCCAGTTTTTGGGGGCAAAAGTAGGGGGGTCGGCTTATACACGGGTCGGCTTATACACGAGTATATACGGTAATCAATGAAGAAATATGGCTATGCATCATTATGAGATATAGAGAACCATGCAAATTGTAATAACAAAGATTGTACCTTATAGAGAGCCCAGGTAAAAACACAAACGGGGTTCACTTTTTGGACTAGTTGGTTATGTGATAACCCCTCTGATTCAGTAGGGTCCTGGAAAAAAGTAGTGATATTGTGTTTACATCTTGCCACTTATTAATAGCTCTTGCACCGATGATAATCATGCGAATTGCAATAACAAAGATTGTATCTTATACATAGCCCATGGATGCTTGTGTGTGGGTGGAGTGGAGAAACCCCTCGCGTATTGCCGATTCAGCTTCCTCAGGGGTTGTGACGTTATCAGCAAGTATTCTCCTTATATAGCACCAAATGTTTAAGCACTTGTAACAATTAACTTAATTACATGCCTAAGACTATGAGGAGGAGGCAGACAGAGAGGCTATTGTATGGAGTTCCATATCCCTGGCACCAAAACCATGCTGCAATGACTTCATGTTGTCACATGGTCCTTGTAGGGGGAAGTGGTGATGTGCTTTGCTCCAATGGTCCCCTCGGGCCATAGGAATCTGCTGCATAGGTTCCCTGTAATTACATCATGACCTTTTAGTGTCCCGCCTGTTTCAGGGGATCTGGTCATACTGATACACCTAGCGCTGCTGCCAAGGTGACATCTATACCCAACGTCATCTGATCACATGACTTGTTAAGGGGCGGCACTAAATCAGCGGTACGTGCCTAAAAATGTTTCCCTTACCAAGGGGAGATACATACAGGGTTCCCATGGTAGACGCTGAAAAGCATCTGTGCACTTCCGGTTCCAAAGCCCCCAGTTATCGGGTCCCCCGGAGAAGAAGCTGAAACTTTCGCTTCCGCCCCCAATACCAGTGATAGTGTTATTAGAATGCAGCAAGCGCAAGCCACTCCCCGCTCACTTTTCAGAGCTACCAATTTATAGTCACACATTCAAGACATTTAATGCAGATCAATTATCATTGGCGCAAGAGCTATTAATAAGTATCAAGATGTAAACACAATATCAATGATTTTTTCCAGGACCCTACGGAATCAGAGGGGTTATCGCAAAACCAACTAGTCCAAAAAGCGTACCCTGTTAGAGGAATACAGTGATTAATTCATTTATCATCGATTGACGCGCCCTTGTTTGTGTTTTTACCTGGGTTCTGTATAAGGTACAATCTTTGTTATTGCAATTTGCATGGTTCTCTATATCTCATAATGATGCATAGCCATGTTTCTTCATTGATTGTTTGAAGTATTGTCTAGGGATCACTTGATCAGGTTGGATCATTGTGCTGAATTTGTGTGCACAAACAAGGCTATTGTTACACCACACCTGAACCAATATATGTTTGGACAATTGTATTGCTAGGGTATATTATTTTCACCTGAAATACCCAAGTTTACTGTGTAAAGGGTGAAGGGGGCTGGTGATGTTAGTACACACACCAGCACGTTTATTCATATAGTCTTTGCTATTTTAATTGTTTTTATTGTGTGTCAGTCTTGTTGTTCTTTTGTATAGCATTTAATAAAGCATTGTTATTATTTCACTATTTATGAAGTGTTCCCAATTATTATATACACCACTTTTTCTTGACTTCATGCTAATCTGACTAAGGTGTATACAATTGGTGAACCTTTATTGACTTATAATATTATGGTGCCCTCCTTTTGATTTGACCCAAAACCCTAACCATGACATACAAAGCCATCCACAACCTTTCCCCTACATACATCTATGACATGGTCTTCTGGTATATACCTACACGCAAACTGCGATGCTCTCAAGATCTCCTTCACTATTCCCCTCTTTTCTCTTCTTCCCACAACTGCATAAAAATTTCTCCCGTGTATCCCTCATACTCTGTGTGTCCAAGCACATAAGATTCTTGCCTACTGTGGAAAACTTAAAAACAAACCTGAAGACCCCCCTTTTTCGACAAGCCTACAACCTGCAGTGATCCTCAGTCTACTAAACCACTGCATTGACCAACTCTACCCTCCACTACTGATTCCTCACCCCATCCCTTGTAGACTGTGAGCCATCGCAGGCAGGGTCCTCTCTCTTCACCTACTCTATCCTCACCCATCCCTTGTAGACTGTGAGCCCTCGTGAGCAGTGTCCTCTTTTCTCACCTACTGTATCCTCACCCAACCCTTGTAGCTTGTGAGCCCATCGTGGGCAGGATCCTCTCCACCTACTGCATCCTCACCCATCCCTTGTAGACTGTGAGTCCTCGTGGACAGGATCCTCTCTCTTCACCTACTGTATCCTCACCCATCCCTTGTAGACTGGGAACCCTCGTGGGCAGGGTCCTCTTTCCTCACCTGCTGCATCCCCACCCATCCCTTGTAAACTGTGAGCCCTTGTGGGCAGGGTCCTCTTTTGTTACCTGCTGTATCCTCAACCATCCCTTCTTTGTAGAATGTGAGCCCTCGTGGGCAGGGTCCTTTCTCAACTTGTACTTATGTGTGCCTGGTATTGCTCATAATTATTGTTCTTGATTATGCATGCTCCTTGTAACATATAAAGCACCATGGAATAAATGGTGCTATAGTAATAAATAATAATAATATCCATCATGAAATAATAGGTGACCTATGCTCATGAAAGATATACAAGTGAAATATTAAGAGGTTAAAGTACTGTTTACACAGGCTGACTACTGTAAATGATGCACTTTGATCAGTAATGGTACCTTTACACGCCGCGACGGCAGGCTGGATACATCGCGCTACTTCGCGTGCACGAGCACGCTCAAACGGCTACAAACGGTCAACGCACCCTCTTTACACGCCGCGACAAGGTGCGCTACGCCACGCTACATCTATAGCTAGCTACATCGCCGGGTGTCTCAAGTAGCCAGCTGTAGCGTAGCGTACCATGTTTACACACCGCTCCAACATGCTACTATGGGCGGACCCGGTGCAGCAGGGACAGCACATAGGCGTGCTACAATTGTGGATTACGAGACGTCCGTACGATGATAGGACAGCGCAATATCATCAGGATTGGCCAGGCATCGCAGTAGGCTGATTAATACAGCACGCTCGAGTAATTGTGTAGTGTGACTGGTCAGCTCCTTAAATATCCCGCCCAAAGCTGCGACTACCAATCATAAAGCAGGAGCGACCTCCAATGATCGCAGATGGGGCGCGGTAACATGGCGACTGTGTCACGCCTTAGATACATGGCAGCCACATCGCCGGGTGTCCAGAGTTGCCTTCCGTTGCTTCTTTACACGCCGATACAGCTCGCTACAATCGGCGATGTTGCCTTAAGTTTATGAGCAGAGACCATAAACAGATGTATCTGTCGCCGGCTGTAGCGTCGCCTCTTCAGACGCCGCTACTACAGGCGATATGGACGCTACAAGCTACAATTGTAGCTTGTAGCGCGATGTATCCAGCCTGCCGTCGCGGCGTGTAAAGGTACCATAATAGATTGTTCAGTGCACTTAGGTTATGTTTGTTTTCGGCAGCACAATTCTTGTTTACACCAGACAATGTGCTGCCGAGAATGCAGATTTTTTTTAAGACTGCTTAGAAATCATTTCACACGATAAATGAATGTTGTGCTCGTTTATCAGGTGATTCGCACCCTGTTTACACTGCAAGATTGCCATGATGAGACCATTCTTATGAACACTCATTCACAATACTCTTAACCTCCCTGGCGGTATGATTATGTCAGGAATTTTGTGCTAAAAGCGGTACCATTTTTTTGCATGGAAATTTGGTGTTATGTACTGTCGGCCTGCAATTCTTAGTAATTACCTGATCAAAGAAGACTCTAGTAGACCTCTCAGATGTGATAAAGTTTGAAACATAAAATCATGAATTATAATTAAATAAATAAAATAATTTTATTCAATAATCAATAATCTTATACCTGGCAGTTTGATTATGTCTGGAATTTTGTACTAAGGGTACTTTCACGCTAGCGTTTTTTTGAAATTGCGGCAGATGCGGTGAAAAAAAAACAATCTGCCGCGATTACCGCATAACCGCGACACCTGCGGCACAGTTGTGGCAACCCCCTTGCAATGTCTATGGGGCTTGCGGTAAGGGTGCGGCAGGTGCGGCAAGTGCGGTTTTAGCACTTGCGGCAGTTGCGGCCGTAAAAAAAAAACGCATCTGCCGCGATTGCCGCATAGCCGCCGCACTTGCGACGCGGTTGCGGTAATCGCCATAGTAAGTATAGGGGGACTTGCGGCAGGTGCGGCAAGTGCGGTTTTGCACTTGCGGCAGGTGCGGCTGAGAAAAAAAAACGCGTTTTTTTTTCGCGGGTTAAGGCAGTGGTGGGGAACCTCAGGCCCCAGGGCCGAATATGGCCCTCAATGACTTTTTTGCGGCGCTCGAGCAGATTCCTGGGGACTGCAGTGCTCGGGTTGGCAGACGCGTTTTGCCAACTGTCTGCCCTTTAAATCCAGCTCTCCAGTGATCTCTCTGCCCCAGTCTCAGTCCCCCCAGCCTCTCCTGTGATGTCTATGGCTCTAGCAAACTTGGAAAAGCAGTTGAGAAGCAACATGATCAATATCACTCACGCCAAAGAGAAGCCGCTCCAGCCATCACAGTAGGGAGTTGATTGTTTAACCAAATATTGCGGGTAATTTTCAAGTTGAAAATTTTTTTCGGCCCCCGAAGGATGGTAGAAATCTCCAAATGACCCTCGGAAGAAAAATGGTTCCCCACCCCTGTCTTAATGTGTAAATTCACTATTTGCCTTTCTCCCACTTTGTTCCGAAGATCTTTATCTAGTTCGCTCTGTATTAGTTATTCCCATAGCAGCTTATACTCAGATATATTAAGAATTCAAAGTTTTGTAAAAGTGATTATTAATGGAAGATGCATCAGGAACATAGAAGGAGCATTAATAAATGTATGACCTGTTCCAAATATAACCTAAAAGAACAAAATATCAATTTCTTAAAAATTGCAAAGGTTTTAATGTTCAAAATAGTTGTTTAACCAGGTCAAGACTTTTTCCTCGTTCATGATCAGGAACATTTTTATTTATTTTATTTTATTATTTTTATTATTTTTATTTTTTTAATCCCGTTTTAAGAGCTGGGAACAGTTTACTCATTCAGCAACTCAAATCATTTGTTCTTTTATTTGTGAATTGTGGTATCTAATTGTTTAGTCATTTTTATATGGGTATTTCTTGTAAATTTTATTGAAAAATGTAAACAAATAAGCCAATATGTGTTACTAAATACATTCTAAATGATGTATGAAAATGTATGCAGGTGAATCTCAATGAATTAGAATATCATCAAAAAGTTAATTTATTTCAGTAATTCAATACATAAAGTGAAACACATATTATATAGAGTCATTACACACAGAGTGATCTATTTCAAGTGTTTATTTATGTTAATGTTGATGATTATGGCTTACAGCCAATGAAAACCCAAAGGTCATTATCTCAGAAAATTAAAGTAGGTAGGATGAAGTGTCTGCGAGAAAAATATTACCTAAATAAGTATCAGAGGCTTCACCTTGGCTGGTTGTGAGGGTCACAACCACTATAAAAGCATATCACAGCTGCTGCAGTACCCAGCGTGGTGCATATAGAGTAGGGAGGATGAAGGGTTAAAAAAAACGCACTGCCATATTCCACAAGACATCAAAGGGTGAATATAATATTGATTTATTAGTCAATGTGTTTCAGAGCTCCCTGGCCTCTTCCTCAGGACAAATCAATATCATATTGTCATGTTTCAGGGCGTTTCTGGAAATACATTGACTAATAAATCAATATTATATTCACTCTTTGATGTCTTGTGGAATATGGCAGTGCGTTTTTTTTAACCCTTCATCTTCCCTATTTAATTTTCTGAGATAATGACCTTTGGGTTTTGATTGGCTGTAAGTCATAATCATCAACATTAACAGAAATAAACACTTGAAATAGATCACTCTGTGTGTAATGACTGTATATATGTGTATAACTTCATGTATTGAATTACTGAAATAAAGTAACTTTTTGATGATATTCTACTTCATTGAGATGCACCTGTACTTCAGCTAAAGAAATCTCCATACATATCAAATGTATAAGTCTATAAATAAAAGAATGCGAAAGTCGGTACAAAAAATATATTAATAAAAATAATAATAATAATAATAATAGGTATTAATTAAATTACAATGTACACCTACATAAATAATGAAATACAGCAATATAGAATTTGGACTTTAAAAAATATTTATCACAATTAAGAAAAAAATCAATTAAAAACAAAAACGCAATGGAAATCCAGTAAAAGTAAACATTTACACATGGAGTCCCCACTTTATGACACTACTCAACAATAATAATATTTGCTTAGCTGTACCTGGCTAGACCTAAGAAATTGCGCGGAGCCCCACGCATATTTTTTTTATTATTTCATGAAATTCATGAAATAATAAAAAAAAAGGGCTCCCCTATATTCTTGTGTCCGGCCAGGTACAAATAGGCACCTGGGGGTTGAGAGCAACCTGTCGCTACCTGCTGGATCCGGCTGGTTCCAGAAATACGGCGAAGCCCACGTCATTTTTTTTCTGAAAAATCAATAAAACAATCCTAAAAAGGGACTGCATCTTTATTAACCCCTCGCCCATGGTCCAGGGGTTAATAAAGATGCAGTCCCTTTTATTTACATTGTTTTATGGATTTGTCAGAAAAAAATTTGACGTGGGCTTCGCCATATTTCTGGAACCAGCCGGATCCAGCAGGCAGCGACGGGCTGCCCCCAACCCCCAGGTGCCTATTTGTACCTGGCCGGACACAAGAATATAGGGAAGCCCTTTTTTTTTATTATTTCATGAATTTCATGAAATAGTAAAAAAAAAATGCGTGGGGCTCTGCGCAATTTCTATGTCTAGCCAGGTACAGCTAAGCAGCTTGGGGCTGGAATCCGCAGCGCAGGGAGGCCCAAGCTTTCTGGGCACCCCCCGCTGCAAATTGCAGCCCGCAGCCGCCATCCTCTGGCGCTGAACCCCGCTCTTCCAGCGGCCCTGGTGGCGGTGGCACGCTGGGTAATAAAGGGGTTAATATCAGCTTTGTTATACAAGCTGGTATTAAGCCCGAGATTCTTAATGTCAGGCCACGTTTGACCCGGCCACTAAGAATCTCCAATAAAGGGTTAAAAAAAACACAACACAGAGAAAAATTTTTCATTAGAAATAAAAAAAAAAGCCATTAGGGACTCCATCTTTAATTAAAAAAATCCTCTTCCGTCCGACGTAGTCCAAAACGCGATGTCCTCTCTGCTACATCCCTGTGCATAGATATAGATGTCTATGCACAGGGAATGAGCAGACTGAGAACAATCTCAGCTCTGCTACATCAGGCAGCAGGCGGGCTCTAGGACCCTGGAGCTGCGGCAGCCTGCAGGACCCGAGGGCACAGAGCAGACAGCCGGACTCGTTACTGTGCGAGTTTCCCTGCGATTACTTGCACAGTAACGAGTTCAATGCAAGTCAATGGCAATCCTAGTTTTGTCAGAGTCTCTGACAAAACTAGGATTGCCATTGATTTGCATTGGACTCGTTACTGTGCGAGTAATCGCTGGGAAACTCGCAGAGTACCGAGTCCTGCGAGTCCCTTACTACTCGCCGAGTAACGAGTCCTAGCGAGTAGACTCGCCCATCCCTATTAGTTACATCCCACGGCTACTTCTAGTTGCGGTATTAAGTCAGGGACTGCAATCAGTATAGTTGCCAACTACTTCTGTGAAGTCTGTTTATGTTTCTCATAGGTTATCGGATCATAACACCTGCCCCCTTCATAATGCTCTGGATGCACATGGATCCTCGCCCTCTTGTTTGTCCCCCCTTTTATTACGCCCCATTTTTTATTGTAACCTGGACAATGCCCCCTTCTTTACCCCACCCCTGGATGTATATGGCTCCGCCCGTCCGAGTAACCCCACTCCCTACATAATGCTCCAGATGCATGTCTCAGCCCCTCTTGATAGTCATGCCCTTTTAATATGCCCCATTTTTAATTGTAACCTGAGCAACACCTCCTTCATTACTCCGCCCTCTGGATATATATGGCCCCGCCCCTTGCAATAACCCACCTCTTTATTACGCCCTTTTATTATTGTAACCCAAGCAGCACCAGGTTCTACAGCCAGTATGGAATAAATGCAAGTTTTTACATCTGCAATGTCTGATTTCCCTCTCTGGAGTCTTTTTTGATTTTGGATTACACCAGTAACGTGGATTTTCCCACAATAATACAGCCCCAATGTCCAAGACACCCAGCAGTTAAAGGGATCCTGTCACCCCCAAAACACCTCTAAACCTATTAAAAGCTGTCCCTAGAGCATATTAACACTTTCCCTACACTCCTTTTACCTCCTAAATGCACCTAGTCAAAGTGAATAAAAACGTTATTATAGTACCTCATTACTGATGATAATGAGTGACTATGCTATTCATAGTCACTCATCCAGGCTGCCCCTCTTCTTCATATCACGCCTGAATCGGCGTGATCTACAGCACAGATTCAAATTGCCGCCTCCCTGCGCGCCTCCCCTCTCTCCCATTGCGTCCGGGCTTCAGTGTGGGGCTGTATGACGCGATCCACGTCATTCCCGGCGCCGGGTGACGTATTTACACCGGCGCCGCGCTGTCAGCTTCAAAATGCGCACTGCGCATGCCCATGCGCATGCGCAGTGCGCATTTTGAAGCTGACAGCGCGGCGCCGGTGTAAATACGTCACCCGGCGCCGGGAATGACGCGGATCGCGTCATACAGCCCCACACTGAAGCCCGGACGCAATGGGAGAGAGGGGAGGCGCGCAGGGAGGCGGCAATTTGAATCTGTGCTGTAGATCACGCCTATTCAGGCGTGATATGAAGAAGAGGGGCAGCCTGGATGAGTGACTATGAATAGCATAGTCACTCATTATCATCAGTAATGAGGTACTATAATAACGTTTTTATTCACTTTGACTAGGTGCATTTAGGAGGTAAAAGGAGTGTAGGGAAAGTGTTAATATGCTCTAGGGACAGCTTTTAATAGGTTTAGAGGTGTTTTGGGGGTGACAGGATCCCTTTAATGACATTCATCTAAAAACAGCCAGCATAGAAAAGCAAATTAGATGTTTTAGCACATGTGAAGCATTTAAGTAGTTTATTTTAATCTATAACATTAGGTAATAGATAACTTGATTACAGAGTGCGTTCTCCAAGCAGATGTCCTAACAAATTTCTCCTTGAAGTTGAGTAGATGTGTATGGTCGTTATGGAGGATGAGGCACAGGGCTCACATCTATTCATTTTGTGGATAGACTCTATTGCATAGTCCAACATCTGCTGCAAATTCTGTTCTTTCTGTTAAATGGGAAATCTCATATTAATGTAAATGACAGTAATTTTTTATTTTATTTTTCGCTGCAAGAGCTGTACAAGCAAATGTCCATTCTTGCTCATTTTGCAATTTTTTTTTATTGCAAAATTTAAAAAAATATATAAAATGTTCATTTATAAGGTAAAGTCTGACGTACAAAAGATTTAATCTGTTATGTTCTTTGATTCTGTATATGTATTACTAAAAGTAATGCTCCTGGCAATCTGTGACCCAAGTTGATCTGACGAACATGGTGCAGTTATATTTGTCTCAAATGAATCATTCTATCCGGGACCAAGTGTCTTCCGGTCCGCGCCGCTGCTCCAGTAAGTATTAGAAATACTGGAGTGTTTTAAATAAAAGATCTTCAGTTTTATTTCCGACGCGTTTCGGAGCTAAACACCCAGCTCCTTCCTCAGGGAATGACCTGAGGAAGGAGCTGGGTGTTTAGCTCCGAAACGCGTCGGAAATAAAACTGAAGATCTTTTATTTAAAACACTCCAGTGTTTCTAATACTTATTGGAGCAGCGGCGCGGACCGAAAGACACTTGGTCCCGGATAGAGTTTCACCCCCACGATTGTGGAAGTGCGGTCCCGGCTGCGGCTGCTGTGTTTGAGTGATCAAGCTGGTTGTGGGCTTCACAACCGTATCAGGTGAGCAGTTTTCACACTGTATGGGATTCGTTTTGTAATAAGGATAAGACCCTATGCGCATTCTCATTTGTTAGATATCAAATGAATCATTGGAATTTTACTAAAAATAGTGTCCATTCTTTTTTGATAAATTCTATGTACAATGGGTGAAATAAATATTGAACACATCAACAGTTTTCTAAGTAAATGTTTTTAGAGCTTTGCTATTCATATGAATTTCTCTCCAGATCTTGGTAACAACCCATTCAATTCACACAAGCAAAAAAATCAAACCACCGATGTCTATAAATATAGTGATCTGTAATAATGAGAAATGACATAGGGAACACATGAAGAAAGAAGGGCACACAAAGCCATGAAAAGTCATGACATACAGCTAAAATCTATTAGTACTTGAAAAGTAATCCTGCCATTTAGTGAAAAATAATATCAGCTGTTTCAACTGATGGCCTACAAGAATGTGTTTCATTTCCAAGGAGCCACACAAGAAACACCTCATTATGGGTAAAACCAGTGAGCTGTCTCAAGATTTTCACAAGCTTATTGTTACAAAACATACTGATGGCATTGGTTACATAAACATTTCTAAACTACTGAAGGTTCCACTGAGCACAGTTGGGACCATAATCCAGAAGTGAAAAAAAAACTATTTCACCATAAACCGGTCACAACTAGGTGCTCCCTGCAAGATTTCAGATAGAGGAGTGAAAAGAGTTATCAGAAGAGCTGCAAAAGAGCCAAGAACCAACTGTGGAGAGGAAGAAAAAAGAATTGTAACAGCATGTGTTTCAAAGAAAACAATAAGTATTCTACTGACCCTACATGGCTTGTATGCACACTCACCACACAAGATTCCATTGTTGAGCAAAAAGAATGTTCAACCCTGTTCAACAACATTTAGGCAAGCCCTGGAAATGCAGAATTTTTGGTCAGATTAGACCAAAATTTCACACTTTCAATGCCATAATACACACCATGTTTGGAGGCTGAGACTCACTGCATATCACCCCCAGAACACCATACCAACAGTGGCATTTTGAGGTGGGAACATCAGGGTATGGGGCTGTTTTTCGGCATACTGCAGATTTCATATAATTGAAAGAAAGATGAATGGAAACTGTACTGAGACATTCTTTATAAAAATCTGCTGCCAAAATCTACCAGGATCATGAAAATGAAATGGAGGCTGACATTTCAGCAAGACAATGATCCCAAACACACAGACAAGGCAAATGTCAATTGGATTCAGAGAAAGAAAATAAATATGCTAGAATGGCCAAGTCGATCACCGAGGCTGAATCCAACAGAAAAAGTATGGAAGGAAATAAAGTTTAATTGCTCACCGATTTTCTGGTTATTATATAATCCAAACTTTTTCAAGCATATATCAAAGAGGATTAATTTCTAAAATATAACTTTTATTTGATTTTGTTAAAAAGAAACCTATAGTTCCTGTGATGCGGTTTATGCAATCCAAACCTTACCAAGGGGATCTAGGGGGGTGGGAACGCTGTCCCTATACTCTCCCTATCTCACCCTGCCTTGCAATGGAGTTTTAGACATGTAAAATTCTTGCTGGTGTCCCCATACCACGGCGACTGCCCCTCCTAACCCTGATTGCACACTAGGGTGAGGGGTTATGGGTCTCACAATTTCACACTAACCTAAAGACCTATTTGTCTTGTATACGTGTCATGGAAGTGCAAAATGAAGTCCTACTAGCAGAGTCCGGGTCAATCCCCGTTACTCAGTGGAAAAAGCCACATAGGACGTGTTTGTACAAAAATCTGTTTCTTGTGATAGGGATCCCCTCTATCACAGGGTGTGTGTATAGAGGCGTGTTAGTGTGGTGACCTATTTTCCTATACCAACAATGGTTGGCAATAAACCAAATCTCAGATGAGATATATGTCACACTTTACCTATAACCAACACACACCCATAAGATATGTACATAAAAACACTGTCAGAGACCAAAACCTGGCCCAGACCATAGCATGTAGGACATATAAGACACACAACCGTGCCACTGAGGGCACCTGTAAGGCAGGGGTGTAGTACCCAATGTAGCTAGCCAGTAGTCACTTAGCTTAGCATGATGATGCAGCGTCCTTCACTCTACGCGTTTCCCCCACCGTAGTTCTCGTCGGCGGGTTCCTCAGGAGTGATCCTCCGCAGCACCGGGCACCGGTCTGTGCCCTGGGTTGCCCAGGTTGAAGGAGATGATGATCCTCCTTCTCCTCTTCAGTATGGTAAATGGCGGCCCACACATGCCTGAATCCCTGCCTTTTATACACTCCTTAACTGTGATGATTAATTAGGGGGCGGAGTCAGCGGGTCACCACGCCGACCCCCTCATTATGTCTGATTACCATAGCCTGTGGTGTTGCTGGCCAATGAACAAATGTCCGCACCTCTCAATCTTCCCCCATGTCCTGCGTGTGCATCCAATATCTCCACTACTTCCCTTTTTTTTTTTTTTTTTTTCTCCCTCAAGGATGGAAGTACATCACAGGCACCCGATCACATGACCGCACTCTCATCCAATACATTCCATTGTTTACAACTAAGGGCAGGAAATGCATCACTAGTACCCAGTCATATGGCCACGTCCATCTCCAAAGTCCTTCCCCGGCCCGGGAGTGTGCGGACATGAACTGTGTCCCCCGGGAAATAGGTCTATACTAATTAGTTCCACATGTGTAAAATTAATACCACACATGTTGATACATGATCTCTGCCTGCCGAAATAAGATATCAAACTACAGGCAAAGTTCAGAGTACACCTATGATCCTAAGGGGGGGACACCAGGCTCGGACTAGGTACCGTGCAGATATTCATCCTACCGCCTGGCCAATCGCACCAGGAGCTGCAAAGGTGAGCTGAGTAACGGGGATTGACCCGGACTCTGCTAGTAGGACTTCTTTTTGCACTTCCATGACACGTATACAAGACAAATAGGTCTTTAGGTTAGTGTGAAATTGTGAGACCCATAACCCCTCACCCTAGTGTGCAATCAGGGTTAGGAGGGGCAGTCGCCGTGGTATGGGGACACCAGCAAGAATTTTACGTGTCTAAAACTCCATTGCAAGGCAGGGTGAGATAGGGAGAGTATAGGGACAGCGTTCCCACCCCCCTAGATCCCCTTGGTAAGGTTTGGATTGCATAAACCGCATCACAGGAACTATAGGTTTCTTTTTAACAAAATCAAATAAAAGTTATATTTTAGAAATTAATCCTCTTTGATATATGCAAGGAAATAAAGTACAGAGTTCATAGAAGGAGCCCACGGGACATTAGGATTGAAGTTTGTGTGGAAGAATGAGCCAAAATTCCACCTGGGCAATGCATGCCACCACTTTCTATAGAGAAGCTTGTAGACCTCAAAATGGGAGGTAGTTTGACTGCTTTGCTAAGTAAGGTGAAGTGAGCAAATAACGGAGGGTACAAGGAGCCACCAAGTAAAAGATAGTGGTCTGGAATTGTGCCATGACAAGCGATTAGTGAGGTGTATCACCAGCCTGCAGATTTTTTAGCTTGTTGGAGCCAACTGGGACTTTGTAAACAGAATAGATGGAAAGTTTAATTATGGCAGAGTCATTCATTGGGTTTTTTAATTGGGACTGGCAGTATCCCTTTAGGTAGTGACTGCAGAAATGTATGTATAACCCAGAAAACTCTTTTACCATGCAAGGACATGTGAGAGAGAGATAGGGAACTTTATTATGGAAGCAGAACACAACATGAGATTCATGGATCTGTGACACAGAGACAAAGCCCTTGGATCACAGTGACAGATGTGTTATGGAGGGCCCTGCAGAGCAAGGTTGGGAAAAAATTGATAAAGCTTTATGTCTGAGAACTGTTGTATAACAAGTAGTGGAGATAGATAGTAAGGTGTGAGGCTATGCGGGGACACTGTGTTCAATGTTAGGCCCCATTGTAGTCTAGTTGTGTGAAGTTATGGTAAGTAAACCAATGAGTAGAAGAGGATTTTCAGCTGAAAGTATACCTCCTATAGTATAATCCTTACATTTTCTCACTGCTGCTCAAGTGGTCAGAGTCGGAGGGGGGATTCTGTGAATAAATCAAATGAAATAAGTCTATGTGGATTTCTAATGCATGAACACATGTATAAATATTGCATTCATAAAATGGAGATTTTGGATGACTAGACAGAGACATCAAAGCAATTTAACTATTCTTTGTATCTAATAGCATTGTGAAGTGTTTCCTCTATTACACAAGCACAATACTTCTTCATATGCTAAATCCCGCAAGTTTTATGATACTTTTCTGGCAATCACAGTGCAGATCTCTTAAGAGAACTAATAATTAACTCCAAAGTTTATATGTGGCGCCCCTGCGGAATTGCGGCCACAGAAGGTAATGCAGCTGGGACAGGTAATCTAGTCACCCAACACCAACACCCAACACATCCCCCATCCATAGACCTAGTACTCCATGTCAGGCAAGAGATAGAGGGGGAGCTAGGTGGAGGGTGGAACGCAGAGAGGAAAACCCAGGAAAGGGGTGCAGGAACTAGACTAAAACCCTAGGAATATTAAGTTGGGGGGCTTAGTGAAGACACAAAAAGCACCAAATGTGTTCCTGGCGTGAGTGGGAAGATGCGGAACAGAACTCCCAAGTTGAAACGCCCTGAGAGCCAAAGTGTAACACCGTAAAGGAAGAACATGGACCCGGCGGCCTGGCCGAGTGCTGAGGTAGAGAAGAAGGGTTCCACGGTGGGTCCAGATAAGTCAGGACACTGGGATGACTACACTGGGATGACTACACTGGGACGACACCAGGGTACCGGCTTCATAGCTCATAATGATTTTGCTTTCTTTGGCCAAGGTCACACATACCATCCGTTTGTGGCTTAAATCTGTTTTTAGTAACATTTTGGACATTTTCTTTTCAAAGTCCAAAAACGCATATGCGTTAACGCATGTGTGTTTTTCAAAAAATGCATGCGTTTTTTTAACATGTGGCCCTATGGGAGACACATATGCGTTAACAATGACTAAGTCCCAGAAATTCCAAAAATCGTCCTGGCACCCTTAGTGTCTTTTCAAATCAGCGGTAATCGCTGATCGCGGCAGTTGCGGTGAAAAAACGCAACTGACGCGGTTACCGCATAACGGCCGCACTTGCGGTACACCTGCGGCAAGTCCCATGCAATGTCTATGGGGCTTGCAGTAAGTGTGTGGCAGGTGCGGCAAGTGTGGTTTCGGCACTTGCAGCAGATGCGGCCGCGTAAAAAATTGCGGCTGATCGCGTTTTTTTCGCGGCTGCATCTGTGACAAGTGCTCAAACCGCAACTATACCCCACTTGCCGCACCTGCCGCAAGCCCCATAGACATTGCATGGGACTTGCCGCAGGTGAACCGCAAGCGCGGCCTTTATGCGGTAACCGCGGCAGCTGCGTTTTTTTCACTGCAACTGCAGCAATCAGCGATTACCGCTGATGTGAAAGGGCCCTTAGAAAAACAGATGCATTTTTCTAAGGGCTTCAAAAAGTGCATGGGCATGTGTGACCCTGGCCTTAGCTCCGCCCACTATGGTCACATGATTGTTACATTACAACGGTTCTTTATACAGAGAAGTTAATAGTGAGTTAACTAGTAACCTGCCAGAGTGACTAAATCCTCCAAGGTGTAGTCACTACCTCAGAAAATGTAAGTATATAAATGCATTTTTTTCACCTTTCACATTACACTATGAGCTCAGACAGGGATGATTAGAATAGGACTATGAAGCTGCAGGTGCAGACAGTGATAGATGGGGGTCATAAACGACTTGACAGGTTCCCTTTCAGGCTGAGGCCAGGGTCACACATGCCATCCATTTTGCCCTGGATCCGTTTTTGGAATCCGTTTTTGGACCTTTTTTCTTCTAAATCCAAAAAAGCATGTCCTTTAACAGATGATGCACTTGAAGGTACCGTCACACGCGGCAATTTTGCTTGCAATTTCACTGGCAATTTGCTGGTTGCAGTGAAATCATGGACACATTGTTCTATTTGTACACAGCAACAAAATAGAACAATGTGATGGTACCTTAAGTGTCAGGCTGGGGGTCACACATAAGCCCTTGGCCCGTTTTTGGCTTCATTTTTGGCATAGACTGAAAACTGATAGAAAAACGGATTAGATGTAATAAACACCCTATCCGTTTTTTTCTGCACCTAAAAACATTGCTAGGCACGTTTTTGGGGTCCGTTTAAAAAAAAAACAACATTTTTAACATGGGCCCTATGGAAAACGGATCCGTTTTTTTAAAGAATTTTGGTCAAAAAATGACTAAGTCCAAAAACGTTCAGAGGTACAGGAGGCTCAAAAAGCACCCAAAAAACAGATTGGTCATGGAAATTACTTCCAAAAACGGATTTCTATGTGTGACCCCAGCCTCACTGCGTTTTTCAAAAACGCATGCCTTTTTGTTTTGCATCCAAAAAACGCTGCTAACAAGATTTTTGGGTGCAGTAAAAAAAAAGCATGTGTTTTTTTAACATTGGGCCCTATGGGAAACACATGCATTAACGCATGGTACATATACAGTGGTTGGACAAAATAATGGAAACATCTGGAAAAATCAACAAAAGTTAGTTTAATATGGTGTTTTCTCCACATTTTGCGGCGATTACAGCCTCAGTTCTCCGAGGTATGGATTCATACAAGGTGATATCATTGGCCCGGCAGATCTCCACGAAATAGCACCCCAGCTCATCACAGAACCTCTGCTATGTGTTACAGTTGGGAGAAGGCAGTCTGGATGGAATGCTTCTTTCGGCTGTCTCCAAATGTACACTTGGCCGGAGGTCGGAAAATGGGGTAAACGATGAATCATCTGAGAATATGACATGTTTCCACTGCTCCAGGGACCAATTCTGGAGGTTTCTACACCACTCTAAACGCTTGAAAACATTTGTCATTGAGGGCAGCGGTTTTCTAATTGCAGCTCTTCCGTGGAATCCAGATTTGTGCAGCTCCGAACGAACAGTTTTCGTGGTAACTGGGTTCTGTAGGTGTTCATTGAGCTCAGCAGTGATTTTCAGAGCCGTGGTCTTGCGATCCTCTCTCACAATTCGCTTAAGAGTCCAACGGGCTCTCTCAGTCAACTTTCGGCCGGAGGTTTATGCTTTGCTGCGGACGTTTTTCCTTCTCTTTCAAACGCAGTCATTACTTTGGAGACAGAACCTCTTGACACGCCAAGCATTCAGGCACTTTCTGTTACACTAGCGCCTGCCATACGAGCACCAACAATTTGGCCTTTTTGAAAATCCGAAAGGTCTGCCATTGGTATCAGGTTCTCATCAATGTTCTTACAATTCGGCAAAACAAACAGTTAATTTACATACACATATCACTTATCACAAATAATCAACTACAAAACATTAACATATGTCACGGTTTGCATGTTTATAACATGTTCGAAGATGATGATGCCAAAACGTTAGGTGTTTCCATTATTTTGTACAACCCCTGTAGGTACCATGTGTTAACGCATATGCGTTTTTAAGAAAAAATAACTAAATCCAAAAAACGTTCATGGGCACAGGAGGCACAAAATGCAGCCTAGGAAAAACAGATTTGGCATGGAAAACACTTCCAAAAACAGATTGCCATGTGTGACCCTAGCCAAACGCAGGCAGAGGCTGGGTGCGTGGTTAGTAAGTCACCCTGGCCACAGATGCCTCAAGTTTGTCCAGAGATTTCTGCTACTTCACTTGACTGAGCTCCAGAGAGTGTCCTTCATCTCCTCTTTTACTCCTGACTCCTGACTTCCACAACCAGTGTGACTTCCGAGTTTAAGCCTACTTGGTGTTGTCCACAGCAACTCTCAGTAAGTTATCAACTTCTCACAACTGCTCTCAGTGCTGTTCTCACTTTGCTTCTGCAATCAAGGTAACACATCACTTCTGCCCTTACCTGTGGTTTGTGCCCGCACACTCTCAGCAAGACAGCATCCAAACAACCCACTTACATCTACCATCAAACTGAAAGCCTAATTGGTTTGCTCTTATATATACATGTGTATAAACATACTGTACTTTGTGCTTTGTAAAACACACCAGATTCTAAGACGCACCCCAAATTTGGTGAAGGACAGGAGAAAAGGAATAATTTTTAATGTTAAATGGGGTCCATCTTCTAATGCCAGTGTCCATCTTACAATCAGTGTATATGTCCCTCATCCTGTTATATATGTCCTCATCCCGGTATATTTGTCCCCCATCCTTGCATGTATGTCCCCCATCCCAGTATATTTGTCCCCCCTCGGTATATAATGCACCCATCCTGCTACATGGTCCCCCATCCCGGGATTTAGCCCCTCCATCCTGGATATGTCCCCCTTATCTTGGATATAGTGCCCCCTGTGCTGGCATATATAGCCACCCATGATGGCACATACCCCCCCCTGTGCTGGCACATATAGCCCTCCTGTGCTGGTACATATAGTTTCCTGTGCTGGCACATAGCTCCCCTGTGATGGCACATAGCTCCCCTGAGATATACATACCCCTCCCCAGTCTGGATCGGATCATGTGACTGGGGCACACAGTGATGACATAACTGTTCGCCCCAGGTCACATGATCAGTTGCCAGGCACAGAGACAGGAAGGCACTGAGCTGGGAGCATGAAGCAAGCAACGGAGGGTGAGTAACAGCATTTATTTTATTGTGTGTGCACCAGCAGGGATGCATATAGAGTGATGGGAGGGCCATATCCGGGACGAGGAGAGGTGAGTGAAGGCACATGTAATATGCGCCACTCCCCTGTCTACATCTCGGCGGTGGTTTCAGCACTGAGGTGAAGGACAGTGGGTGCAGTGAATATTGCATGATCATAATGAGCAGGGGCACATGACCACAGCCTATGCAGCCTGATACAGCACTGATGCTCCAAAGTGCTCCCCCCCCTTACTGTACAAAACAGTAGATTCGGATTATAAAACACACCCCCACTTTCCCCCAAATTATTTGGGGAAACAAAAGTGTGTCTTATGCGAAAAGTACGGTATATATATATACCGTATATACTCGTGTATAAGCCGAGTTTTTCAGCCCAACAATTGGGCTGAAAAGTCTCCCCCTCGGCTTATACACGGGTCAATATGGTGGTGGGGGCTGTGTCCGGGGCTGGGGAGGCTGGAGGAGGCGGGGAGGCTGCTGTATGAGCGCCCTGTCACGTGGGGCCGCTCATTATATATGCAATGCTTCCCCCTGTCAATCAGCGGCAGGGGGAAGCAGTGCATATCTGGCCCCCAAATGCTGGCACTCACCCCCCCTCCTTGTAAGGGCCCCCACGCTGCTTAACTTACCATCCCTGGTCTTCTGCACAGCACCGGTCCTCGGTGCTCCGTCCTCCATACTCCCGTCCGGCTGCATCCGGGATCCCCGACCGTCGCAGTCACAATGACGTCATCGTGCGACGGCCGGGGACCCCGGATGCAGCGTGGACAGGAGCATGGAGGACGGAGCACAGAAGACCGGCGGTGCAGAAGACCAGGGATGGTAAGTTAAGCCGTGGGGGGGCCCTTACAAGGAGGGGTGGCGAGTGCCAGCATTTGGGGGCCTGTATACCCCTGGGGCTGCTATATACCCCTGGGGCTGCTATATACCCATGGGGCTGCTGTATACCACTGAGGCTGTTATATACCCCTGGGGCTGCTGTATACCACACCACTGGGGCTGCTATATACCCCTTGGGCTGCTATATACCACTGGGGCTGCTATGTACCACTGGGGCTGTTATATACCCCTGGGGCTGTTATATACCCCTGGGGCTGCTGTATACCACACCACTGGGGCTGCTATATACCACTGGGGCTGTTATATACCCCTGGGGCTGTTATATACCCCTGGTGCTGCTGTATACCACACCCCTGGGGCTGCTATATACCCCTGTGGCTGATATATACCACTGGGGCTGTTATATACCCCTGGGGCTGCTGTATACCACACCACTGAGGCTGCTATATACCACTGGGGCTGCTATATACCACTGGGGCTGCTATATACCACTGTGGCTGCTGTATATACTGCTGGGGCCTGTATATACCACTGGGGAGGCTGCTGTAATACTGCTGGGGTCTGTATATACCACTGGGGAGGCTGCTGTATACCACTGGGGCTGCTGTATATACTGCTGGGGCCTGTATACCACTGGGGCTGCTGTATATACTGGTGGGGTCTGTATATACCACTGGGGAGGCTGCTGTAATACTGCTGGGGTCTGTATATACCACTGGGGAGGCTGCTGTATACCACTGGGGCTGCTGTATATACTTCTGGGGCCTGTATACCACTGGGGCTGCTGTATATACTGGTGGGGTCTGTATATACCACTGGGGAGGCTGCTGTATACCACTGGGGCTGCTGTATATACTGCTGGGGCCTGTATATGCCACTGGGGAGGCTGCTGTAATACTGCTGGGGCCTGTATATACCACTGGGGAGGCTGCTGTAATACTGCTGGGTCCTGTATATACCACTGGGGAGGCTGCTGTAATACTGCTGGGGCCTGTATATACCACTGGGGAGGCTGCTGTATATACTGCTGGGGCCTGTATATAGCACTGGGGAGGCTGCTGTAATACTGCTGGGTCCTGTATATACCACTGGGGAGGCTGCTGTAATACTGCTGGGGCCTGTATATACCACTGGGGAGGCTGCTGTATACTACCACTGGGGAGGCTGCTGTATACTACGCCCTGGGAGGCTGCTGTATAGTACCACTGGGGAGGCCTGTATACCACACTGCTGGGGGCTGTATACCTGTGCTGGGGTCCACCCTCGGCTTATACACGAGTCAATAGGTTTTCCCAGGTTTTGGGGGCAAAAGTAGGGGGGTCGGCTTATACACGGGTCGGCTTATACACGAGTATATACAGTATAGATATATATATATATATATATATATATATATACACACTCGCTGTAGCACCTGGCACTTTCCGGGATAGTAAATAACTGTTCTTATCTATATCAACAGAATAGTTTAACAAATAATTATTTTGCACATAAACGTCACATAGTAAATAGAAAGAAACTGTATATTATAAAAATCAAAATGTAAAGTAACAGAAGCATTTCACATCATATATTCAAAACCACAGATATGCAGCACAAATTAGTTACACAATTACCCAAATAATGTGAAGCACTTTATCTGCAACTCCTTATCCAAGAGCCTTTTGATAAACGATATTCTTGATTTTTCCTTCCATTGCACAGACAAACAGATTCTTGTCAGTTCCAACTCTTGAGCAGGCCATATAAAGTTGACCATGACATACTGTAAACATGAAGGATTGCAAATAAATTCCTGTTACTTTCAAGGACTGTCCCTGAGCCTTGTTAATGGACATTGCAAATGCCAGTCAAACTAGAAACTGGACACGTTTAAAATCAAAAGGCAAATCGGATGGAATGAGTGGAATTGTTGGAATGAGAACGTCCTCTTCTTTGGCACATCCTGCCAAAATGGCTGCTCCAATTACATGTGGAAACAGGTTCTTGATCAAGAATTTTGTTCCATTACACAGCTTTGGTGGATCTAATGTTCTCAACAGCAGAATAGATGCTCCAGGTTTTAGAAAGAGGTTATGTGGAGGAGGTCCGTGTGGTTTCAAGGAGTTGAGGAACTCAGTTGGATAGAATAATGCTTGGGCAGGGTCTGTCACTTTATCCTCTAATTGTAGGTCCTGCACACACCTGGAGGAAGACTTAAATTTGAAGATTGATCTTGTGGATGCTATCATTTTTTGCAGCTAGTGGTTGTGTGCAGTCTCCTACTGTATACAGGAGCTGAGCTCTGCTTCTTGCTGTATTCTTGAGTCTATGTGTGGGCTCCTGTTTTAATACAGTGGGAAATGTTTGGTCTCTTGCTGTAATGTAGGGAGCTATGTGTGAGCTCCTGGTGTAATACAGGGGCTATGCAGGGCACAGGTTGCGATATAAAGGGGCTATGCATGGCCTCCTGTTGTAATATTGCCGATATGACGTCAGCACTGCAGACAAACAACAGAAACCGGAGTTGCACTGGACCTGCAGGATAAATGACAATCCTTTTTTTCTACAGTTCAAAGTTTTCTGAAACAGGACAACCCCTTTCATAGAAAAAAGTCACTGAAGGCAGCGCCAGAGGGAGGTTCCTAATAGGATCTCCAAAGTGGATGTAGACAAATGTGAGTACACAGTTTTTTTGCTGCAGTAGGTCAAACAGAAGATAGACGAGTGCGACATACTGTCTGGAAAGAAAGATCTCCAGTCTCTTACCTAATCTGAGATCGAAAAATATATGAGTGCACTTGTGACCAGTTCAAAGTTACTTATTAAATTTTACCTGAAAATGTATGCTTCAGAGATTCCATTGTAGGTGCTGATCCCTTTTACTTTCATCTTCATGTTGGTATATTTTACATTTTTCTTAATTAGTTTATACTAGTTGACTTTACAGATCTCAGATATCACTCAGCATAATTTTTTTTCATGTGGAACACTATAGACTAGTGATGAGCGAGTAGTAAGGTATTCGAGGTCGGATTATTCATAATTCCAGTTTAACCTATTGCCTGTTCTCACCCACAAATGTCTACACAGCGCTGTGCCTCCATACATCTCCTTGTCTATCACCCTACCCGTTTTCTATACTCGGCAAGTGACTTTTGACTAGCGTCTGCACTAATCCGAACCTCGCACTCCCGACTCCAAGAATTCTCCTGGGCTGCACCAATTCTGTGGAATGCTCTACCCCAAGAAATTAGGACTACTTACACAGTTTTGAGTGCTCCCTAAAAACACAGCCTATTATGATCCCTAATCGAAGTCCTAACTCTCCGTCAAACTCCACCAAACCCAACAGCATTACAACGATTGGCTGGTGATGGCTCGTGCAGCCTTTCTATAAAAAAAACCCCTGCACTTTGTGTCACCCCCACCTCATTGTAGATTGTGAACCTGTTATGAGCAGGGTGGTCATTATTTTTGCTTTAATTATTGTTTTTTTGATAACTCTTACTTATGACTGTTTGCATATGAACCTATTAATTGTAAAGCGCTGCAGAACATACTGGCGCTATATAAATAATGATTATTATTATTAGTCAATGGGGAACTCAAATAGTTTTCTCCAAGATTTCCCTAAAAAACTATTTGTGTTCCTTATTGACTTGTATTAGATTTATTATTCAGACAAATACAGGAAGATACTCAGTTAGACTAATGGCCGGGTTACACATACCTATGTTCCAGCGACCTGATCAACAATCCGACTGGACACACACTGAGATGACACACAGGCAGACACCCGATGGTCGCTGGGATCGGTCAGGGTGTCGGGCGCACACTGGGTGTAGCTGGTCATTGCCCCTGTCACTCATGCCGATGCATGGATGCCAGCGGGAGACCAGAGACCGAAAAATGGTCCCCTGTATTCCGCAGCAATCAGCAAGCTGATTACTAATCACTGTGACATGTCACACGCAGCAACGTCGCTACCGAGGTCACTGCAACATCACAAAACTAGTGACATTGCAGCGACATTAGTAGCGATGTCGCTGCATGTAACCCGGCCTTTATCCAAACCTGAATATTTTACTATTCACTCATTACTACTATAGATGTATACAATGGACTATATCTAAGGGTACCGTCACATGCCGCAATATCACCTGGCGATGTGTGGCGACCTAACGTGCATGCTCACGTTTTTCGTGGTCACCTCAGAAGGTAAGGTGATGTGTCGCTCCAGAAATCGCCTCACCTACAGTGGAACCAATCTTGCCTCATTGCATCGCCGCTTCACACGCCGCAATCTCAAATGCAATGTGGGCGTACATGTTCAGCGCGGCGAGGACATAGGCTTGCCGCAGTGGTTTACACCGTGCCCCATACATACACGCTCATTGGACAACGCAACAGCGTAACGATTGGTCAACCTGCTCTGGAAGGCTGGCTAATACATGACGCCATTGTCTATCAGAGTTTGTCACAAATACATGCTCGTGTCCTCAATTGTGGCTCCAGCAACACACTTCCAGTACAATGTACCCAACAGCGTCACCAAAATCACACATAGGGTGATTGTAGTGCGTGGCCCATGGCACCCATCTACAATGTGTAGGCCAACATCTGAGCTGTTATGTGTGGCACTATACTCCACACAGCTTACCTTAATGCACGCAGACAACATAGCTTGCGCTAGTCAATGGTGCACGTAATTGCACTGAGTTTGCAGATTGTGTAGCAGAAGATGTGTGTGGTGCTGAACAGACAGCTCTTCAAATATGGCGTGGTGTCAAGTGACAGCCAATGGGAACACAGCAGCCCACACCAATCATCTCAGACAGGGCACGGACTACAGCACGCTGAGGCACGCCTTTGGGAAATCATAGGCAACGCTCTTTCCATCACTATCGCCCTGTCACACACCACAACATGGAAATATCGCCTTAACAATTGTGGCTGATTATTGAGCACTGTTCAGGAATCAGGCGATGGCCGAGCGGCGAATTATCGCAGCGAAATTGGCCAATCACACGCCGCAACCTTGAGGCAATTTCACGGCGATTGCTCCGGGGCGACATATCGCCTTCCAGATTTCCAGGCAATATTGCGGCGTGTGACGATACCTTAAGGTTTACATTGGGAAATCCTCCCAACATAGGCTCGCAATGAACATTACAAATAAAGGGTGAATACACCTTCAAAAAATGGTATAAGGCATTCCTAAAGATGAATTAAACTTTTAACACATTAACGTAAGAGTCGCTAACACAACGAGCCATTGGAAATGGAAGTGATGATTGCCGATATTGGGTCTTTCTACCTATTTGCAGTTATAAGAGGAATTTTACAGCATTAACATTATCTAAACTGGTTTTATGATCGATTTAATGTCACTTTCATTAAAAATAATTGTTTATTATGGGAAACATCTCATTGATTCCAAACTTTTAAGTGATCGTGTACTATATAAATGTCACATGAGATCACGTATTTGCTTGCTTGGATATGATGCACCATAAGCATAGTCGTCGGAAACACCTTTTATACATGATTGGGATCTGAATCTCCAGTTAAGTGGAATTTACTAGCAAAATTTATGCCGTCTCTATTTTTATCACAGTCCCAAGGGACCAGTGAGAACTAGATCCGCGTATACCCTCAAGCATGAGCTGATGGGTGCTCGGCGCAGTTAATGTTTTTATCCTCCTGATAAGAAATACTTCTTGAGGATTACTGATAAGGTTCCTGGAATTTAAGACTCTTAACGGACATTTTCTCTAATACTTGTTCAATAATAATATTTAACAATATTTATATATTTTGCATGCATATATAGTGCCAAAGTTTTCTGCAGCAATATATGTACATTTTCCATAGCCCACAACCTAAATTTCCTATTAGTATAGCATTGGAGAGTGGGAGGAAATTGGAAAACCTGGAGGAAACCTACACACGCAGGGAGAACATAGAAACCTCATTTAGGATGGTATTTTAACCCAGAAACAGAGCGTTACAAGGCTACAGTATTAACCATTGAACCACCATGCTGTCCCTACTTACGGTACATTTAAAGGCAGAGATATACATACTTAAAAGGTTTAAGAACAAAGCACTAGAGAAAACTAGGTACATAAATACTGAAGCATGAACTATTAGTTACTCTGAGCAGTTAATGGGACTTACCGGGTATTAGGGTGCATACTCATGATCAGGAATAACCGCATTTTGGATGCAGTGTATTGTCGCTACATTGTACCTTACAAGCACAGTGGATGGAATTTCAAGAAATCCCATCCTCACTATGCTTCTCCTCACTGCAGCGTATTTCAGCTGCGGTGTGGGTTTTTAGACTTCCGCATCTCCACAGTATGTTAATTTAATGCTGCGGAGTTGGAAGCGAGCTCCATCGGGTGAATGAAGGGAGAAGCCGCCCTGCACCCAAAGCAGAGCATGGTCACAGGGCAGATGCAGTCTCCCTGCGTTCACCCGTGGGCTTCCAGAGGCACTGCATCCAAAACGTAGTAGTTTGATGCAAACACAGTTTTCTCTGTTGCAGATCTAGCAATGCTTAGCCTGTGTAACCCCACGCACACCACTTATTCACAACTCTCTATTTAAATTGTATATTGATAGAAATCTGATAATCAGTGGTGAGGGCAAGTTAACATAGAGCAGTTAACTATGAGACTTGAGACAAGAGAGTCCTGTACTCATAATCTCTTGCTGATAAAACACTTATTTTACTAAAACACCAACACAGCCTAGTGAGTGACATATAGCTGGAATGAGAGTCTCACCCCATACATGATGTTGCTCTTAAATTAGATAGCAAAAACCTGTTGTCAAATTCCATTTTACCCCTTACTTACATATGATCTACTATTACATCCTATTTCAGCTGCCTGCCTTTTATGCAGGCTCACAAATTGAGCCCATATTTTTACTGGCAGATGATGGTTGTATTATTCAGCTTAATCTACCTCTAATAGATCAATTCTTTGAGCCATGCTGCCCAGTCATGGCAATCTCAGATACGGCGGTCCTACTCTACATTTTTATATATATCTTGTGCCATTACGGCCTCCTGGATACATTAAAAGCAGTTCCATATTGATGCAACACATACCTGAAGCATTTCTGAACCGCTCTCATGGAGCCAGAAGGGCAAGTGCAGATAAAGGCAGACCTGGCATTAATATGGCCATGCTTTTAATCTATTTAGGAACAACGTATATAAAAAACATAGAGTAGGATCGCCCTATTTGAGATTGCCATGATGTGGCAGAGTAGCTAAAAGAAATGATCAATTGTTTGCAAAATATCTAGGTATGAGCGACAACCGTAATATTCGTACTCGTTATACTCGCCACAAGTAGGCACCAATACTCGCTACTCATTGCGAGTATAGCGAGTACGAATACATACACTGCGAAAGTAGCCTAAAATTGATTAAAAGTTGTTAACAATAATAAAATTAAATACTCGCCTGTCCGACGCCTGCACCGGGAGCGGCAAAGAAGACATCCAATCACCGGACAAGGACCTGTGACTATCAGCCAATCAGATGGCCGGTAGCGATCTGGCCAATCAGATGGCGACATGTCATCTGATTGGCTGGTAGTCACAGGTCCTTGTCCGGTGATCAGATGTCTTCTTGCCGGTCCCGGTGCAGGCGTCGGACAGGTGAGTATGTAATTTTATTATTGTTAACAACTTTTAAGCACTTTTAGGCTACTTTCGCAGTGTATCTATAGATACACTGCGAAAGTATTAGGACTACTCGCTACTCCCGAGTACACATAAGTACTCAGAGAGTAGCGAGTATCCGAATACCGCTACTATTCGGCGAGTTCCGAATAGTAGCGAGTATACTCGCTCATCCCTAAAAATATCTCATTTTTAAAGTGCATTTAGAAATTAATATGTCCATTTGCATGTTGACCATAGGCAGCGCAAGTTTCTTGGCTTTTTTATTTAACATACAAACTCCTTGCAGATGTTGGCTTTGGTGGGATTTGAGCCCAGGACTCCAGCACTGCAAAACTGCAGTGCTAACCACTGAGCCACTGTGCTGCCCACACCTGGATTTTTTTCCAATTTTCTAGTACATTACATGACAAATTGGATGGAGTAGTTCAAATGAAATTTTGCAAGCAAGCCTTCATGTATCTATATTAATGGTAAAACAAAAAAAGTATGGCTCTTGGGAGTAGGAAAGAAAAAAACAAAAGCGCAAAAAAACCCCACAAAATTGCTCTTGATAATAGATAGGATTGCTAGTAAACTTCTTGAATACTTCTAAATACAGATGGTATATATGGTGGGATTTTAATCCAGAGCCTCAGCACCTCAAGGAAACAGTGCAAACCACTGAGCCACCATACTGTCTCTAGTTAAGTTTAAAGCCAGTGATGTACATACAAAGGTTAAAGTGGCCCATAATGATGCCAGTGTAGCCTCCTTGTTTTTTTTTTTTTTTTATTTCATCCTTATGGCCCTTGGAACAGTTAATCACCCCTTAACTTGTTAAAGATAGCCATATACATTAGATAAAGGTCCACCTAAGTAGATGATTTCAGTGAGACTCACCCATCATCTGATGTGAACAGGGTGTCCTCACATTTCACAAAAGGCAGATATTCCGGGATAAAGCGGCCGTCACACGCTACGATATAAATAACGATGTTAGAAACGATGTCGGATTTTCACATCGCCCGAACGATGTGTGAGATCGTTCATCACAACGCTACACCCACAGACATCGCTCAGACGATTCTCCGATGTAGCGATCCAGCGGTCGTATGAGCGATCCACTTATCATCTGTGCACATCGTTAGCAAACAGTCACACAGAAACCTCGTAAACGATGTTGGGGTAAATGTGGGCGTTTTTGCTGGTAAATTCCAGCACATAGGCGTGCTACATGGTTTACAAGCCGCGCCCCTCACTACATCATTGGTGGTCAATACTGCGTCCTCATTGGTCAGATGTCCTTGGAAACATGGCGGCCTCATCTTCTGAATGTCCTGTGATGTGCATCGCAATGTACATGTGTAAACACGATGTGTTAGCCAAAAAAAAATTACGTTACTACTGAAAGGTAGAAACCGCTATCCCCCTTGTGCGGCGTGCACACTCCGAACACTTATGCGTTGGTCAATGCTTGTCGGTTTGGCGATCCGTAAAGGACTCACCCTGTAGCGAGCTGTGTGTGCAGTATGAGTGTTTTTGTTTAAAGCACATGTGAAACGCATGTGTGTTTGCTCTGTACTGTTGCTGATGTTTTTTTTAGTGTTTGACAAAGCGCATGTGTTGTCAAGCGGGATTGTGGGGAAAATGTATGACAACGCAAAGGAAGAAAAACGCCTCCCAATATTCATTGTTCCAGGGGCCCTAATGTTTGTGATCTTCTCGAATGTGCTTTCTCCACACTTGTGTTGGGACCACCATATATGTGGGCCAACATATGTATGTGTGTATTTAAAAGGTTTCCTAAAAACACTGTGTAGCAAATAACAAGTGCTGTTGCAAAAATCAGGGCCTTTTGGTTTTATACGTTTTAGGCAAAAAACGCACATTAAGCTGCCTCACCAACTTCACGGTAGGCCCTGGTCGAGACAGTCCTAACACTGTCCCTAGGTGCTACAATACAAAAATGTGACCACTGTCACAACGGCCTTTGGGGAGGTATGTGGGTCCTGGTCCCGCCCGTCTCTCACAGGACCCATAAGCCGGGCCCTTCAACACAAAGAACAAAATTAGTGCCAACATGCACAAAGAAGCAAAATCCTCTGGCTTATGTCACAGACAAGAGGTATGTCTGGGACACATAGCTCCCCGGAAATGGGCAAGGCCTGGGCCTCTTCAAAGCATTAACTAAGGTTTCCGAAAATTTGGGTTTAAAAAAAAAAATAACACCTCTTGCAAATTATAAAGGGACACATGTCCTGGCTACAACCCTGAGCTTCAGGACACATTCAAACTGTCAAATGCTAAATTAGCCATGGCACACTGATAACTACGGGAGGTTGTGTTGCCAGTTCACAGACCCTGGACCATTGAAGTACTGGCAGTACTGGTCCCTCATCTCCTGTGCCTCCTCGCGGCTGCTTCCACGCCCTAATGGCTGTAGTCCTGCCATGTGTGGGGCATCAGCACGCCAGCCCCCCAACACCACCTCCCCAGTGGTGGAGTTAATGTGGTCCTCATAGTGTGGTGGTGTGTAGGCCTGGTGATCTCGGCGTCGGAGAAAATTATGGAGCACACAACAGGCCATAACAACGAGGTCAATTGATTCAAGTCTCATATTAATGGCCGTGTGGAAAATCCGGAACCGGCTAGCTATAATCCCAAAGGCATTCTCCACCACTCGCCGTGGCCGGGAAAGCCGATAGTTGTAAATGCGTTGTTCAGCATTGAGATGCCTCTGGGGATATGGCTTCATCAAATTTGGATGTAGTGGGAATGCCTCATCGGCCAGGAACACAAAGTTCAGGTTTCCACAGGTGCGATTGGTGGGCGGCAAATTGAGACGGCCAGTTTTGAGTTTTTGCCCAAAAGACGATTGGTCAAAAACCCCGCCATCAGACACCCTCCCATTTGTGCCCACTGACACCGACACAAATTCATAGTTTGCGTTCACCACGACCATCAAAACAATGCTAAAATACCCTTTGTAATTAAAAAAATAAGAGCCACTGTGGTGTGGTTGGGTGATCCTAATATGTTTGCCATCTATGGCACCACCACAGTTTGGAAATTGCCACTTATGGCTGAATTCAGCGGCAGTGGCCAGCCATTCTTCCGGGTTTTGGGGCAACCGCATGTAAGTAGGAGCCAGACAGCGCAATATAGCCTCACATGTCTCCGGGATGATTTGGCTAAGGAGGGGACGCGATATAGCTGACAAATATTCCAAGTCCTGCATGGTGCGACCTGTGGCGAGAAAGCGCAGTGTGGCGGCCAACCTCTCCTCTGCAGGCACTGCTGGACGCATTATAGTATCCTGCCGTGTGATGAGCGGGCACACTGCTGCCAACAAGAATTGAAAGGACTCATCTGTCATCCTGAGAAAATTCTGGAAGTCACGTGGAAAGTCATCCCGAAGTTGGTGCAGAAGGCGAATGTGTGAATGTTGATTGCGCTGCTGCAGCCACTCCCTGGCCCAGATGCGTCGTGGTCTCCTCCTGCGTCTCTCCACCCTCTCCTCTTCCACACGTGCTGCCTGCACCAGTAAAGCAGCCCCCACCACGGCACGTTCATCTGGATTCATGCTGTTCAGAGGCAAAACTATGTTTACTATGGTGCCTACGCACAAAGGTGCTTGGCCTACAATGTGAACATTACAAAAGGAACAACAAAGGAGCATGACATTGGCGAAATATCTACAGGTGCACAACACATGTGGAAATGATGGACTAAAACCCAACAACACATACAGTATCAATGAAGGTGTTGAGGAAGGCCACATGTTTTACACGGCAAAATGCCTTTCACACCAAAATAAAATACACAATAAACCCGACACACACATTTAGCTCCCAAACAACATCACACTTTCTACAGCATTAACAACGCAAATACCATAAACATCAGACACATGGAGGACCATATGTCTTGAGAAAGCAACACTACAAACATACAATAATAACTCACATGCAGTGGTCGCTGAGATGGGTGTCACTCCAATGTCAAGGCACCGAAAATATGCAGTTGTTCCAGATGACTAAAATGCAACAATTTAATGCTGGAGTCCGCAACGTTTGCTATACAAAGAAAGTAACCAAAAAAAAAATAAGATAACCGATACAGCAGAGGGGGGTCAAGAACACAAACCCTGTCATATCCCTTTTGACAACGCTATAGTGTCCCCCATTCACAATGTTTCACATGCGGAATCACAACGTACATACCGGCACCAACTCCGCAGCAAAGACATAGTGTGGCTACTGGAAACTCTACATATACTAGCCCTAGCCAATGACAAGGCGAGCCGTCCTCAAAGCAGGTGTGTCTCCTCGGCGCTACCCCACACCCCACCACGCTGGAACGCCCTACAAACAGGCGTGGTTGAACCATTGTGCCACACCCAACGCCGAGGCTATGTTCCACGGCAGGCGTGGCTCAAAACGCTGGAGCACGCCCAGCGCAGACATTACGTACTATACCAGGCGTGGCAATTGCGATGCATATGCATATCGCACCTGTGATAGTCCAACAGCTGGAGGATCACTTAGGATAAATAGTGCATTGTGAACATGTGTGCCGGACCTGCTCTTTTGTGTGTCCCTTCACACAAGTGATTGAGAGCAGCCAGGCAGCAAGCATCTTTGAGACTTTGCTCATCTTTTTCACTGCACACACTGTGTTTTCTCAAGCCAAGGTATGTTCACATTATTAGATGACACAGACACATCTAAGTGCTGGTTATTATATGGTACTCCAGCCACACATTTAGGATTGTCACTGTCACAACAGCACACATCCATGTGACTTGAGCAAGAAGCTTGGTCTAAGCAAGTGTGCTCTTGTGTTTTGGAGCTGTGGCATTTCACATTCATCATGTCAGCTGACTTATCATCCTGTGGATGTGATTTTCACATGGTTTTAACCATGTGCCACTGTCCTTTGTACTGAATTTTTCTTTTTTTTGTTTTGCAGATGCCCCGCCCAAATAGGGAATTTGTTACTGCCTTAATTGAGGCGTACAGGGAAAACCCCTGCTTATGGCAAACCCGCTGTGTTGGGTATAGGAACAGGGCCCTCCGTACAGCGGCATATGAGAAGCTACTGGACGTGTGCCGAGAATTTATGCCAGGCCAACAGCTCGACATAGACTATGTCAAGAGAAAGATCCAGCATTTGAAAACTGTGTTTGTGAAGGAACACAAAAAGGTGCAGGAGTCTCGCAGATCTGGAATGGCGGCAGAGGACCTATATACACCAACCCTTTGGTACTATGAGATGCTCCTGTTCACTTTGGAGCAGCAGGAGCCACGCCGAGTTCTGGATAGTGATGACTTTGCCCAGCCACCACAGGCCAATGTTGATGATGCGGTGGACCCAGAAAATGTAAGGCGCTCACCTAGGCCACTACTAACACAATTCTCACAGCATACACATTATTGCAAACATTCATAACCATGTTACCAAGGTAGAGAAGGCAACACTACACCAGATTGGCCTCCCATCTTGCTTGAGGCTGTTTCCAGCACCTACAATTGTAGCAATCATTCCATTTGCACACAACTAGTGTGTTGTGTTATTGTCCAAAGCTCTAACGCCCTGTCAGGACATCTTTGCAGGACATCAGGCACAGTGTGGGTTAGTGACATTCATGTCACTTTATCCTTAATTTTAAAAATGTTCTCAAAAGTTTACTGCTATGTTTGCTGATCTGTTCTTCCTTTCCAAATGTAGGATCCGGTTGAAGGGCCCTCTTCAGGGTCACAATTGGAGTCACCGGAGCCTCCATCATCTGGGCCCGTTCATGAGGGTGCATCAGCGGCCAACCATCCCTCTATGCCATTTTCACGTCCCCGGGGCCGGGAACGTAATCCACCGGCGGCCTCAGCTACTCAACTCGTGTCACTGGCTGAGCAGGTCTTAACGCAGCAGGGCCGTGAACCCCAATGCCCGTTTGCCAGAGTTGTAAATCAGCGTCTACCCACTTTTGCCACCGACCAAAGGGAGCATGCGGAGCGTGTGATACTCCTGGTGATGGATCAGGCCCGTTTGGGGAACCTCACTGCCGAATCCACTTTCCCTGCTCCCATTCCCCAGCCACCAGCCAACCTACCCGCCTGGCAGTACCAGGGCCCTCCAAATTACCACCCTGGCCGTACATCTGGCCAAGGCCATCACATGGCTCTGCGAGGCAGGGCTAGTTGGTACCCACATCAGCGCCCCGACACCAGCTTCCACCAGGAAGATGAATATTTTGAAGAGGCCCATTATGAGGACTTATAGTTTTTTTTTGTTTGGATGTTTCCTGGATGTTTTAATTTGTTGTTTAAAATTTCATTAGGGTACATGCACCCCACAAGTTGTTTTTTGGTTACCTTTTTAAAACACAGAATGTTTTTTTTGTTTTATAGCCAAATGTTAATCTGGCCCTTTTTCGTGTGAACAGTAATGAACGGAGTTTCAGACCTTTATTTTGCTTAAAATATACTTTCTGTTCACACTCCTTAACTATGTTGTCCGTTATTGTTGCATTGTGGGTTGAAGAAAAAAAAACAACGTTTGACGATGGCCATCTATAGTAGGCCACATGCTGTAGCTAGCACTATCTACATATGTAGAGGGCCATTCGACTTAAATGTTTGGTCTGGAGCAGTAGCCTTCCATAGTTAATGGTGCACCCACAAGGCCGCCGAGGTGTCCTTAACATCATTGTATGTAGGGCTACAATTGGACAATCTTATTGTGCCTGGAGTCAACAGCTGGTAGATCTCGACGCCGTCAAGCCACATTTTATGTGGATGGTGTAACAGCATTTCCAAACTACTATCATCACTTTACCTAAAAAGGATGTGTGCTTGCTTTGTCGACAGACGGCATGCTCACAATGTGCACCTTGTGTTACAACATGTGTTATTGACCCCTTCCTGTGTCTCAACCTGTTGAGGCAATGTTTTGACCTTGATGCCCTTAAAGTCCAACATAAACCTCCCATAATATTGACATATGTGTGCTTAGATAAAGGCAATGACTTACAGATTTGTATCAACATTTTATCGTTTGTTAGAAATGTGCCATACCGTGCACAACAAGTACACATTTGGGTTTCAGTGTAGGAAGAACCCCAACTCACTTGTGAGTGTCCAAATGTTGGACACTATAAGAAAAGAGGCCAACGTGGCAGCCCCAACACACTCCCTATGGTCCAAATGTTGGACACTATAAGAAAAGAGGCCAACGTGGTAGCCCCAACACACTCCCTATGGTCCAAATGTTGGACACTATAAGAAAAGAGCCCAACAGGGGAAAAAAAAAATTAAACAAAGAATGTCAACATGGCAAAAAAACATTTTTTGTGTCCAACATGGACAACACTCCTTCATGTCCGGATGGCCCGTTACAGGGTCCCATTCCCTCACCCTCATGGGAGCCCACCATCTTGTTGATGGTGCCCAGCCAGCATGTCAAGTAGCCGGCCCAGCTCGTGGAGATGTCGCTCAATGGCCGAGTGCAGCTGTCTTAGAAAGTGGAAGTGTGCCTGCAACACATCCTCAACAGTAGGGACACCTGTATGGTGAAGCAGAACACTTTTACAATGGTAAAGTACATGGTCTGTTTTGTTAAAGTAATAATCAAAATATGCTACTTACCCTCTTGCTCAACATCCTCACCACTATCAGGGTTGGATGGGGAGGCACTCAGACTCCATCCGCCTGAGCCTGCACGTTCGCCATCTGCACAAACATTGGTGAAAACAAAGAAGTTAGACGCTGTGGTGATGTGGCCCCTGGCCGGGTGCATCACACCGGTTATCAATGCAGGTCTCTGTTCACATGGGCTGGTTTTCCTGATTGTGTGTGCTGTGTGAAACCTGTCCGGTATATAGGGGGTTAACAGCTGAAGGGTTTTCATGCGCTGAGTGTGAGTGCTGAAGAGCTGCGAGATTCATGAGCCTAATGAGCGGCAGTGTCTGAACCTGTGGGGATGAGTGCTTTGCTGGGCTAAACCTGAATGGTGCACAGGGGGTTAATCACATCTCAGGTCTGTGTGTGAGTGAAGATGTGCTGATTGACTCACTGGATTGCAGCTGTGAGAGGCAGCCTGGATAAGAACCTGCCAGGTGACTGAGTGAGGGGAGGACGATGGGAATCAGAGAAGTCCAGACCACTGCCATGTGAAGACGTGCTGGAAGTGATGGGAGCCTGCCAGCTCCATGCTAGTGCACCTGATGTGTGTATGCCAGCCAGTGTCCAGGACCGAGGACGGCTCAAGGGCCAGGTGGTCTTGTGTGTACTAAGTGACAGTGCTCCTGGTACTATTGTGGGCCCTGAGTGTGTAGCATATTGGTGTATGTAAAAATGCCATGAATGCTGTGTCATGCATGAGTCATAATGGTTTATGAAAAAGTGCCATGTGTGATGACTCATGTGCTATAGGATGGGGAATGATCCCTGTCAGGGTGATAGACGGTGATAGCCGTCTTTAGAACCAGACTGAGGTCTGCAAGGGTCGGTGGGTGACGCCTTGAAGTTCTGGGGAAAACGTATGTGAATGTCCTGTAATGTAATGTCATATGGGAATGTCATATAATGCAATTAAGGACATGCATATTATATGTGAAAATGGAAATAGTGTTATGGTTTATGTGTTGAAAGCGGTTTATGACAGAAATTAATAAATCCGCTGCTTATGTTACGTTGAAATGTAGTCGCTGCTGTCATTTTCCCCGTGCCAAGCGGGTTCCCCTGGGGCGCTACCTCACATATGGTGGAGAATGCGGGCACGCCAGCCCGGTGAGGGACACCAGCCCGCTGAGTAAGGGCCTGGTAGCCCAGTGGGTGGTACAGCCGAAGGCTGTGGTACGGAGTATGAGCACCTCATATAGACTTGTGTGCTATGGACAATTGTGTGGTGCACTACTATGGACTGGGTTGCTATAGGCGACCGCACGACGCACCCCAGCATCTTGCCGGTGGCCCGGCGAGGTCACGAAGCCGTCGCACTCAAAGCATCTGGAGGCCCTTGGAGTCCCGAAGGCAAAGTCGGCGTGCTCAAGGTTCCGGTGGCCTAGGTGTCACGAAGTTGCCAAGTCAGCGCCACATCCGGATTTACTACAGACTCTATGACCTGTGTGTTGAGACTGTGTTCAACCCCTCCGCACGGGCTTGAACAGAGGGGGGAGGTATGTGGTGATGTGGCCCCTGGCCGGGTGCATCACACCGGTATCAATGCAGGTCTCTGTTCACATGGGCTGGTTTTCCTGATTGTGTGTGCTGTGTGAAACCTGTCCGGTATATAGGGGTTAACAGCTGAAGGGTTTTCATGCGCTGAGTGTGAGTGCTGAAGAGCTGCGAGATTCATGAGCCTAATGAGCGGCAGTGTCTGAACCTGTGGGGATGAGTGCTTTGCTGGGCTAAACCTGAATGGTGCACAGGGGGTTAATCACATCTCAGGTCTGTGTGTGAGTGAAGATGTGCTGATTGACTCACTGGATTGCAGCTGTGAGAGGCAGCCTGGATAAGAACCTGCCAGGTGACTGAGTGAGGGGAGGACGATGGGAATCAGAGAAGTCCAGACCACTGCCATGTGAAGACGTGCTGGAAGTGATGGGAGCCTGCCAGCTCCATGCTAGTGCACCTGATGTGTGTATGCCAGCCAGTGTCCAGGACCGAGGACGGCTCAAGGCCAGGTGGTCTTGTGTGTACTAAGTGACAGTGCTCCTGGTACTATTGTGGGCCCTGAGTGTGTAGCATATTGGTGTATGTAAAAATGCCATGAATGCTGTGTCATGCATGAGTCATAATGGTTTATGAAAAAGTGCCATGTGTGATGACTCATGTGCTATAGGATGGGGAATGATCCCTGTCAGGGTGATAGACGGTGATAGCCGTCTTTAGAACCAGACTGAGGTCTGCAAGGGTCGGTGGGTGACGCCTTGAAGTTCTGGGGAAAACGTATGTGAATGTCCTGTAATGTAATGTCATATGGGAATGTCATATAATGCAATTAAGGACATGCATATTATATGTGAAAATGGAAATAGTGTTATGGTTTATGTGTTGAAAGCGGTTTATGACAGAAATTAATAAATCCGCTGCTTATGTTACGTTGAAATGTAGTCGCTGCTGTCATTTTCCCCCGTGCCAAGCGGGTTTCCCCTGGGGCGCTACCTCACATATGGTGGAGAATGCGGGCACGCCAGCCCGGTGAGGGACACCAGCCCGCTGAGTAAGGGCCTGGTAGCCCAGTGGGTGGTACAAGCCGAAGGCTGTGGTACGGAGTATGAGCACCTCATATAGACTTGTGTGCTATGGACAATTGTGTGGTGCACTACTATGGACTGGGTTGCTATAGGCGACCGCACGACGCACCCCAGCATCTTGCCGGTGGCCCGGCGAGGTCACGAAGCCGTCGCACTCAAAGCATCTGGAGGCCCTTGGAGTCCCGAAGGGCAAAGTCGGCGTGCTCAAGGTTCCGGTGGCCTAGGTGTCACGAAGTTGCCAAGTCAGCGCCACATCCGGATTTACTACAGACTCTATGACCTGTGTGTTGAGACTGTGTTCAACCCCTCCGCACGGGCTTGAACAGAGGGGGAGGTATGTGGTGATGTGGCCCCTGGCCGGGTGCATCACACCGGTAATCAATGCAGGTCTCTGTTCACATGGGCTGGTTTTCCTGATTGTGTGTGCTGTGTGAAACCTGTCCGGTATATAGGGGGTTAACAGCTGAAGGGTTTTCATGCGCTGAGTGTGAGTGCTGAAGAGCTGCGAGATTCATGAGCCTAATGAGCGGCAGTGTCTGAACCTGTGGGGATGAGTGCTTTGCTGGGCTAAACCTGAATGGTGCACAGGGGGTTAATCACATCTCAGGTCTGTGTGTGAGTGAAGATGTGCTGATTGACTCACTGGATTGCAGCTGTGAGAGGCAGCCTGGATAAGAACCTGCCAGGTGACTGAGTGAGGGGAGGACGATGGGAATCAGAGAAGTCCAGACCACTGCCATGTGAAGACGTGCTGGAAGTGATGGGAGCCTGCCAGCTCCATGCTAGTGCACCTGATGTGTGTATGCCAGCCAGTGTCCAGGACCGAGGACGGCTCAAGGGCCAGGTGGTCTTGTGTGTACTAAGTGACAGTGCTCCTGGTACTATTGTGGGCCCTGAGTGTGTAGCATATTGGTGTATGTAAAAATGCCATGAATGCTGTGTCATGCATGAGTCATAATGGTTTATGAAAAAGTGCCATGTGTGATGACTCATGTGCTATAGGATGGGGAATGATCCCTGTCAGGGTGATAGACGGTGATAGCCGTCTTTAGAACCAGACTGAGGTCTGCAAGGGTCGGTGGGTGACGCCTTGAAGTTCTGGGGAAAACGTATGTGAATGTCCTGTAATGTAATGTCATATGGGAATGTCATATAATGCAATGTAAGGACATGCATATTATATGTGAAAATGGAAATAGTGTTATGGTTTATGTGTTGAAAGCGGTTTATGACAGAAATTAATAAATCCGCTGCTTATGTTACGTTGAAATGTAGTCGCTGCTGTCATTTTCCCCGTGCCAAGCGGGTTCCCCTGGGCGCCTACCTCACATATGGTGGAGAATGCGGGCACGCCAGCCCGGTGAGGGACACCAGCCCGCTGAGTAAGGGCCTGGTAGCCCAGTGGGTGGTACAGCCGAAGGCTGTGGTACGGAGTATGAGCACCTCATATAGACTTGTGTGCTATGGACAATTGTGTGGTGCACTACTATGGACTGGGTTGCTATAGGCGACCGCACGACGCACCCCAGCATCTTGCCGGTGGCCCGGCGAGGTCACGAAGCCGTCGCACTCAAAGCATCTGGAGGCCCTTGGAGTCCCGAAGGCAAAGTCGGCGTGCTCAAGGTTCCGGTGGCCTAGGTGTCACGAAGTTGCCAAGTCAGCGCCACATCCGGATTTACTACAGACTCTATGACCTGTGTGTTGAGACTGTGTTCAACCCCTCCGCACGGGCTTGAACAGAGGGGGGAGGTATGTGGTGATGTGGCCCCTGGCCGGGTGCATCACACCGGTAATCAATGCAGGTCTCTGTTCACATGGGCTGGTTTTCCTGATTGTGTGTGCTGTGTGAAACCTGTCCGGTATATAGGGGGTTAACAGCTGAAGGGTTTTCATGCGCTGAGTGTGAGTGCTGAAGAGCTGCGAGATTCATGAGCCTAATGAGCGGCAGTGTCTGAACCTGTGGGGATGAGTGCTTTGCTGGGCTAAACCTGAATGGTGCACAGGGGGTTAATCACATCTCAGGTCTGTGTGTGAGTGAAGATGTGCTGATTGACTCACTGGATTGCAGCTGTGAGAGGCAGCCTGGATAAGAACCTGCCAGGTGACTGAGTGAGGGGAGGACGATGGGAATCAGAGAAGTCCAGACCACTGCCATGTGAAGACGTGCTGGAAGTGATGGGAGCCTGCCAGCTCCATGCTAGTGCACCTGATGTGTGTATGCCAGCCAGTGTCCAGGACCGAGGACGGCTCAAGGGCCAGGTGGTCTTGTGTGTACTAAGTGACAGTGCTCCTGGTACTATTGTGGGCCCTGAGTGTGTAGCATATTGGTGTATGTAAAAATGCCATGAATGCTGTGTCATGCATGAGTCATAATGGTTTATGAAAAAGTGCCATGTGTGATGACTCATGTGCTATAGGATGGGGAATGATCCCTGTCAGGGTGATAGACGGTGATAGCCGTCTTTAGAACCAGACTGAGGTCTGCAAGGGTCGGTGGGTGACGCCTTGAAGTTCTGGGGAAAACGTAGGTGAATGTCCTGTAATGTAATGTCATATGGGAATGTCATATAATGCAATGTAAGGACATGCATATTATATGTGAAAATGGAAATAGTGTTATGGTTTATGTGTTGAAAGCGGTTTATGACAGAAATTAATAAATCCGCTGCTTATGTTACGTTGAAATGTAGTCGCTGCTGTCATTTTCCCCGTGCCAAGCGGGTTCCCCTGGGGCTCTACCTCACAACGCTTTAAAAAAAAGCTGTGACGATAAACACAATAATAACTCCAGTATGCAGGGTGTATGCCCCACAAATCCACACTTACCACCATACTCAGTGAAGTCTGGGGCACTATCCTCCAGAGCCCTCTCCTCCTGGCCACTGAGCTTGAAATGCTGGGAGGTGGTGTAACGGGCGGGCTGGGGCTCTGTGGCCAGATAATGTGCCCTGGTGGCAAAAGAGGGGCCGGGCTAGACGGTGGGCCATCATCCCTCAAAGCCAATTCGGCTTCCTCCAAGCCCTCCTGTGTCGAGGGTGGTGATGGGAGCTCCGAATCAGAGTACAGCCAGTCCTCCCACGATGCTGCATCAGGCACCTTCTCCTCCTCATTGCTTGTAGCCGAGGGTGTCCCTGCTGGCTGCTGTTGCGGTGGGTTCTCCGGCCGAACTGCGGGTGGGCCAGGGTGTGGATCATCTTCGGAAGAAGATTCCTCCGCATCTGGGTTTGGAAGCACAAGGTAAAAGTTTGTCCCAGAAAGGTTTACAACATTGTGGTTTAACATTTTCATTGTGTGCCTATTGTCTTTCCCCCATTTCAAAATATGCTACAAGGTCAGGTTGGATGCATAGACTAATGTTGTATGCATGTAATGTGGGTGGGACACAGTATTTTTCTTGACAGGAGGTCCACTACACTGGCAAGATATGTTGGCTTGTGGCCAAACACACCAACACATGCTCGGTGTATGTGTTTTGTATTTTGGGTTGCCACATTAGCCAATGTTGGTTGGTCCATGGCTGCATTTACCTATTTTTGAAGTACTATTGATGTTATGGTTCAAACATCAGGCTGGGTCTTTATTGACCCCTGTGTAGGGTGCAACATCTGTGGGGCAGTGTCGCATGTGTGTGCTTTAGATGGTACATATTTAGTGTATGATCTTAGATAATGTGTAGTCAGGTTTGTTTAATTTCACACAAGGATTTTGAATAAGCCAATGTTGTCCCTGAAACATCAAACTGCAGCGGCCAGATATTGAGACACATGCAGCCCTATGACAATATTGCCGAATTGGATGGGCACTAAATGGCATCCGATTTTGTCCAATACAAATCTGTAAGTGTTTAAAATTGATGCTACAATCGGACCATGCGCAGAAGTTTGCCACCCCCTAAAACAGCGTAACACATTGCATGACACAAAATATGATGCCATTTTTTGGCCAGCCAATATGATCGGTTGGCCATAGGGCTGCATGTGGCCATAATTGGAGCCAAGCCTGTTTGATTTTTAGGCCACACCATCGCCTTGGCAAATTTTGTAGTCGGAAACCTGCATAACATGTGGCCCTATGGAGCAGCTTCATTGAAGACATTTGCTGTGTCCTTGTACACGATTTTAAGGAACAGACCCTGCTCAGTACAGTAAAACTGTTCCTAAAACTGGAATGTCAGTTTTTTTAATATTACCAAAATGTTGGCAGAACTGTGACCGAGCCCCCGCCATTTCCCAGCGTGTCACGCTTTGTGCAGAGGTCTTCGACTGCAGTACAGCACCTGTGTTGTGGTCACAGTCACGTGACCCCAGTTTACCATGCTGTCACATGCGGATATGTGACTGTGACATAAACGCAGGTCCTGTCCACTTGAAGAACACCTCTGGCAAAAACATGAGGCGGCAGCAACCGGAGGGGGCTCGGGGACACCTCAGAAGCCACATATTTTAGGTAGGAAAGCAGGACGACAGGGTAAAGGAGGGCAAGTAATGGGGGACATGAGGGGCCCACACACGGAAGAAGAGGGGGGAACACAGGGGACATGAGGGGGTCACACACAGGGGTGAACATAGGGGGACAAGAGGTGTGAGGAGGGGTAAACACAGGGGTGATGAGGGGGTGCACCAGGGGAGAACAGCTGGGACAGTCACATCAACTGATCCAGGGGAATGTCGGATGTGATGGCTGATTTGGATACAACTGCAGGGATCAGTTAGATCCGATGCTGTCCGATTTATATCGGTCAGCATCATTGTTTTCGATATTGAAGTGTGAAAGTAGTCTTATACAAGAATATAGTGAGGTTACGCCTGAGTCCAGCGTCACAATTTGTGCTGACCAGTAGTTTGGCCTATTCGTGTTTGTGTTTAAACCACCAGGCGACACATTGTTGTCACATCCACATGGTGGGTCCAAACACAGTTTAGAAATGTTGGTTGATGAACATTATTTTGGGATTGGTCCTTTGAAACATGTGCGTAAATTCGCAGTGTGCCAAACAATTTATTTTACTGCCAGGTTTTGGCCAGCATGGCAAGGGGAGGGAGTGTACAGTCCCCTGTACTATATGTCACCTGTACTCCCCAGTCCATCCCCTTGCCATGCTGCCTGTGACCTGCAGTCAGTTTCTTGAAAAGTGCACACTGAAGATTGTCACTCATTTTAGGTAATGATTTAAATTTAGATGGCCAACCTTTAGGAGGTTGCACGACCAGGCCGTAGTGTAGGGCCTGCATCCAAATTAGCCAGAATATATGCAAACACATTGGTGGGGACAGGCCGGGACCACACTCTCCTTGGAATATGTTTGGAGACATTGCTGTGTATTTTGATACATATACATGTGCAGGTGTGTGTTTGGGCACAACATTTACTCACCACGCATCCTGGCAATCCGGGCACGGATGTCCACAATGCGGCCCTGGCACTTATATTTCAGATCAGCGATCTTGTGCTGGATCGCCTTCACCTCCCTCTCAACTCCCAGCTGGCGGAGCAGGGCCCGCTGGATCTTCCGCACAGCGCTGCGGTTGCGCAGCCTGGGATGCCGGTGGGGGTGGTGGCCCCAATAATCTAAGCGATCACAATGATCGATTAAGATCATGAGCTCCGCCATCCCCCACGTGGCAGCGCGGCGTGTTGCGGCCATGACTGAGCTGCAATGTGCATGGGAGGAGCTAGCACCTTGCAGGCAGAATGAAACTGAAACCAACTTCATTCCGTCAGGAACGCCCCTTGCGTGACGTTACAAAACTTAAAGGCGACCTACGCGGCGTGACACGACAATAACCACTTCTGCCGCACCACGTGCCAAGATCCCATGGGCATAGCGTAACGCCGCGTTGTGTGTGTCGCGTCTGGCAATATTGTTTGGATGTATGAGAAGGTGAACACTATAGCAGCCTCATGTACTACGCATGTTATATGATCAGGTTGCCGAACTTGTGGGTGCACGTAAATTGTAAATGACAATGCGTGATCGGCCAGCCGACGCTTATGTGTGGTGCTGAGGACAGCTCTTCAAAAATGGCGCCCTGTGAAGACAGCCAATGGGAACGCATGATCTTCCACCAATGAGAGCTGATGTAGAGCCAGCCAATCCGAACGCATTAAGGTTAACAAATCACAACTGAGGAGGCGAGAAACAGAGAAATTCCTGCCACGCCTACGTGCTAGATTTCGGCATCGCTCAGATCCCAACGTGTAGACGATATCGGTTGTTTACACACGTCGATTCTGTTTATCTAATGACTCGACATCGTGTGATATGAGGTCCGGAGCTCAGATCTCGATCTTACGATTTGATAGTTTCTCGTTCGTCGTGTCGTGCGGTTACACGCATAGATATCGTTCGAGCGATGTCTAATCAGGCGCGTTCAAACGATATCTAGCCATTTATCGTAGCGTGTGACGGCCGTTTAAAAAGGATCAGGCGTGTTAGATTTCTACTCTAATTTCAGAAGGGATAGAACAATCTGTCTTGGTTCTCTCTGTCCATTAGTTTGGGTAATGGCCTGAGCATCCTTAATGATGATAGCATTTATATTGCCTTTGGAACAATTCTAAAATATTTTTCAGCTTATTTTGTCACATTTTGTTATGGGTTAACATTCTTTGCGAGAGTTTTTTTCAGTAAAATAGTGTGTACATGTATTTTATATACAGTCATGGCCAAAAGTTTTGAGAATGATACAAATATTAATTTTTACAAAGTCTACTGCTTTAGCTTTTCTAATGGCAATTTGCATATACTCCAGAATGTCATAAAGAGTGATCAGCTTAACAGCAATTACTTGCTAAGTCAATATTTGCCTAGAAAATGAACTTTAACCCCCAAAACACATTTCAACATCATTGCAGTCCTGCCTTTTAAGGAGCAGCTAACATCGTTTTAGTGATTGTCCCATTAACACAGGTGTGGGTGTTGATGAGGACAGGGCTGGCGATCAATCAGTCATGATTAAGTAAGAATGACACCACTGGACACTTTAAAAGGAGGCTGGTGCTTGGTATCATTGTTTCTCTTCAGTTAACCATGGTTATCTCTAAAGAAACACGTGCAGCCATCATTGCACTGCACAAAAATGGCCTAACAGGGAAGAGTATCGCAGCTACAAAGATTGCAACTCAGTCAACAATCTATCGCATCATCAAGAACTTCAAGGAGAGAGCTTCCATTGTTGTCAAAAAGGCTCCAGGGCGCCCAAGAAAGACCAGCAAGCACCAGGACCATATCTTAAAACTGTTTCAGCTGCGGGATCGGACTACCAGTAGTACCGAGCTTGCTCAGGAATGGCAGCAGGCTGGTGTGAGTGCTTCTGCACGCACTGTGAGGCGGAGACTCTTTGAGCAAGGCCTGGTTTCAAGGAGGGCAGCAAAGAAGAAACTTCTCTCCAGAAAAAACATCAGGGACCGACTGATATTCTGCAAAAGGTACAGGGAGTGGACTGCTGAGGACTGGGGTAAAGTCATTTTCTCTGATGAATCCCCTTTTCGATTGTTTGGGACATCTGGAAAACAGCTTATTCGGAGAAGAAGAGGTGAGCGCTACCCCCAGTCTTGTCTCATGCCAACTGTAAAGCATCCTGAAACCATTCATGTGTGGGGTTGCTTCTCAGCCAAGGGAATCGGATCACTCACAGTCTTGCCTAAAAACACAGCCATGAATAAAGAATGGTACCAGAATGTCCTCCAAGAGCAACTTCTCCCAACCGGCCAAGAGCAGTTTGGTGCCCAACGATGCCTTTTCCAGCATGATGGAGCACCTTGCCATAAAGCAAAGGTGATAACTAAATGGCTCAGGGAACAAAACATAGAGATTTTGGGAAACTCCCCAGATCTTAATCCCATTGAGAACTTGTGGTCAATCATCAAGAGACGGGTGGACAAAAAAAAAACAACAAATTCTGCCAAAATGCAAACATTGATTATGCAAGAATGGAAGAATGGAAGAATGGAAGAATGGACTGCTATCAGTCAGGATTTGGTCCAGAAGTTGATTGAGAGCATGCCAGGGAGAATTGCAGAGGTCCTGAAGAAGAAGGGTCAACACTGCAAATATTGACCTGCTGCATTAACTCATTCTAACTGTCAATATAACCTTTTGGTACTCATAATATGATTGCAATTATATTTCTGTATGTGATATAAACATCAGACAAACACAAATAAAAACCAGAGGGCAGCAGATCATGTGAAAATATCATTTTGGTGTCATTCTCCAAACTTTTGGCCATGACTGTATACCAACTACTTTTTTGTGGTTCTTGTTATATATGGTTTATTATAATTTAATAAGTATGTTGCACTTTTTTCATGTAATATGTAATTATTTTAATCATTTATGCAGTGCAAACATATTCCACAGCGCTGTACCAACATCATCAACATTAACCCTATCACTGCTCACAGTTAGTGATGTGTGAGCACTACCATGCTCGGTTGCTTGGCACTCGTAAGGAGCAGTAGGATGTTCAGATGGGCGCAGCTCGAATACCTAAGTATAGTGGAAGCATTTTTCTGGAAGAGTTCCTGAAAAAATACTTGAGTTCCCCATTGACCTCAATTACATTCATCCGAGCATCCAACTGTTCCTTACTGAGCACTCAAGCATAGTTGTGCTCGCTCATCACTACTCAAAGTCTAAATACCCTATCAGTCTTTGGAGTGTGGGAGGAAACCGCACTACCTGGAGGAAACCTACGCAAAAAAAGGGAGAGGACATACAAGCTCCATGTTGGTGTTGTCCTTGATGAGATATGTGTATAATACGGTATGGGTAGTGTTACCTATAGATATATTGTGGCATAATGATCATAATGTGGCATCGGGAAGTAATAATCATAATGTGGCATCAGCAATCCAGGGATTTTCAATTCCGAGGTTATTATCCAGATTTACTTTTAAAGCTGCTGTTACAATTGCATTGAAGCCAATGGAAATTATTTGCTTTCATCAACGTTAATAACATTTTGTGTAATAATAATTACTAGAAGTGACAAAAGTAGCTGCATTGGAATGGGATTTGAGGGAGAAATTCTCTAGAAATAGCAGATGGTCAGTTTTAATCCTGAAATATAGCTTGATCATACGAGGAGACATCCGCAGTGAGTACAGCTTTGTTGTACAATCAGATCTGAATTTACGATTTCATTTAAATAAACTTAATATTAATTCATTTTTCTTTTTGTCTACTATATAGCCAGTGCTTTGTACTCACACGGAAAAAGGCTAGTCGACTTGTTTATGTCGTGTTTGACACAATATAACCAAGTTGTAATAATTGTTGGCTTGGATGCGGCACAGCACATATCTGACTCATTTCATTGAAGCTCCTGTTTACCAAGGTCATCCAAAAGTGAAGAACCAGAGGACTTAAGACCATCATTCTAGAGACCATAAGGAGAGGTGGGACAGTGATTAAACATTTAAACCATTTTCTGTGAAGATTTGGCTTGACTTTAATCTGTTTTTGCCTGCCAAGTCTTCTTCCTTTGTGCCAGGCCATCTTTATTTAGCCTGCTGCAGCAATGACTGAAACAAACTTCATTTTCCTCCTCTTCCATCCAGCTATTAAATGGGAACTCTGGGGAGAGAAAATTTTTTAGTACCATCCCTGCCCTGCTACATGATGAAACAGAACCTGTACACTGCAGCTCTATGATCTATAGATTGCTTATAATTCAATAAAATCATACCTGCCCCTCAGCTCTTCCCCCTCCTTCATGGGACATAACATTGAAGCCTGACAGGTTCATGCAACAGCAGAGAACAGGAGGTGTGTCAGGGGCGTGGACCCTGGAAGCTGCAGGATCATCCTACGTTCCATCCCACTCACACTTCTGTATGGCATGGCATGGAGCTTGGGCACCGTTCCCATGCACCTACTACAATCCAGCCCCTGAAATAGCAATCATGTCACCAAGCAGATACAAATACACGCTGTGATCCTCTGCTGTATGGTGATGCATAATGGGTACTGTTATTGTGAGGCTAGGAGCACATGCAAAGCACTACACTAATCGATTCAGCTCTGCATGGTCTTCCCTCTCCCATAGGAACATGGTAGCTTTCTGTCCTACAACTTTCTATCACTCCTCTGTGACAGTCACAGCAGAGCATCCAGAGTCTGCAGCATCGGTTACACACACGTTATAGATGCTGCAGACTCTGGATGCTTTGCTGTGACTGTCACTGAGGAGTGATGATGATGATCCATGGAAAGTTGTAGGGATAGGAAGTTACCATGTTCCTATGGTGGAGGGGAGACCATGCAGAGCTGAATCAATCAGTGTAGTAGTGCTTTGCCTGTGCGCCTAGCCTCACAATAACAGTACACATTATGCATCATCATACAGCAGAAGATCACAGTATGTATTTGTATCTGCTTGGTGACATGATTGCTATTTGAAGCCTGGACTCCCTGTCACATCACATAGGATGGTATATCAGGGGCTGGATTGTAGTATGAGCATGGGGCGGTGCCCAAGTCCCCTGCCACAACCCTTTCCCATACAGAAGTGTGAGTGGGCTGGAATGTAGGATGATCCTGCAGATCCCAGTGTCCATGCCCCAGAGACACCTCCTATTCTCTAGTGACATGCTGAAATGTTATGTCCCTTGAGGGGGAGTCAGAGCTGAGGAGCAGATATGATTTTATTGAATTATAAGAGATCTATGGATCCTAGAACTGCAATGTACAGCTCTGCTTCATAATGTAGCAGGGCGGGGACTGCACTAAAAGGTTTCTCTCCCCAGAGTGCCCCTTTAATATTTATCCTCTTGGTTCCTCAATTGTTGCCTATGGTGCACTGAAAACTATAAAAACTACCAGCGATTGGCTTGATTATGCCATTTGCACCATTTTGAGATACATTATATGGACAAAAATAAGGGGACTGTTTTATCTAATTAGTAGAAATAACTTTATTATTGTGTATTAGATGTGCAATTGTTATCTTGAGTGTTTTTCCTATTTATTTAATTTTGCTTTTAAGGGATTTGTATTTGTTGGGGGTCAGATATAATATTGGAGTGAAATTACATATATTTAGGATTAGAGTGTGTTTTTTATTATTTTTATGCCAGATTCTTAGTGATAGTTTTATAAATGAATTGGTTATGGTGCAATATTCTATTATATGGAGCTCCACGATAATTAGAACCTGAAAGAATTATACTACAAAATAATTGAAGAAACAACTTCCCTCTATATACTGGCTCTGTGTGCCAGTCATTGCACTGGCTGCTTATACATCATAGGATCCAGTTCAAATTGCTTGTTCTCCCCCACAAAGCTCTTCACAGTGCAGCACCCCCCTACCTCTCCACCCTCATCTCCGTCTATCACCCCACCCATTCTCTTCCTTCTGGTAGCAACTTTAGACTAACTTCGATATTGATCCAAACCTCCCACTCTAAGTGCCAAGACTTCTCCTGTGCTGCACCAATTTTCTGGAATGCTCTACCCTAAGAAATTAGGTCTATTCACAACTTACATACTTTCAGGTGCTCCCTAAAAACACATCTTTTCAGAGCAGCCTATCTTGTCACTTAGACATAGCCTATTCACTCCACCAGACGCAAAAACATGACAAACAATGGCTGGTGACTACTCATGCAGCTCTTATCTATTCCCCATCTAGTCAAGTTGGCTTGGCCATCATTGTAAATATGCCCCTGTAATTCATGTCACCCCTACCTCATTGTTAGATTGTAAGCTCTTATGAGCAGGGCTGTCATTATTTTGCTTTATTTTTTGTATTCTTTGATAACTGTTTCTTATGACTGTTTGTACATGTCCCCTCTCAATTGTACAATGCTGCAGAACATGTTGGCACTATATAAGTAAAGATTATTATTATTATTATTATCCCACAGAGTCTAAAAAAATCCTAGAAAAAATGGACTTTCAGGACTCCCTAAAGTATTGGAATCTCTCGGGAACCAGAAAAGTTTCCCAGGAAAGCATCCACCAACCTTATTAATTGCCATAACACCAAGCCCAGCTTCCATATATGCATTAAGAGGCAGTAACAGGGCATGAAGAGAGGGTCTGTTTGGTACGAGGAATAAATATATGCCCTGTAATCACCAATCTCCTAGAAAGCAATTTTAAAAGGTTGGCAAGTATGTTTATATGGTAAAGATGCCCTCTAGTTACAAAATACCCTGCAGCTCTGCTGTGATACAAATTCAATGGCAAAAATGATCAATTTTGCTTGCTGCATTATGTGTTAATTATATACTGATCCCAGTCTTAGCTTCCCACTTAACCAAATCAGATTTCATACTTTGCCCTGATGAGGAGCTAACCCCCAAAACCCAGTGTCTGCAAGATGAGATTCTGGTTTGGTTATTAGCCAAAGTCATATCACAAGGTTTGTTAAAGGGTCGATATTGACTTTTAGGATTACTACTTCCTATAAATGGCACTAGACTTCAAGTTAGTCCTCTTCCCCTTTGAGGAGGCAATTTGTATATTTAATTTACCAGAGGAGCTTGCAAGGCATTTAACCCTCCTCATACTGGCAGACCTGACATGACACTTTTCACAAGGAGAAACCTTATATTTTATGTTCAATGAAGGCAAAAAAAACGCACTCACCGACAGATGATCTTCTCTTTTTTATTCATAGTCCAAGTCAATTTTTACATGGCTATGTGCAGCAAGGAAGGGGGTGCAGGGAGGCGGACGACAGTCCCCGTAGAAGCGGTGTACGACCGCGAAACGGTGAACCGTCGTCCGCCTCCCTGCACCCCCTTCCTTGCTGCACATAGCCATGTAAAAATTGACTTGGACTATGAATAAAAAAGAGAAGATCATCTGTCGGTGAGTGCGGTTTTTTTGCCTTCATTGAACGTTGTATGGACTTGTATATGCCAGCACCGGACGACTACACTACAGGCATCGGTCACTGCTGTGATATAGGGTGGATGCTATAATATGCGTTAGTGCCCAGCAATCTCTTTACCAACCTTATATTTTACATCCTTAGCCTTAGCCTCTCACTTGGCCAAATCAGATCTCATACTTTGCACTGATAAGTGGCAAAAGCCTGAAACACCATGTATGCATCCTGGGATTTTGGTTTAGCTTATATCATAATGACATGCCCACCAGGACCGTGGGGTATTCAGAACTGAGTCGGGAGTTCTTTGGGGAGGTCACGGGGTCATGACTCGATTCCTTGGCCCTGGTTATGTCAATAAAAAGGGGAATATTTTATGGGAAATGTATTTGTGATGCCACCCGTGTGTTTCCGCAATTGTGATGGCCAACACTGCAGTACAGATCCTCTGGGGCCATTGGTGATGCAGCAAGTTATTATGCTCTCCACGGGTAGAAGAAGGACCCAGGGCAGGTTACACAGTCTATGCTGGGAAAAGGATTTGGTGGGGTGCAGGACTGAGGGTGAAATAAATGACTTTACCTCTATTTGATGGTTGTTGTTGCAGACCAGGGCACTTGTAATAGATGATAACGTTGATGCGGGCAGCTGGGAAACAATTTGGAATCCACCTAGACAGGTGATTGTAGAGGTCTTTCTTCTGTGTGGTGCTACTTGGACCTTGCTGCCTAAAGCTGTGCTGCAGCCCTCACCGTGCATGTCTAGTCCTTTACCCGTATGGCAAGCAATCTGCCTGTTCTCAGACTTTCTCTTCTGTCTAACACCGCCTCCAGGCCACAATTTATAGGGAAGCTCCCCTAAAACCAGGTAAGAGCTCTCCCTTCTAGTCTGGAGTCAGGACAAGTGTTGGATGTTGGTGTTACATGACTAGGGGACCCCTTCTTGCTTCCAGGAATGACATCACCCCCTGTGAGGGAGGCAGTGCCACTGTGGCAACCATACTCCTACGGTTCCCTTATTCCCCCCTAGTTAAATTCAGTACTCCCCGGACTGAGGAAATATAAAGAAAAGAGAAACAATAACAAATAAAATTTACAGAGTCTCAAAATTCAAAAATTACAAAAGCCAACAAAATAGGGAAATAGTCTTTGCGGCACTTAGTCTTTTATGCCGCTAACCAGGAATTGTCTTTTTCTGGGTACCTGGATTTTGGTTGGTAGGAACCACCCAAACCCACTTTGTGTAGTTTGACCCTGGGTGTGGCTACAGGGCACTGTTGATGAGCCTGGCAGCTTATTTTCTAGGCTAAAATTAAACTTGTATACAAGTATTGTCCTGACCACACCCAGTCCAGTGGTCCATTTGTCCATATTTAACTATTATATGAAGATTTTAAAAGTTCTTACAGCAGTCTCTGTAGGTACTCATGCTTAACAGTTGCATAAATATATTTACATTTTAACTGAACCATCTATTTACTCTCTGTAGTCTACGGGGGTCTGACCCTGGGTGCTACATTGTGACCTATGTAATATGGGTGTTTCTACTGACCTATCCTGGTCTAAGGTGTCTGCTGTTACTGTTGTGGACCCACTAGTATCTGTAGGCCTATGTCTTATGGGTAGGCTAGGCAGCTTCCTGCGACTCCTTAGACTCACAGCGGGCATGACAGGCTCACTGCAGGCAGGGTTGGTTCTCCTGTTCTGCTGCAGGTGTGGCGACTGTTTCTGGAGCTGATGAGTCCTCAAGTTGTTATAGAGTCTCTGCCGCTTCAGTTACTTATATCTGTGAAAGGTCAGTTCATAGAGGAGAATCCAGGAGGAATGAAGGACGCTCCCATTAGCAGGAAGTCCAGGTTGTTTCATATATTTTAAAAGTTTTTTTTATTCTATCAAAAAATAAAAATAATATACAATTTTTGCAGAAACCTGAGGAAGGCTGTTTTTACGTAAAATTTCCAGCCGAAACACGTTGTATCTTCTGTACCTACTTGCTAGAGATTACAAAAATTGTATTTTATTTTTATTTTTTGATAAAATAAAAAAACCTTTTTAAATATATGAAACAACCTGGACTTCCTGCTAATGGGAGCGCCCTTCATTCCTCCTGGATTCTCCTCTATGAACTGATGTTTCACGGCCACAAGGCTAAGTGTGCTGCATATCCAGGACAGGGCTGCAGACCATAAGGAGAACTGAGATCAAATCTGGTCTGATGAGCCTAATATAAAGACCAGCATAAGGGGGAACATCTATAATCCTTATAGTACTTGGAATAGTTAATACGCAGCACTTAGATCTGCGCCCCTTTTTCTCTTGTTTCTCTCACCACCATAATCCATAGCCTTGGATATCATCTCTTTGTAATTAAATCGGTGAAAAGGTGAGGACAGGTACCACAATTGCTTGGTTCACCTGCGTGCAAGACCTGGGAAATTCTCCAAGGATGGTTTGGACTGTCTCTTCCACCTCCTCTATTGGTTGGGGGCTAAATTGATCTTACTTCTGGTCAGGGCATACCTACAGGTGATCCCTTGATACTGCTGCTAATGTCTCTCCTCCATCTTTACTGATGAGGCACACATTGTCAAAGTTTGAAGGCATTACGGTGTATGGCTCTGCCTCCCACTAGTCATCAAGTTTATTTGTTCTGCTTTTTCTTTTGAGGACTTGTTCTCCAGGTGTTAAGGGAATTGCAGGGGCTTACTGGTTATAATTTCTCTCTTGTCTTTGCCTTGCCTGAGACAAACTCTTCTTTACACATTCTTGAACTCAGCAATACTGCTGTTGTCGCTCTGTATCCCAGTCAGCTTCTGGTGCTGTCACCTCAGGCATTAAGACTCCCGTGTCCATGTCAATGGGTAACTTGCCAGGTCTTGCTCTCATCAGGTAGGCTTGTATGCAGTTGGTGAAATTCACCGGTATATGACTATACAAGTCTACCAGATCTGGCCACTTCTCTGGCCACTTACTTCTCTCTTCAAGATGCAGGGTCTTCAACAGGTCTATTACTACCTGGTTCATCTCTTCACACATCCCATGTGTCTGGGGATGATACGGCATCATTCTGATTTTCTTGCAGTCGACAAGTTACAAAACTCCTGGAATACTTCTGCTTTAAAGGCTGGGCCTTGGTCAGTAAGAACTCGTTCAGGGTAACTATGTGGTCAACAAAAGTGCATTTAAAATGCTCTGGCTACTGTCCTAGCTGTTTGGTCCTTCACTGGCATGACTACTAGAAAACTGGAGTAATGGTCTACTATGGTGAGGGCGTAGACATAGCCTGACTGACTCGGTGTAAACTTCACGTGGCCCAAGGTTTCCAGTTCAAGTGGTTCTTTGGTAACTATGGGCTGTAGGGGAGCACTCTGGCTCTCACGGTCTTTCCTCCTCAGGCTGCATGAACCACACTCGCGACACCATCTCTCAATCACTTTCCTCATACCAACCCAGTAATACGGCTCACGCAGCAAGACTTCCAGTTTCTTCCACCAGAAGTGGCCTGCTCCATCGTGGTACGCTTCCAAGACCATTGAGGCATCTCTCTTCAGGACTACTTACCACATGAGTTCATGAGTTCTGGAATTGACACTTCTCTGACACAGCTTCCTGTCACAGATGAATAATTTGCCCTTCTCCTTCCACAGCTGTTAGGTCTCCTGTGGAGCATCTGGACCAGGGTGCGAGTCAGTTTGTGTCAGCAATTCAATTTACTAAGCGGACGGCTGGGCACTATTTTGCATGTCAGCCCATCCATGGTGGGGCAGTGGATTGAATGTGACGTCTTGCACGGCATGGCGCTAGTTTCTTACACTGTGGGAGTACTGGTTCACCCCATGATGGTGGAAAGCCGGTAGTTCTATTTCCTCCAGCTGTTCCCGGTCTACTCCCACATCTGGCAGGTTGGGCATCCGAGATAGCGCATCTGCATTGGCATTCTTATGCCCTGCCCAGTACTTGATGATAAACTCATAGATAGCAGGGCCATCCATCACTGCTCCAGCGCATCCAGCTTCGCCGTCTCTTGGTGGGTCAGCGGATTGTAATCTGTAAAGATGGTAAACTTTGCTGAAGCGAAATAATGCTTGAAGCGCTCCGTTACCACCCAGACTCTGGCGAGAAACTCCAGCTTAAAGGAACTATAGATGTCAGGGTTTTTCTCCATGGGATGAAGCTTCCTGCTTGCAATAGGCAATCACTCTTTCTCTGCCTCTTTGCATTTGGGATAACACAGCTCCCAAACCCACGTTGTTGGCGTCTGTGTTGAGTAAAAAGGGTTGGCCATAGTCAGGGTAGGCCAGAACCTCATCTCCGTAAGAGCCATCTTTAGCCTGGTGAAGGATTCTTCTTCTTTCTTACTTCACTTGAACGGAGGACTCGGGTTCTTGGCCTTCTTGGACTGACCCACCATGAGGTCCTGTAGGGGCGCTGCTATCTTTGTGAAGCCCTTTATGAACCTCCTGTAGTAGCTTAACAGTTCTAGCAACTCCCTCACTTCCTTGATCATGGAGAGTCTTGGCCAGTCCTTGAGTACGGTGGCTTTATCAGGGTCTGGTGCCACCCCTTCGGTTCTTACCACGTGACCTAGGTATTGCACCTTGGGCGTCAACAGATGGTACTTGGATGGCTTTACTTTCAGGCCAAAACCTGATAAGGCCTCGAACACCTCAGCCAGGTGCTCCAAGTGGTCTTCGTACGTCTTGGAGTAGACAATTATGTTGTCCAGGTGCAAGACTGTTTCAAAGATTTTGTGTCCTAGGCAGCACTCCATTAACTGCTGGAATATTCCTGGTGCATTGCATAGCTCGAATGGCATGCAGGTGAACTCACAGAGCCCCATCGGTGTTGTAAACACGGTCTTCTCTCTGTCCGCCTCTGCTACAGGAACCTGCCAATACCCACTAGCGAGATCTAAAGTGGAGAAATAGCAGATTTTAAGTTAGCTAAGGATTCCTCAATTCTGGTTAATGGGTATGCGTCCTTATGTGTAATGCGGTTAAACTGTCTGTAATCAACACACATTCTCATTGTGCCATCCTTTTTCTTTACCAGGACTAACTATCTCTGATCACCCCAGCCTCCTTCATCTCCCATAATGTTCCCTTGGCACATTGATAGTAAGCTGGAGGCAGAGGCTGGTACCTCTCCTTAAAGGGCAGATGGTCTCCGGTGGGGATATGGTGTTTGACCCCTTTTGCCTGCAAAACTCTAGTGGGTGTTTGCTAAAGACATGCTCATACTCTCGGACTACCCGGTAAACTCCATGCTTTTAGTGTAAAGGGGTGGAATCAGTGCCTATATGTATCTTCTGACACCAATCCTCTAGCTGCTCCTTGGCGCCATTGTCCTCTGCCTGGTCGGACGGAATCACGGGTTCCACTGCCTTTATGGCGTTGTTACTGACAGTGAAGAGCTTAGTAATGGTAGCATACTTGGGCAGGTTGATCACAGGTTGCGGACATCAACTAACCCCCTGGTTTTCAGGATGGTGGGCCTACTGTCTGAGGCCTATTGCTGCCTGACACCAGATTAACATTTCACTCCTTGGAGGTATTGCAATGGGAAACGGATCACTTACTCTTACACTGCCGACTTCTCCACCTGCTTCATCCATATCAGAGCCTTGATTTCCTTCTGCAGGACTCGCTGCTCACTGGAAATGGCAATTTCAGCTACCTTTTGTAATAGAACAATAATCTCTGCAAGACAATTTTTTATCAGATTGGTACCTAGAGTCATCATTGGATTTCATTCTCGGCGATCAATGTCTACAACTATTAAACCATGAGATTATAACTTTACTAGGCCAACCTTTATTGTCACCTCTTTGTACCCCACTTGTGGTAGAGGCTGACCATTGCCGGAAATTATTGTCAAGTCATCATCTGGGCTTCAAGTTAGGTCAGAGTCAGCCCAGTAACAATTATAAAGGATATATGGCATCGTTGTCACTTGGGAGCCGGTGTCCAATAAAGCGTTCAGCTGGATGCCATCAATCATGCATCATAATGATTACTTTCTCTTCCCCAGCTCAGTGGGATTCTATTCTGCCGTTGCCATGGGACATCATCTTGACTGGATGCCAGCTGAATCTTTTCCTTTTGGGGTGAAGCTTGCATGGACTGCACCGTTTTGGTTAGTGCAGCCAACGTTTGGTCAACTCCTGGATCTGAAGACGTAGATCTGCAGAGGAATTATCATCAAAATCTGTTCATCAGCCCCCACGGGTGCTGGGGAAAAGGGCCCTGCCTCCTGGTGGTAGGTGATAGCGGGACGCTGAGTGGATGCAGTGCCGCCTGGGGTTGCCTCTTGCAGAACCCGAATGACCCAGTCTTTAAACTGCAAAGCCTAGGTCCGGATTTTGTAGGGCCATAATGCGCAGCTGTGTCTAATGAGTGTTAGAGAGGAACCCCTCAATAAACTGCTTGGTGAACAGTGTGTCCTTATCTCTCACACTGTCGGGGTCCACCTGTTTAATAGCCCGCAGCGCCTCTTGCAGGTTTAGAGCATAGTCTCATACACTGTCTTGCACCCTTTGTTTACACCCAAAGAACTTCATTTTAATATCTGCTGCTTTGCGGGTATCAAAGGTATCCTTCAGCTTGGCCAGTATTTGTCTAACAGTTCTTTTGTCCATGTCCAGCCAGGACTTTACCTCCCTCTGGGCTACACCAATTACCTATAAGAATGCATACCTTTTGACTTTCTGTCAGTGGGTACATTTCGAATAAACTATACAGTCTCTCTTTAAAATCGCTCAGGCTGTGTGACCCCTCCTAGTACTGAGGCTGCAAAGTCGCTACAGGTATATTCAGCATCGATAACGGCATTACTGTACCTGCCGCTACATCTCCTCCCAGGCTAGACATTTTCCTTTCCCCAAGTAGTGAACCACAGCCAGGTTCTCAGACTCTGTGGGGAAATCAGTCTACTGCTCTACAGGTGGGCCAATCAAGCACACAGGGGGTTTCCAGGTCGGGGCCTCCTGCTTCCCGCCATCTGACATCAGAGTGTGGGGCATGGTTTCTCTTCGCACTGTCTCTAGGGTTCAGTCCACGACGACACACCCCCTTGGCTTTCCAAGCACTGTGTGGCGCAGTAATGGTGACTATCACACAGTTCAATAAAGTGTATGGCCCACATTACCCGTTGACACCGGGCAAAAAATCCAGTTCATGATGCAAAGTTGACACGCCCACCAAGACCATGGGGTACTCGGAACCGAGTCGGGAGTTCTTTGTGGAGGTCATGGGGTTGTAACCCGGTTCCATGGCTCTGGTTGTGTCAATAAAAAGAGAAACATTGTATGGGAAATGTATTTGTGACGCCACCCATGGGTTTCGGCAATTGGGATGGATCGCCGACACTGCAGTACAGAGATCCTCTGGGGCTGTTGGTGACACAGCAAGTTATTATATTCTCCACGGGTAGAGCAAGGGCCCAGGGCAGTTTACGTAGTCTATGCTGGGAATAGGATTCGGTGGGGTGTAGGACTGGGGTGCAATAAATGACTGAAGGACACAATGATGAAAGTTTCCTTTACCATTACTTGATGGTTATTGTTGCAGACCAGGTCACTTGTAACAGATGGTAATGGCTATCCGGGCAGCTGGGAAGCAACTGCGAATCCACCCAGCCAGGTGGTTGTAAAGGCCTTCCTTCTGCGCGGTGCTACTTGGACCTTGCTGCCTAAAGCTGTGCTGCGGCCATCTCCCTGCATGTCTTGTCCTTTACCCGTATGGCAGGCAGCTTGAGCCTATTCCAGGTGTTGCTCCTCGGTGGCAGCTCCATGTGCTGCTTTGCCGTCGGGTGTTGAGTCGGGCCACAAGGCCTGCAATCCCCTGCCCTCTGGATTTAGCTGCTGGGACTTCAGTATCTAGGCAACCATGGACTCCGGCATCCGGCTTCTAGTGCTTTCCTCTGGGGTGAGCCTGGACACGGCTCCACTTCCCAGATTCTCCTCGACTCCTCTCTGTCTAACTAACCTTCCACTGTCCTAGGATGAGCTCTGCCAGCTCCAGCCCCCAGGATGTCTGCACTCTTCTGTTCTCAGAATTTCTCTCAGATGTTCTGCCTAACCCCGTCTACAGGCAAGAATATATAGGGGCGCTCCCCCTTCTGGTCTGGAGTCAGGACAAGTGTTGGATGCTGGTGTTATCTGACTAGAGGACCCCTCCTTGCTTCCAGGCATGACGTCATCCCTGTAAGGGAGGCAATGCCACTCTGGCAACCGGACTCCTGGGGTGCTACAACAAGGCTCGTTAAAGGGTCGATATCGACTTTTAGGATTGCTGTTAACAATAGGTGGCACTAGAGTTCAAGTCCTCTTCCTCTATGAAGAGGCAATTCTCATTGTATACTGTGTGTTTAGTAAAAGAGGAAAAAGAAGTTGTTATCCAGACTTCATTCACGTCTGAGTGTTTATGTCAAAGCTATGCATACTTCTAGCGGTTAACATATCCCCTTATATGTACTTTATTTGCTTTATCATTTTAAGCAGACTCCGAGACCGCGCTGGTAAAGATAGCTGAACCGCCGTCTCTTTTTATTGCACAAAACTGACAGATGATGGAGCAGAAAAGAGAAATATATTGGCAGTAAACCTGAGCTACAATACTTCTGTCAGTGGCCACTTAACAAGCGAATGCGAGTTGTACGATCAATGTGAAACACCGACAATCCTACAGTATACGGATTTACAATTTACAGGATAATTACCACGCTAAAACACAAGATATTGGCTGTTTACCTCAATCCGCTATTGAGATGCTCGTTCTCCTTCAGTTTCACTGCTATAAAAGCTATGACTGGTTCCTTCTTCAAAGTGTCACGTCACTTATTTGCTGAGAACACTTGAGCGGTTTGTAAGTATAAAGTATTATTAGGAGACAATAGTCACAACTAAAATTATACCAGCCAGGAAAAACGAAGTAAAAACACTTTTTTGTCATAATAAAAAAAAAGAAGCGGTAGCATTAAAGGGGTACAGGACATGCCACAAATGTCTGATAAATAGGGATCTTTCCTCTTTTACCCCAACCTATTGGCCACCCATCTTTATGTGCAGTGTTATCCAGGTGAAGGTGAAAGCATGAGTCCTCAGCTCTCTATATTCCACTCGACACGTGCTGTAATTGTGCCAAATTTTCAGACACAATCCCTGCAAAATGTCCCAATGGTCCCTGGTACCTATAAGACAGGTTTTGGACCTGATATTTGAAAAAGAGTTGTGGTCAATTGATGGAGCGCTAACAGGGGCGGGCTGGTGCACCTAACCCTGGAGGGCATTAACATGTTGTCAGCCCTAGGTGAGGACTGGGGTGGGGGGGTATCTAGTGGAATTTTGCCTGGTGAGGAGTTTGGGGCTCCTAGTGGACTTTTGCGAGGTGAGGAGGAGCGGGGAGGTGCTAGTGGAGTTTCGCAAGGTGAGGAGCGGGGGGGTGGGGTGTGCTGGTGGAGTTTTGCGAGGTGAGGAGCGGGGGAGGGGTGCTAGTAGCCCACGGCAAAGCCGGACCGACCCATTTCAGTATGGGGGCGGCCCTAGATGAGGCCAATATCACCGGCCTGGGGGGCACTTGACACCTGGGCCAGTCCACCCCTGAGCGCTAATGTACATGTGACAGGGGACAACTTCAATAGTTAACAAACCTCTTTAATATGATACCACCACACATTTCAATCACCTGAGGAAGACAGCGGACCACTGTTGAAACGCTTAGTGGTATCATATTAAAGAGGTTTGTTAACTATTGAAGTTGTCCCCCTGTCATATGTACATTAGCCCTCCATCAATTGACCACAACTCTCAAATATCGATATTCCCCTTTGGGTTTGTGGCTGGAGCTGCTGGCACCCTTGACGTTAAATTTCCAAGTGGAGGACCTGCAGTGACATCACATCCAGTGATGTGGACGTCACATGATCCAACGCTTCCCCCACGTGACCTGGACCAGTAAGCAGGGCCCGGAGCAGCATCTCCTCATGCTGAACACCACGGTTGTGCAGGTGTGCACAACCAAACGAGGTGAGAAAAATATCCCCCCACACCTCAGCTATTGTCTCTGCTAGACTACCAGGTTCCACTCATGGTTGCACTCTCTGTACTCTCTTAGGTTTTGGACTTGATGAGACTATTCATTTTAAATGTATTTTCCTTTCCTTTGCTGCTGCAAGAATTAATGTCAGTTTTGCTCCTTACAGCATTGATTTCCTCCTCATGTGCTTTTGGCTGGTGACCACACCCATCACCTTTAAATAGCACAATGTTCCACGAGGGGGCGCTGATTATAGATATTCCACTCTGTTTCAAGCCATGGAGGAAGAAGGTTGTGTTTCTGGAGCTGTCCTTGCAATTTGAATTTTTATACCAGATGGTATAGAGGGGGCGAGGTAAAGTGATGAGGTGGGGCACACAGGACACAGTGCCAGTTTGAGTGACAGGGAGGGAGGGAGAATAAAGGAGGAGAGGAGGAAGAGAGGGAGTTGGGAGGGTTTGGTTTAGAGCAGTGAGGACACTAATACAAAAAACCCAGCCCCTCATAGTGATGTTCTGCTGCACAGTCCGTCCATCTGCTGCACAGATTTCCTGATGTTTGATAACACTTTTCTATGCAATCATACATGTAATCATTGCAGTAAAGGTATGATTGCACTCAGTATCCCAGAGCCACTTTACAGCCCTAAATCCTCCTGGTTGGTTCCCTTTAAATAGATTGTGATCCACAATGTGGACAGTGTTGGTGATGTATGTAAAGCGCTGTGGAATTCATAGGGCTATATAAGTGAATAAATATTATTATATTATTATAAATGTCCCCATTCCTTTAACAGAAATGTTGGCAAATATAATACTCCATAAGAAATACTAAAATGACCTAAATAGTGTGCTTGACTGTTCTACTTAGCAAACTGAGAATCAAAGCAGATTGGGAGTTAGTCTCCAATTCTCCTGATATAGCCAGTTCCCCTCATTGGACCTTCATTTAATCCATTTCATGGGAAATCCTGCACAGATCTCTGTGCTAAGGTGTTAACAATCGTGGTTGTAGAGGGTGGACATTATTACAAGATGGGGTCCCAGAACAGTAGATATTATTACAGGAAAGTGTCAGGATGGAGACATTATTACAGTAAGGGACCAGGATGGGGTGCATTAATACAGGAAGCTGCTCAAGACAGGGTATATTATTTCAGGAAGGAAGCCCAGAACAGGGGACATTCTTGTAAGAATGGGAGCCATGACAGGGGACAATATTACAGAATATAGGAGAGGAAGAAGGATGATTATTACAAGATGGGAGCCATGAAAGATGACATTATCAAAACATGGGGCCAGGATGGTGAACAATATTACAGAATGAGGGACATTTTTACAGGTTGAAGGCCAGGACCAAAAAACGTATTACAGGATAGGAGGATAGGAGCCAGTATGGGGGACATTGTTTAAGAAAAGGGCCAGCACGGAGGGATGTTATTACAGGATAAGGGATGGAAAGGAAGACATTACAGGGGCCCCGTACATCTACCAACATGCTTGTGAAGTCCAACACAAAAGACTCTAATTACACCACTATCTGTACTAATTTGTGGAGGAGCAAAAATTAACTATTTAAAACACAAAAAAGCAGTTTAGAGATTTATCAATATACCACCAGTGGCAAAAAAAATCTGCTACAAAATCTGTCTTAAAGAGAACCAACTAGCAGGTTTTAGGTCTCTAAATTGAGGCCACTACCTTACAGGCTCTGGGATGCTGAGTGCAATAATACCTTTACTGCAATGATTTCATGTAAAGTATGATTGCTAGATAAATGTTATAGAAGCCCTTAGAAATTGTGCAGCAGGGGAGGGAGTGTGCAGCAAATAGCAAAAGAGGGGCTGGGTTTCTCTTTATTATTCCACAGTATGCTCTAAACAAAACCTTCACCCCTCCCCTCTGTCTCTCTCTCCCCCCTCACTCCCTCCGTGTCACTATATAGATTAGCAGGCACATTAGGTCTGACATTGTGCATGCAGATTGCACAGTGTTAGGCTTCTTTGTGCCCCAGATCATCACTCCCTCCCTCCTGCCTGTATCTTTGGTTTCTCAGGGTTCTTCTCTGGCTGTGTGTAATGGCAGTGTCACAGTGGAGGAAGAGGCCCTGCCCCCTCTAGAGAAGGTCCCACCCCCTCAAGTCTGTGAGTCCCAAACCTTCTGCTCTCACAGACCTGTGACTGTGAGAATAGAGCTGAGAACAAGAAGCCGAAGACACAGGCAGGAGGGAGGGATGATCTGGGGCACATAGGAGCCTGACACTGTGCAATCTGCATGCACAATGTCAGACCTAATGTGCCTGCTACTCTATATAGTGACAGGGAGGGAGGGAGAGGGGAGGGAGAGGGTGGGAGGGGGGAGTGTTTGGCTTAGAGCAAACTGTGGAGTAATAAAGAGAAACCCAGCCCCTCTTATGCTAATGTGCTGCACACTCTGTCCTCTGCTGTACATATTCCAAGGACTTCTATAACAGTTTTATATGTAATCATAAATGGTATCATTGAAGTAAAGGTCTGATTGCACTCAGAATCCCAGAACCTGTAAGGAACTGGCTTCACTTTATAGTCCTAAAACCTGCTGGTTGGTTCTCTTTAATGTTACAAAAAAAGAACCAAAACTAATGTCCCCAGTAACAAGAGAGTTAAATAACCTAAGGCCATGTACACATGTTGAGTATTTGGTGAGTTTTTTACCTCAGTATTTGTAGCCAAATCCAGGAGTGGGTGATAAATACAGAAGTGGTGACGGGTTTCTATTGTACTTTTCATCTGATTGTTCCACTCTTCGTTTTGGCTACAAATACTGACGTGAAAAACTCACCAAAAACTCAACGTGTGAACTGTTGCAACTTTCTACTAATCGGTCACCCTCTTACTAAACCATCTCCCCTCCAAACTATCCTCAATGAAGCAGCCAGGATCTAATTTCTGTCCAACCGTTACACAGATTCCGCTATTATGTGCCAGTCATTTATTCACCAGAGAGTTCAATAAAAATGTATCACTCTCACCCACATAGCCTCATTAGCTCTGTACCACCCTACATCTCATTCCTCATCCCTATCACCTCTCCTGTGCCCTCATTTCCGATAATTGAACTAAGACAAACATCCTCAATAATCCGAACCTCCCACTCTCATCTCTGTGATTCCCGTGAGCTGCACCAATTCTCTGGAATGCACTATCCAGGACAATTCGAATAATTCTCAATACCCAGATTTTTAAGTGGGTCCGAAAAACACATTTCTTTAAAGTGGCCTATCGCCTCCCCTCCTTATCTTACTGTCCCTCTTTTGCCCTTCGAAAATTTTCCTCCATATCTGAGCTCTAATAGCATCAGTTTACACACTTTCCATGCACTTAGTAGCTGTCACATGTTGACTGCCTTGCAATCCTTTAGCGTTGCTGCTGTTTAAATTGTTTTTTTTCCCTAGTCTATGCTTGTGCTTTAGCTGCAATTAGAGGAGTGAGTAATAGCATTTGGGTGGAGGTGGAGGGGTGTGTCTTACTAATCAGATCCCCACTCCCTCAGCCTTTAAATAGCTTCACTTCCCTCCACTTGGTGTCACAGTTAGAACTAATTTTCTACTTGGACTCTGTGGTGTGCAGTCGTGCTGTGCTGTGTCAATGCTGCCATTTACTTCCACCAAAACTGCTACGTCTCCTGGTGCGTGGTTGGAGGTAGGGGCCCTTACTTAAGGGCTGATCAGAAGCAAAAGGCTAGGGTAATTACCTGAACCTCCTCACCTATAGAGGTACCTTCGGGAACAGGGCTAACACACATAGTTTTAGTTTTTTTTAAGGTTGAAGGAAGACTTTAAGACAGAGGCCCCAAGTCCAGAAGCAGACTAGCTCCTCTGAACGCCCTTACCCATCTTACCATCTTGCTTCCCTATCCGTTCTACCACCCTGTGACTCTAGCACTCTGTACCTGTACAGACTAGGATCTCTATAATATATCTGTCTTTTCTTCCAAGAGTCATAACTTTTGTATATTTTAATTACATATGGTTCTTTTATCTATAATACTTTGATTACATATACTATACTATTTGATTTTCTTGTTCAAAGTTTTTTATTGGTTTTACAAGATAAGGGATTACGTTGTAACCATATGACATTACAATCAATAGAACAGTTTTTCAAAGAAGTTTTTTAACGCCATTAGAAAATCAGGTTTAGGTATTAGAGTCTATGTCCAATGGGGCAGATTACAAAAATATCGAATTCGTAGAGTTAAATCGGTATTAACTATTGTGGTAAATATTTCTAAAGTATAATAAAGCAGTTTTCAAATTCAAACCTAGAATGTCTTTGAACGAAGTTACATGGTAACATGGTAGGAAAGAAGAGGGAAAAAGGGGGTGGGGTGGGGAGTAGAGTCCGTTTAGTCGGGTGAACAGTAGTTAACACTGGTATTAAAAAGATTTGAAATAGGCGTGCATTTGGAA
>JARQOC010000002.1:76195175-76220892 GCA_033576535.1 Allobates femoralis | reverse complement strand
CATCTGTTTATTGGTCTCTGCTCATAAACTTAAGGCAACATCGCCGATGGTAGCGAGCTGTATCGGCGTGTAAAGAGGCAACGGAAGGGAACCCTGGACACCCGGGGCTGTAGCTGCAATGTAGCTAAGGCGTCACCTCGGCTCCGTCTTACCGCGCCCCCATGTGCGATCATTGGTGGAAGCTTCTGCGTGCCGATTGGCCCTTGGCGCACAGGCCTCCATCTTGGATGAGCTGTCCCTTCAGCACTACACATACGCGCCGTATGCACGATCATACCTTAGTACAATTACGCGGCCCACAACTTACGGGAAACCAAACCAAATGGCCCATGATTCTCAGATACAGTGTTCACATCCTGTGAACACATAATGAATAATGCTGGACACAGCGGTGAACAATGTGTTACGGGCCGGGCTGCCTTTTTATTGAACTGCAGATGCCGCATAAAAGTGTTCCTTAAGTGTCTGCGCACAACTGAAACACTGATGCACGTATACAGACACCGCATTGAAGTCGAGTAGTCAGTACACAGTGCATAGGCTTGCTGTACGCATCGCTCTGTGGGTGTTGTACAGTAGGTGCCGCAGAAGTGCTTCGCCCGTGTCACTGCGCGTAGGACTAGTTCAAAGGGTGCGTGACCCGGAACGTGGCCGTAATGACGTAATTACGATAGTTTCGTTTTCACTCTGCCTGCAAGGTGCCAGCCCCTCCTCTGCACACACCATTGCAGTCATGGCGGCCGTTCACCGCGCTGCTACGTGGGGGATGGCTGAACTGCTCATCCTCATAGACTACTGTGACCGGTATGACTATTGGGGTCACCGGCACCACCGTCATCCCAGGCTGCGCAATCGCGCCACTATTGGGCGGATTCAGCGGGCTCTGCTCAACCAACTGGGGGTGCAGAGGACCGCTAAAGCCGTCCAGAAGAAGATAGCGGACCTGAAGCACAAATGCCCAGGCCGCATACTCGATATCCGTGACAGGATTGCCAGGCTGCGTGGTGAGTACTTTAGAGGGCCACACATGATTTGTATTGTATGTAAGCACAACAAAAAACATTAAAAATCGTTCACACACATCCTAGGTATAGTGAGAGGGACACCGGCAGACATGCAATGGGGGACAATATAGGCGCACATTATAGATTACACTGACTACACATCTGCCTACAAATAATGTTCATGTGCCACCCAAGATTACTCGACAGTGTTACATGCCCTCCAACCAATTAACACACTCATGCCACATACCTACGCCATACAGAATACATGAGATCATCCCATATATGAAAAACAACAAACACATAACACAAATATTGAACTGTCAATACATCTCTGAGCCTAAACAGTATGCTGACACATCAATTATTGTTTCATAATCTGCAGATGCGGAAGTGTCAGCCGATGAGGCTCCCCCACAACTGGCTGCAGGTGGACCACCAACCCCACCGCCGCAAGAGCCAGCTGGAGGCCACACACCACCGGGTCAAAAGCCAGCTGGGCCACCATCCCCACCAGGGAATAGGCCCTCACCAGGGCATGAGGAGGAGGAGGACCCTGCTGACCCAGCGTTGGTGGAGGCAGAGGTGGGCTCGCCTGGTCGGCAACCTGCAGCTGGGGCGCAACCTCCAAATCCAGCTGCGTTGGATGTGTATGGCGGTAAGTGATTTCAGTTTGATTAGAGGGGTCGAACACTGTAAGCATTGTTGTTGTTACGTGGGAAATGGAAAAGCTAGCCATTTCTGACATAATGTCCTTCACACACTCTTGCAGATGGAGAACGTGCTGGAGCTGCCGGCTGGAGTATCAGTGCCTCCCCATCACCCCCTGATAGTCAGGATGATGATGCGCCCGAGGGTAAGGACAATCTTGCTTGTGTGAACCTGACACAAACACCAGAGGTAGTATTCTGAACTAATGATGTTTTTTCCACACACACAATACAGGTGTACCCACCATGGAGGACGTCGTGAGGGCTCACCACCAGTTTGCCCACCGACTTCAACGGGCCCTACACCGGGGAATACAGGACCTTACCCGCCTGTCTACCATGGTGGATACCGTCCTGAAACATCAAGATGGCCAACATTAAGGTGGAACCCCCCGTAAACAGATTTGCCCCCCTGACCCCCAAATGTGTTGTCCTAGTTGGACCTTGAACTTACAGACGTTGCCTGTTAGGCTTTTGATGTGGTTATGTTTTTTCTTCTTTTTTGCCCCCGTTGGGCTCTTTTCTTATAGTGTTCCACTATCACAAAAGGGGGATTGTGGTATGGCCACGGCTTTGCCCGTTGCACCTATCCTGTCCCACATTGGGACCATCAGGAGTGTGGATTAACCAGCCCTTTACCTCATGGACCTATCCTGTCCCACATTGGGACCATCAGGAGTGTGGATTAACCAGCCCTTTACCTCATGGACCTATCCTGTCCCACATTGGGACCATCAGGAGTGTGGATTAACCAGCCCTTTACCTCATGGACCTATCCTGTCCCACATTGGGACCATCAGGAGTGTGGATTAACCAGCCCTTTACCTCATGGACCTATCCTGTCCCACATTGGGACCATCAGGAGTGTGGATTAACCAGCCCTTTACCTCATGGACCTATCCTGTCCCACATTGGGACCATCAGGAGTGTGGATTAACCAGCCCTTTACCTCATGGACCTATCCTGTCCCACATTGGGACCATCAGGAGTGTGGATTAACCAGCCCTTTACCTCATGGACCTATCCTGTCCCACATTGGACCATCAGGAGTGTGGATTAACCAGCCCTTTACCTCATGGACCTATCCTGTCCCACATTGGGACCATCAGGAGTGTGGGATGGCTACACCTATCAGAAAGCTGCATTCTGTGTTTAGTGGCAAATGACTTCCACACATGTATGTAGCCAATAAAAAGTATTTGTAATTTTTACTTTGCCTCACTCATGTCACAACAATACTATGGGGGGGCAAATGTTCAACAGGTTAATATCTCACACACATTACTACAGCTCTTTGTCAATGTCCTACCACAGTACAAAGGAACCTATGGTCGTCCTACACTGAGGCCATTGGCCCATATTGTGTGGCTTGCCCCAAACTATATTGTGAACAACACCATTCACCCAGGCTGCCCCCCGCAAGCCATAAGCCAAAAGAAAAACACAATTGAGTTAGTTCTAATATTTTATATAATCATATTTAGTAAATCATAAACAAATCATAAGAAGCAAATCTGCTTAAAAGTGTAACACAAACATAAGGGAAAAATAAAAAGGTGCCTCCACATGAAAAAGTCCAGAGTGCCAATTTGGTGCATTGGCTACTAGTGTCCAAATTAATCATCTTCTGTCGGCTCTGACAATGCCGCATCCCCCCTCCTCTGAGGGCAGCCCCGACCTGCCCCAGAACGTCTGGTTGTACGACGACGTGTTGAGGGGGGATGGGGTGACTGTGGCGGGGCCGGTCTTCTCACGGGCCGAGATGGGGCAGCTGGTGAAAGGGGCCACAAGGTGTGTTGCATGGGGGGGGACGTGGCAGCCCCATTGAAGGGCCCCATCATCGGCAGCATCAGCGGCATTGTGGAAGACCCTCAGAAGGATCTTTTTCTGGAGCGGCTCCATCCCTCGCATTCTGTCGCTCATGTAGAGGGCGTCGCTGTCGATGTGGGTCCGCTGTTCATTCAAAAGCACGCGTCGGGCCCAGGCGCCCAGCTCCGTCTCTGGTGGTGCAGGACGTCGGCGACGACGGATCCGTGAGCTGGGCCCTGGGCCCGGACCCACATCACTAGCCCCGCCCTCCTGCTCAGCCCCAGATGTCATGGGCTGAGCATCATCAGCGACAGAATGCTCCGCAATGGAGCCGTCCTCTTCTGGGGCCTGTGGGGGGGAGAGGAAACAAAACCAAACATTAGTGACGGCAAGGACCACACCATACCATGGACACAGGACACAATACACCACTCCCACTAAAGTAAAGGCACTAACAAGATATATGGAAGGAATCTACAAACAGCAAGCCACCAAACTTTTACAACACCAAAACCTGTATTGCGGCTGGACACTCACCTCTACGATTCCCGGGACTCAGCACAATACAGATTGAGGTGTCAGTCACAGAGAGCCGTAACCCAATTAGTACATGTCACCACAACACCTTGATACTGGGGGCTGGGCTGGCCAAACACAGAAGTTGCCCACCTTCCCATTTGTATTACAAATCTGATGTAAAACCATCAAACCTTCAAAAAACAAAAACCCACTTGCACCAGAGCCAACACACATGTGTGGCAGCAAAATTGTAGTAGATGGCACTATGTGCCTCTTTCATGTTAATGCAAGAATAATGTAAACTTCGGTACACATGTCATTTTTCCGGTGTACCGATATGTGGTGGAAATGCTATTTTGGAAAGCGGCTCTCTGCGTTAAATTCATATAAGCCAAAATCATGTCAGGAGGCAAGATTCCCTGACACAAAAAGGTTTCCCACACCAAGGCCGAAAATTTGTGAAAACTGTGCTAGTTCTGGTTTGGCCAAAACACACGTGAAGGCAACATTGTGGGACAACACTGTAACACGATTACCCACCTCCTGTGGCGCAGATGGTGACTCATCCGGGCCTACATGGGACGCAGCTACGGGCAGTTGGTAGTCGTTCGACGCGAGCTCACCTCGCCCAGGATAAAGGTGAAGAGGGGATAGTACCATAGGGTAGGTGATGGTACCTCCTCAGCTCCAGCTCCTGAGCGACGGCGCAGGTAGTCATTGTGAGCCCGCATGAACGACTGCCGCATGTTTTTAATTTTCAAGGCCACCGCATTCTGGTCCCAACTCCTGCCTACCCTTGACTCCAAGCGATTGGCTAGAGCCACAAGAGTAGTGTAGGCCTCGGACCTCGCTGCCTGGTTTTTATATTGAGGCAGCGAGCTGCGCCACAAACATTCGTGCCGCTGATACTCCGTGAGAAGCTGGGTTTCAAATTCCACAGTACACCTCGGCATCTGGTGAAGACAAAACACAGCCAATCCAGACCGTCACGACACTAGCCATATCGAGCTGTGAAAACCTTGTGAACATAATTTACATGCTCATAAGGTTCTCATATGTACATTATAGGCAGCAATAACTGGTATGACAACTTGGCCTATGTGTGCCATTTGCACAATGTCACACCGGTCCAAAGTAAAATACATATGTGACACAATTACACATGTCAGGTACTCTGTGGCCCCCTAAACATGTGTGAAGCCTGATTTAAGAGCCCACTGTTCATATTAAAACAACACCTGTAGACGGTGTGTGCGTACCAACCTGTAGGCCAACATGTGAGCAAAGACATTGTGTGGTAGCTACTACCTTTGTACTGAGCAAAATGGTTAACATTAAGCAGATGAGAAAGGAGGGTGTGGTTTGTGCCAAGACTGCACATACTACATGTAATGTGCAAACACATCATCATGTAGTTGTGTGGCCATCCATGGGAATACAATTGTTACTAAGGTAACAAGAATCCCTGCAATGAAGGGACCAATAATTGCAGCCATCAAATGCAGATGTGCATGAAAGTTGTAAATCTAAACTTTATATGTTTGACGCACGAATTACATCAGAGACCAAATGTATACACTCACAATACCAGTAGTGGCTATACCTGGCTATTACCATACACTGGAAAAACTGACCCATCTGTATAATTAGAGGGCCAAAATTAAAGCCCGTATCAAAGACGCCCATACACACATTGCCTAAGCGGCCGCCAATACAAGCATCAGCGTCCCGTGCACTTTCATAGAAACCGCTAAAGAGGCTTACCGTCATAGCAGCAGAAGATACGCAGGACACTAGTAGCTCAATGCACATGGACCTCTGGACAAGGTTGTAGTGGCCATTGGCCTGCCTTTATACTCCGCTAAAACCAATCACAGCAGACACAATGACGCACAGCGTAATGTGACACCTGGGGGCGCAATTAACCTCCGCTAATTGGTGGAGATCGCTGTATCGTGATAGGTTGCTGGCCCTTTAAAAGGTCCGCATGCCGGCAAACATTACGCTTGCTGGCCAGACCCATTAAGTAAGTATCTGTGGACACACATGGAAATGGCGTGGTGTGGGTGCATATGTCGTTTTAATTTGCGACCGCAGGACACTGTTTTAGCGTAGTGTATAGGGGTCTGTATTGCTGGGGAAGATCTAGTGTACTGTGTGGACTTTGAGTAGGCATTAGGTTTGGTGCTTATGAATATTTGAACATATACATTGCTGTGTTTGTTTCCAGACACCATACAGGAGATTGCCTGCAGGACTGTAGACAGAAATGTGTTACTCCTGTCACCTGGATCAATGTCTGCATACTGGTTGTGGCCAATGGAGACTGGGTCGAACGGGGATAGGATGAGACATGGCTTGGAGGTGTGGCACTGAAGACATAACTTAGATGGTTTGGACAAATGGCACCAGCCAAAACATATGTAACCATGGTTACCCAACCTCACTCATGTGCAAAGTTGTTGGCTTCTTGTAAGCTTACTTGACCAGCCTATAGGGGTACGTATTGTTTGTTTTACCTCCCAGAATAGGAAATGGCCACATTTTCATTATGGTCTGTGTAATGGCATCTGCAAAATTGTTCTCATACATTATTGGTGACACAAGTCCCTTTCTAACTCACCTAGGTGCAGATGTTTTACTTTGACAAACTCCCATAGAAGTTGATGTAGAGGAGGCCATTATCATTGGGCGTCTTCCATTTTGATTGGGGTGACTACTGGGTGTTTGCCTTTCCTGTCTTCAGGGATGTGTTTCGGGGCCTGACGCAAGTTCCCCTCCAGTTGGCTATAGTGTGTCATCAACAATAGGTGTGGCTTGCTTAACCTGCTGACATTGGCACATATTGTTCTATGTACTCATGTTGTGTATTCTCATCTACAGGTGCTGATATTGAGGATGCAGAATATCCATGACCGCAATGTTATCGTGGCTCTTGCGTTGGTGGAAGAGCAAATGTGATATGAGGATCGGTATGAAAGGTTGATGAGGCGCAGACAGCGGCGGTTGTGGACCCGTGATTGGCTTCTCAGGCGGCAAACCCGGGGCCACATGCAGCTGTTGCGGGAGCTGGAGATTAACTGTCCTGATGATTACCGAAACTATCTCCGTATGCCCGAGGACTGTTTCACCTTCCTATTGGAGCGTGTAGGGCCAATGATAGCGCGTCAGGACACTATAATGCGCCCATCAGTATCACCTGCTGAGCGGTTGGCGATCACTTTGCGGTTCCTGGCTACAGGGCAGTCCATGACATCACTCACATACATGTCACGTGTCTCCCTGCCCCTGCTGAGCCGCCTGATCCCTGAAACGTGTTGGGCCATCTGGAGAGCTTTGCAGCCAGCCTACATGAAAATGCCTCTAACCGCCGCAGAATGGCTGGAAGTGGCCCGAGGGTTTGAAACCCGGTGGAACTTCCCCAACTGTGGCGGGGCATTGGATGGTAAGCACGTGAGGATTACCAAACCTGCCCACTCTGGCTCTTTGTTTTTCAATTACAAAGGGTATTGTAGTATAATCCTCATGGCTGTAGTAGATGCCAACTATGAGTTCCTCTACGTGGATGTTGGAATGAACGGTCGCAACTCAGATGGGGGTGTGTTTGCCCGAAGCTCCTTGGCAACACTACTAGGGAATGGTGGGCTAAACTTACCCTCAAATGACCAGACGACCCGAACATCTCAACTTTGCGTTTGTGGCGGATGAAGCATTCCCACTTCAGGAACACCTACTGCGGCCATATCCCCAGAGGGCCCTTACTTCTGAGAGACGCATTTTCAACTACCGGCTATCCCGGGCCCGCCGTGTAGTTGAAAATGCGTTTGGGATAATGGCCAATAGATTCCGGATTTTTCATACGGCTATGCATATGAAACCGGAGTCTATTGACGCGGTAGTGGTGGCCTGCTGTGTGCTGCATAACTTCCTGCGTCGTAGGGATAGGCCATCATACACGCCAGGAGCTTATGTAGATCATGCAGACGCTACAACAGGGGAGCTCCGTCCAGGGTCTTGGCGTGATGAGGGCCATGTGATTGTGCCACTCCAGCCCCAGAGCCATGGCCGCACTCGGCAGGAGGCCAGGGACAGTAGAGAAGCTTACTGCTCCTACTTCAATGGGTCTGGTGCAGTGAGCTGGCAGGACCAGGCCATGTAGTTTGCCTGGTTCTGGGAGGTTGATTTAAATTTCCAATGGAGGTGACAGCAGGGTAGCTGCACCCCTTTTATTTTGTGTTTACCATTTTTTGTATTTTTTGGTTTCCTCATGTGCATGATGTTTAGTTAGTTAGTTAGTTAGTTAGTTTATGATGTTTGATTATTTTTTTCATGCTCCACAGGTTCCAATGTGGGTTCCATTTGCTCTCTCTGCAATGTGTTGGCAGATTGTGACATGCACTTTATTTGTTGCTTTTATTTGGATGTATTTTTGGTTACAATTTGTAATCCAAGGTCACGATGAATGATTTTGATTTATTAAATACTTTTTTGGATCCAAACACATGTGTGAGCCTGTTTACTTGGTGGAGGAGGGAAATGTGATGGAGTTTATGGTGGGGGGCCTGGGATGTCATAGCCACCTATTGGCTGGGAATGTGCAGACAATATGTGTGGGTAGCCATGTTTTTTTCCCAGACTTTTGCCTAACAGTGTGGCCATTGCACGTACATGAGCCTTTATTTTGTTCTAGGCAGAGGCTCACCTGCAGACAGCACATTGATGCCGGACATATTCTTCTCAGGTGTTTTGTAATACACTGTCACACAGATCTTTCACAGGTTTGCTACGGAGCAGTTCCACTACATTCACATCTGTTGCCAGAGATAGATACATACAATGTACACAGAGAACGCACATACTGTGTGTTGTAAGCCGCTCATGTGTGTCGCAGAAACGCACCTCGCCGCTATCTACACACGCCGCTGTCACAAGCGCTGATCGTGCGTGACAGGGCAAACACTTGTACTACGTACACATAGCCCCGGCACCGCTACTTTATGCACACTGGGTAGATGACTTGCCACCGCTCCTGGGTGACGCTTTACCATCGGTTTAGATGCATTCGCCACACTCCGCCATGTCACAAACCGCTTATTCCGTGCTTCACTCCCCTCACTGGTACGTCACGTCTCGGCCATCCGCCCTTTCCGTCGTGCCCAATCACAACTCCGTAGTGTTGACCAATGGTTGTGGTTTGGGCGCGGCGTACAGGACTGTGGCACGCCTATGTGTTTTACGTCCTGCCTTTGTTGCTCCCACTCACCCTGTGGTGGCGGCGTGTGAAGCGGGTACGCTAAGCTACAGCTGGCTACTTGAGACACCCGGCGATGTAGCTAGCTATAGATGTAGCGTGGCGTAGCGCACCTTGTCGCGGCGTGTAAAGAGGGTGCGTTGACCGTTTGTAGCCGTTTGAGCGTGCTCGTGCACGCGAAGTAGCGCGATGTATCCAGCCTGCCGTCGCGGCGTGTAAAGGTACCCTTAGTGATTGACAATGCAATCTAAGGGTTTAACAGTGCAGGATGGATCAGCAGTCCTGTTAACTGTACATGTCAGCTGAGCAGATCAGCTGACATGTGCAGGGGATAATGCAAGCCCAAGGAAGGGCTTGGACACCAGTGTGAGGTCCTAGCACACACCTGATTCCTGTTTTTAATTACATCCATAGACATATAAGCCTACACATATTTCACAATTTCACTAGGGCATAGTGTCAGGACCTGGCAGTGGAGGCTCCTTGAAGTGGGTGACAGGCTTGATCCTTAGTGGCTAGTAATGAGGCTAAGACCTCTGATTTTCATTTTTAGCACAGGGCAGTTTCTGCATTACACATTTGCACAATTCAGTCTGATCTTCTTTTCTCTAGTGCCACTCATTAATTTACATTTCTTATATATACAGTAGTGTCGCGGCAGATATCCTATTCTTGTAAGTATTATTATTTTCTGCCAGCACCTACATGTACGGTGATGCCAGTCTTATACTTTTTCACAAGGAAGGGATGCGACCTATGACATTCCTATATGTCATAAGTCATTAAGGGGTTAAAGTGGATAACCCACTCAACATGACCATTGCTCCCCAATGTTCAAGATCATGGATCGCCATGGCAGATAGTACCTCTGAAGACCAGCCTGTGGCTGGCATTCATTTATAGCACACTGTGATTTTTACTATAATACAAGTAATTAGATGATCACAGGTTTAAGTCCTCCTCTAAGGGGACTAACAATAAAGTAAAATAAAATGCTTTTAAAAATATGGAAAATTATAAATAATATAAATGTTCAAATTGCCACTTGCCAGGATGGAAATATATGGGGGAAGAAGGAGACACATGGGGCAGGATGGAGTCATGGGAGCAGGAATAAAACCACATGGGAGCAGGATGGAAATATATGGGGGAAGAAGGAGATACATGGGGGCAGGATGAAGTCATGGGGGCAGCAATAAAGACACATGGGGGCACGATGGAAATATATGGGGGAAGAAGGTGACACATGGGGACATGATGGAAATATATGGGGAAGAAGAAGACACATGGGGACAGAATATGAAATGTATGGGGAAAGAAAGAGACACATGCGGACAGGATGGAATTGTATGAGAGAAGAAAGAGACACATGGGGACAGGATGGACAGAGATGGAGACAGGATGGAAATATATGGGGGAAGAAGAAGACACATGAAGGCAGGATGGAAATATATTGGAGAAGAAGGAAGCACATGGGGACAGGATGGAAATATATGGGGGAAGGAGACATATGGAGACAGGAAGGAAATATGGGGTAAGGAGACACATGGGGACTGGATATAAATATATGGGGGAAGAAGGAGACACATGGAGTCCAGGATGGAAATCTATGGTGAAGTAGGAGACACATGGGGATAGGATGGAAATATATGGCGGAAGAAAGAGACACATGGGGACAGAATGGACAGAGATGGGGACAGAATGGAAATATATGGGGGAAAAAGGAGACACATGGGGACAGGATGGACAGAGATGGAGACAGGATGGAAATATATGGGGGAAGAAGACACATGGAGACAGGATGGACAGAGATGGGGACAGAATGGAAATATATGGGGGAAGAAGGAGACACATTGGGACAGGATGGACAGAGATGGAGATAGGATGGAAATATATGGGGGAAGAAGGAGACACATGGGGACAGGATGGACAGAGATGGGGACAAAATGGAAATATATGGGGGAAGAAGGAGACACATTGGGACAGGATGGACAGAGATGGGGATAAGATGGAAATATATGGGGGAAGAAGGACACACATGGGGACAGGATGGACAGAGATGGGGATAAGATGGAAATATATGGGGGAAGAAGGACACACATGGGGACAGGATGGACAGAGATGGAGACAGGATGGAAATATATGGGGGAAGAAGAAGACACATGGGGACAGGAGAGATGGGGACAGAATGGAAATATATGAAGGAAGAAGGAGACACATTGGGACAGGATGGACAGAGATGGAGATAGGATGGAAATATATGGGGGAAGAAGGAGACACATGGGGACAGGATGGACAGAGATGGATACAGGATGGAAATATATGGGGGAAGAAGAAGACACATGGGGACAGGAGAGATGGGGACAGAATGAAAATATATGGGGGAAGAAGGAGACAAATTGGGACAGGATGGACAGAGATGGAGATAGGATGGAAATATATGGGGGAAGAAGGAGACACATGGGGACAGAATGGACAGAGATGGAGACAAAATGGAAATATATGGGGGAAGAAGGAGACACATTGGGACATGATGGACAGAGATTTGGACAGGATGGAAATACATGGGGGAAGAAGGAGACACATGGGGCAGGATGGAGTCATGATATGGTGGCAGAAATAAAAAACACATGGGGCCAGGATGGAAATATATGATGGAAGAAGAAGACACATGGAGGCAGGATGGAAATATATTGGAGAAGAAGGAAGCACATGGGGACAGGATCGAAATATATGGTGGAAAAAGAAGACACATAGAGGCAGGATGAAAATATATTGGAGAAGAAGGAAGCACATGGGGACAGGACGGAAATGAGGTGGTCGACAGGGTAGGGGGTACTCGAGGTCCGGGGCTAATGGTGACTTGGATGGGGGATCACGGTTGGTCGGGTTCTGGTCCCGTGCCCTGGACCCTCAATGGTGGGGAATGGTGGGGGATGATGGTGGTGAAGGGGCATTGTTTGCGTGACACCACCTGTGGTACCTGATAAAGTGTATACCAGCGCTGCAGCCGGCCGCTGAGGTGACGGAGGTGCAGCTCAGTGTAGTACAGCTCCCCACAGGTGGAGCTTTACCTCAGGGCAGTGGGGATGGATGAGGGGAGTCGTAGTCGCGTCTCTGCAGTCAATGCTGTGGATAGCGGTGGTTAAGCAGGCACACTCACACACAGTAGTCTGTTTTGGTACCTTTTACTGATGACAGGGTAAAAGGTACAGTCCAGAGAAGTAACCAGTTCCCCGGTGCAATTTGGAACTTTCACCTTGGAGAGTTGTCCTCTGTCACTGTGTACGGTGGTTTGGGGTAAGTTCTGCTGTAACTGAACTCACCGTTCCTTCTCCCTCCCAGGGCTTTGCTCTATAACTGACAATGAGTTCCTTCTGCAGGGGTCCCTATTCCTCCTTTGACCCCTGCTCCTGTGTTTGGTCAGTTTCGAGTGTGTCTTTCTATTTACCTCAGGTGAATTTGGTCCTCCTGGTCCTTCCGGGCTTTTACTGCTGCACTGGATGCTGTGCAGTGACGGACTCCGGTGTCCGGTTGAGCTACAGGGAAACCAGGTTTGTTCCCTCCTTTAATTCTCCTATTTCTCCACTGGCCTCCGACCCTCTCTCAAGGGTGCAGCTGGGTCAGTGTTCCCTGCTCCTGGGCCTGGATCGTTCCCAGCGACCAGCTACTCACTCCTGCTCTCTCCTTTGACTGGAACTAACTAAATGGAAATATATGGGGGAAAAAGGAGACACATGGGGATAGGATGGAAATATATGGGGGAAGGAGACACATAGGGACAGGATGGAAACATATGGGGGAAGGAGACACATAGGGACAGGATGGAAATATATGGGGGAAGAAGGAGACACATGGGGACAGGATGAAAATATATGGGGGAAGAAGGAAACACATGAGGACAGGATGAAAATATATGGGGGAAAAAGGAGACACATGGGGATAGGATGGAAATATATGGGGCAAGGAGACACATGGGGACAGGATGGAAATATATGGGGGAAGAAGGAGACATATGGGGACAGGATGAAAATATATGGGGGAAGCAGGAAACACATGGGGCAGGTGTGAAATATATGGGGGAAAAAGGAGACACATGGGGATAGGATGGAAATATATAGGGGAAGGAGACACATGGGGACAGGATGGAAACATATGGGGGAGAAGGAGACACATGGGGCAGGATGGAGTCATGGGGACAGGAATAAAGACACATGGGGGCCAGGATGGAAATATATGGGGGGAAGCAGGAAACACATGGGGACAGGATGGAAATATATGGGGGAAGAAGGAGACACATGTGGCAGGATGGAGTCATCATATGGGGGCAGGAATAAAGACACATGGGGGCCAGGATGAAAATATATGGGGAAGAAGGAGACACATGGAGGCAGGATGGAAATATATGGGGGAAGAAGGAGACATATGGGGGCAGGATGGAGTCATCATATAGGGGCAGGTATAAAGACACATGTGGGCCAGGATGTGGGGCAAAGGAACGAAATGAGCCATTTTATAGAAGCGATCCACGACTACCCATATGACCGTACAGCCGGAGGAGCAGGGTAGATCCGTAAGGAAATCCATAGCTATGTGTTGCCAAGGAGCTGATGGGACCGGGAGAGGCAGTAGACGTCCAGCAGGTAACTCTCTGGACACCTTATTTCTAGCACAGGACGGACATGAAGCAACAAAGTTGTGGACGTCTTGACAGATAGTAGGCCACCAATAGTGATGAGAGGTCAAAGAGAGAGGCTTCTTAACTCCTACGTGACCGGCAATTCTCGACGAGTGTCCCCATACCAGGTCCGCCCTCATCTGATACTGTGCTGCGAAAGTCTTCCCCGGCGGAAGTCCAACTACACGTAAGGGAGCCACGGTGATTATCTTGGTAGGATCGACGATATGGAAGGTCTCCTCTTTCACATCCGACTGCTGGAAGGATCTTGACAGAACATCAGCCTTAACGTTTTTACTGCCAGGCCGGAAGTGCAGTTTAAAGTTGAAACGGGCAAAGAACAGGGACCACCAGAACTGCCGGGGGGTTGAGCCTCTGGGCGGACTGGAGATAAGCCAGGTTCTTGTGGTCTGTGAAGATAATGAACGGATGAAAGGCATCCTCGAGGAGGTGTCGCCACTCCTCCAATGCCAATTTGATGGCCAGCAATTCACAATCCCCAATAGAGTAGTTGCGCTCCGATGAGGTAAATGCTTTGGAGAAAAACCCGCAGGTCACTAACCGACCTGAAGACAATTTCTGGGAGAGGACAGCCCCCGCTCCTATGGAGGAGGCGTCTACCTCTACAATGAACTGTCTGTTTACCTCTGGCCGGTGCAAGGCAGGAGCCTCGGAGAAGGAGTGCTTTAAGGTGGAAAAGACGTTCTCGGCCTCTGGGGTCCAGCTGCAGACTTTTGCTACCTTACAGGTGAGAGCCGTGATGGGCTTGATCAAGGACGAGAAATGTGGAATGAATTGCCTGTAATAATTTTCAAAACCAAGGAACTGCTAAATAGCATTAGTCCCCACAGGACGGGGCCACTTCAGCACGGCTGAGAGCTTCTCAGGATCCATCCGTAATCCGGAGTCAGAGATGATGTATCCGAGAAAGGGCAAAGAGGTCTGCTCAAAGACACATTTCTCCATCTTGGCATACAACCGATTCCTCCTCAGTAGGACTTGCCGCATGTCCCATGTATGAGAGGACAAATCTGGGGAGAAGATGAGGATATCGTCCAGATATACCACCACACATGTGTACAACAGATCACGAAAGATGTCATTGACGAACTCCTGAAACACTGCAAGAGCATTACACAACCCGTACGGCATGACCAAATACTCATAATGGCCGTCCCTTGTGTTGAAAGCCGTCTTCCATTCGTCTCCGGTACGTATGCGAACGAGGTTGTATGCTCCTCGGAGGTCTAATTTCATGAAGATGCGAGCCCCTTTGAGCCTGTCAAAGAGCTCGAATCAGCGGCAGAGGGTATTTGTTCTTGATGGTGATGGCATTCAAGTCTCTGTAATTTATGCAGGGTCGAAGGGTGCCCTCCTTCTTCACAAAGAAAAACCTAGTGCCAGCAGGGGACGTGGATTTTCGAATGAAGCCCCTAGCCAAGCTGTCCGTGATGTACTCAGACATGGCTTGTGACTCGGCTGGAGACGAAGGGTAGATTCGTCCCTTGGGTGGAGTAGTACCAGGAACCAGATCAATAGGGCAATCATACGGCCGATGAGGCGGGAGGAGCTCTGCCTCCGTTTTGTTGAAGACATCCACGAACTGCCAATAGGCAGTTGTTAAAGCAGGAAGAACAGAAGCCGGTTGCGGGGAACCGGGTGGCAGAACAGACTTCAGGCATCTCTCATGGCAGAGAGGACCCCACCGCAGCACGTCCCCTGAGCGCCAGTCCAGGACAGGTTCATGAACTCAAAGCCAGGGAAGCCCGAGGAGCAGGGCATGGGAGAGACCAGGCATGACAAAGAAGGCAATCTTTTCACGGTGTAGAGCCCCAATCTGCACCTCAATCTCCTCTGTCACTTTGGTGACGATCTCCTGCAGCGGTCTGCCATCCACCGATGCAATCACGCAAGGCGTCACCAGAGGTATTACAGAGATTCCAAGTCGAGTCACCGCCTCTTGCCAAATGAAATTTACTGCTGCCCCAGAATCCACTTAGGCTAGCTCAGAAAAGCGTGTCTGCGGACGTATCACCTGCACAGGCAGGGTGAGGGGTTGAGAGGCATCGCTCTCGCCTAGGACGGTCTCTCTTACGTGACCTAGGCGGAGGACTTCTGGTCTTTCAGGACAATATCGGCATCGGACTGATCTCCTTTCCCTAGCGGTTTCACGGGTGCGCTCTTGGAAACGCGATGCGATTGGCTAGTGAGATCAAGTCCTCCAGCTTGTCTGTAATAACCCGACCCGCAAGTTTGTCCTTTATCCTGCCGGACAGGCCACGCCAGAAAGCTCCGGTCAGCGCTTCGTTATTCCATCTCACCTCTGAGGAGAGGATGTGGAAACGAACGACGTATTGCCCAACGGTGAGCGTCCCTTGACGAAGGTTGAAGAGTGACTCCATAGCAGATGCGACCCGACCGGGTTCATCGAAGACCCTCCAGAATGTTTCCAGAAAGGTCGACAAGTGGGAGATTGCTGGTTCATCATTCTCCCATAGAGGGTTAACCCATGCCAGAGCCTCGCCCTCCAGGTGGGACACCACGAAAGCCACCTTGGCCCGATCAGAGGGGTACTGCTGTGGCAGTATTTCAAAGTGTAAGCGACACTGGTTGAGGAAGCCGTGGCACATCTTGGGGTCTCCACTGTATCTAGGTGGTCTCCCTAGGCGAAGCGGAGGATTCGGGACGGCACCCGGGGACCGGTCATAGGATGCGGCCTGAGCCGAGGCCGTTGTTACAGACTGCACGGAGTCCAGATGATCGTCCACGGAGGATATGTATGACAGCCTGCAAGACTGCATGTCTCGTTGTGCTCCTGCTGTAGGCTCGCAGGCTGTGTGGCGGATGCATGGTTGGAGGTTTTGTAGGGAGGCTAACCGGTTATCCATGGACTGAAGGCAAGCTGCTATACGGCTCCGACTCTCCCGAATATAAGCCAGCTCCTTTTGCGCTGAGAACGAGGTACCAGCGGGGTTCATGGCCTGATTATTCTGTCACGCTTCCAGGGGAAGACGCCCTAGAGTGGACCCAGTGGGCCATGGTACCGAACTCCCCTGGGTAAACTGACCTAGTTTAACCAATCCCTATACAGGGATTGTCAGGGGCAAGCCCAGGGGGTCTAAATACCACAGCTGCTAGTACCAGGGGGCGGCTCGTAAGGTTAACCTATGCTATGGCACAGCTAAGGATTCTGGGTAATTTTTCAAGGCTAGACAAGCAGGAATGGTGCTACTGGGGAAGAGCACAGCTAGGGTTCCAGGGAACAGGGTACAAGGAAAGCCTGACCGACAGTCAGCAAGGTAGAAGCAAACCAACTTAATAATCAGGCACCTTCCATCAGTGGAGGTGGCCTGATATACCAGAGGAAGAGCAGCTACTGGTCAAGGGGAGTGTCAGGTGGGACCGTGCCGGCCCCTAGAGTCACACCTAGTGCACCGCTGATTGGTCACATGAATACGACCATTGTAATGTGCTCATGTGCTTTCTTGAGCAGTGGGACTTTGTGGGCACTGCAGGATTTTAATCTATTGCAGCGTAATATGTTACCAATGGTTTTCTTGGTGACAGTGGTCCCAGCTGCCCTGAGATCATGATCAAGTTCCCCCCAAGTTGTTTTAGGCTGACCTCTCACCTTCCTCATGATCCTGGATACCCCACGAGGTGAGATTTTACATGGAGCCACAGATCGATGTCGATTGACACTCATCTTGTATTTCTTCCATCTTCTTACTATTGCACCAACAGTTGTCTCCTTCTTACCCAGCATCTTACTTATGGTTTTGTGCAGGTCTAGGATCTTTTCCTGATATCCTTAGAAAGCTCTTTGGTCTTGCCCGTGTTGTAGAGGTTAGAGTCTGACTGATTGAGTGTGTAGACAGGACTCTTTTATACAGGTGACAATTTAAGACAGCTGTCTTTAATACAGGTACTGAATTGATTAGGAGCATAACTGGTCTGTAGGAGCCAGATATTCTAATGGTTGGTAGGGGATCAAATACTTATTTGTTTTTGCAAAATGCAAATACATTTGTATAATGTATATAATCACCATGTGATTTTCTGGATTTTCTTTTTTATATTCTATCTCTCATTGTAAAAATTAACCAGGGCCGTATCTAGGGGGGAGGCTGATGGGGCATCTGCCCCAGGCGCAACAGGCAGGAGGGCGCTGTCGGGTCTCCTGCTGCATTGCCCGAGGTCTCTTCCTTGCTTCTCCATTTGCCGCCCCCCCGCCCCGCAGTGTGAGCCGCTGTTCTCTGCTCCTGGTGTCAGGTGACAGCGGGAGCGGAGAATCCGCCGCTCGCCGACTCTAGAATTCCATGGTACAGAGCGTCTATCAGACACTCTGTACCATGGAGCCCTGATAGTACCCGGCACTTCCGGGTCGGGAGGACTTCAGCAGCATGATCAGGTCACCTGATTCACGCTGCTGACGTCACTCGGAGAACCAGCAGAGAGAAGACTGGTGACAAGTGCCCCAGCTACAGGAGCTGAAGACACCGAAGACCAATGTAACTAGGGAAAGGGGAGAGGGTGGGAATGTACAGTAAGAGGAGCAAACGGGGGGAGTATGTGGACAGTATTAGGAACAAGTATGGGGGCAGTATTTGGAGCAAACATGGGAGTATGGGGGCAGTATGAGGAACAAATGTGGGGGGTGTAAGGGGGTCGTGGAAGGAACAAATGGGGGAGTATGGGAGCAGTATTAGGAACAAACATGGGGAGAGTATGGGGGCAGCATTAGGAACAAACATGAGGGGAGTATGGGGGAAGCATTAGGAACAAACATGGGGGAGTATGGGGGCAGTATAAGGGACAAACGGGGGAGTATAGGGGCAGTATGAGGAACAAACATGGGAGGAGTATGGGGGCAGCATTAGGAACAAACATGAGGGGAGTATGGGGGAAGCATTACGAACAAACATGGGGGAGTATGGGGGCAGTATAAGGGACAAACGGGGGAGTATATAGGGGCAGTATTAGGAATAAACATGGGGACAGCATGAGGAACAAACTTGGGGGGAGTATGGGAACAGTTTGAGGAACAAACGGGGGGATGTATGGGGGCAGTGTAATGGACAAACATGGAGGGAGGGATGATAGGGGCTATATGAGAAACAAACATGGGGATGGAGGATAGGAGCAGTATAAGGAACAAACATGAGGGGGAGTATGGGGGCTGTATGAGGAACAAATGGGTTGGGAGTAAGGGGGTTGTATGAGGAGCAAACGTTTGGGGGGGGGATGGGGGCTGTATGAGGAGCAAACGGGGGATTGGATCCGTGTGAGAAGAAAACGAGGGAGCAAATAGGGGAGGGAAAGGGGCTGTATGAGGAGCAAATAGGGGGAGAGGGTGTGGGCTGTATGAGGCGCAAACGGGGAGGGGAGAGAGGGGCTGTATGAGCAGCAAATAAGGGGAAGAGGTTGGGGGGGAGTGTATGTGGATGCAGCATGGAGCGCAAGCAAGGGGATTTGAGAACACAGAAAATGGAGTGAGTGGTTGATAAGTATGGGCACAGTATGGGGAGAACAGTATGGGAAGCAAAGGGGTACGTTTGAGGATCCAGTATAAATAGTGAGAGGGAGATGGCTGCTGAGCAGTATAAGAGGACACAGTGTGAGAGGACAGTGTGATCAGGGAGTTCACTATGGAAAGGAGAGGGCAGTGTGGAAGACATGTACCAAAAGAGGGACATTGTGTAAATCATATTTTGTGCAGGAAACAGTGAGGAACAACAATTATTTATTCTGGGCCACAGTGTAGGGCAGATATTTTTGCTTTGGAGAATTTTGATCATTCCGTTATTTTTAAGGGTATTGTGCCAGGATGGGTTGAAGACCGGAAAAGATGGACGTCTCCGGAGACGAGCTGTGGATGTGTAAAGTCATTATAACATCTGGACAAGATGAAGAAAAGAAAAAGACAACCCCGATCAGAGACAAGGTCATCTATAAGGTACCTGGACGTAAATAATTGTGATACAGGTAATAGTATCGTCTGATGATGACTGAACAACTCCCAACATCTCCTTACCGTTGTTAAGGATATATTAGGAGTAGTAGGTTCATGCAGCACAAATGTGTATGGGTCTGATCTTACATTATAATTGTTTTACCATGCACTGATGGGGTTCTGATGATGATTTTTTTTTTATTTTACTAAATAAGGGTTGTGATGCTGTGCTTATGTACTGATGAGGGTTGTATTTCTGTACCTCTGGTGGTTCTGGTGATGTATCCATGTTCTGATGTGAGTTTTAATGCTGTGTTGCTATACTGATCAGGGTTCCATGGATGTATATCTGTACATCTGGTGGGTCTGGTGATGTATTTCTGTACTGATGAGTGTTTTGATGCTTAGTTTCTTTACTAATGGGAGTTACATGGATTTCTTTATTGATGTTTCTAGTTATGTATTTCTGTATCTCAGGTGGTTGTTGTGATGTATTCCTGTTCAAATGGTGATTCTAATGTTGAATTTCTGGGTGGTTGTTGTGATGCATTTCTGTACTGATGAGGGTTCTGGTGATATCCTTTTGTACCTCTGGTGGGTCTGGTGATGTATTCATGTGGTGTTATAGGTTGAGATCCTGTACACATGTAACAATCCATAACTTGTAAGCTTACTTGACACATGACTATGTTAATAAAGTATTGTGCCACCTGACAAATTAAGGGTTCTATGTTTTTAAGGGTTCAATGTTTTTATTTGCTTAGAGCATTAAAGGAGTTGTCCCAAGTTTCGGATGAGTCTGCATACACTTTGTGTGTAACTCTAGGTGACTTCTGAATTCTCACCGTTTGCACACTCCACACTGTCAGGATTCTCTGGTGCAGGAAGGGAGACTGGGAGGTCATGAAACTGGAGGTATGTGAGTTACGTGCATGCAGTCACATGCTGACTAAACATGAGTGGCCTCGATCAATGAAAATGAATTAAATGAGGCTGGACACGTGTAGTCAGAATGTTGCTAAAAGTATATAAATTGCATTTTCGTGCTCATATGACCTCCAATCTTCCCATTTGCACAGGAGAATCCTGAAAATGTGCAACCCACATGCTGTGAGAATTCAGAGACCCTGTAGCATGGCGGATTGGGGAAGGGGGGCGCCAAACTGAATTCTTGCCTCGGGTGCCAGAGAACCTAGATACACTTCTAAATTAACCAACCCTTAAAATTATAGATTGTTCATGTCTTTGTCAGTGGGAAACTTACAAAATCAGCAAAAGATCGAATATTTATTTCCTTCACTGTATACAGGTTTGGTATAACCACCATAAACACACTCACCTGTAGAATCATATTTTCAGATCATTTATACCATCCACTAAACTACGGTATGTAAAAAGAAAATCAACAAAATTGGGGAATGCGTTTTTTTCTGAAATTTTACCACACTTCAAATTTTTTGTACTCATTTTTTAGTACACTCGATGCTAAAATTAATTGTGTCAATCAAATGTGGCGCACATGTTGACTGGTCGCCACAGTGATGCTGCCCCCACTCCACAGGTGTGGTATCACTGCTCTCAGGTGAGAGGAGTCGCAAACCCGAGACACATAACTTGCACCCAAGACCATCCTAACTCCAGGCCAGGGGATGCCGGGCAGAAGAGACCCCATGATGGGCAGACCCCATCTGCTGGCTGGAGGAAGGAATATGTAGAGCGAGTAGGTCAGACAGAATGAGTAGGAAAAGAGAGTGAGAGAGCATCGAGGAAGGATGTGGAGAGAGGGAGTCCTAGGAGACACAGAAGTGTAGGATCCACCCGTGGGGACTCGAATCCAGACCAGACCCTGAGGGACTGGTTGTGAGAGGGAATCGGTCCCTATCTGGTGTGAACGCTCCAAGGTTCCTCCAGGACACCAGAGGCCACTGTATCTGCCTGGGCAGTGGCTACCTTCCGTGGACAATCAGTAGGACGGTGGCTAGAACTAGGGTTAGAGGACGTATTGCTGTCACCTGACAAGGCCCAAAGTCATCAGCTTGGGACACTGTATATGAAGGCGCACGGCAGGAGAGGAGAGTAATCCAGAGCGGGGAAAGAGCAACCTGGGAATAATTATGAAGGGTGGAACTGTGGAGCGATCTTGACCGGCTGGGAGCTGACCTGGCCGCGCCCTGGAAGAGCACAGCACCAAGTTGAGTTGCCATTGCCCAATCAGCAAGTAAAGGTAAAGGGACTGCATGAACTGTGTCTACTCCTTTGGCATCCTGCTGCCTTCTTCACCACAAGAGCCCAGTCCCTGCTATTGACTCTAACATCAACTCTGGGGTTCTGACCCACCTGTGGGGAGTGATACCATCCTGGCTGCCCCAGAGGCCTAAACCAGCAGCGTCGGCCATTCCTGGCCGAATACCACAGGTGGCGTCATGAAAAGACTAATAATTCCCCTGTAAATAACCCCTTCACTGCACGGCCAGGGCTACAGAGTTGGGCCACTGCTACCATGACCTCCCAAAGAACCAACCGGCACGGCTACTGAGTACTCCCTGGCCCTTACGCCCATTGCACAAACCTGCCCCCCAGTATAAAACATGCCCTCACATGGTAATTTATATGAACAAATAAGAAAAGTTATTGCTCAAGAAAGAAGAGTGAAAACAAACAAAAGCACAAAAATAAATAATCACCAGGTCATGAAAGGATTTAAGAGGCGGTCGTAGATCATGGTTGGTTTAACAAGAAGATTTTAGTTTTCCAGCAGGAATGATCAGATTGTGGGAATGGGGCATGCTCTGCGACTTCCCTCAAGAATAAGTATGTAGAGCCAGAATGGGATATATCACACACATTTTGTAGGGTCTTGTGACTAACTTATGTCTGCAACATTAACACATTCCTATGCAAAAAACTGTGACTTCTGCCACACGCTGACTGCACGTCCTGACAGCAGCTCCTTTTTCATAAACTCCCAGTTCCTGGAACAACAGCGACATTAAATGTCAACCATGAAAATATAGGTAAAACCTCTGTACAATGGATTACATACAGTGTGATGCATAGTACAACATAATACAACATATGCTTAAGAGCTCAAAAACATGTGTCCTGAGGCTGCTTCATGAAGCCCGCAGGTATAGTAGACCCCCTTGAGCTGATGCCCTTGCTTTGCTTCAGTTACATTGCCAGTGCTCCAGGGAGAAGCTCTGCTCAGCTAAACCAATAGCAGCTGTTGCCCAATCTGACCAACAGCTGACATCAGCTACGGGGAGGATCTGGTCCAATGGGGGTCGCTGATCTTTATTCAGCGCCTCCTTGCTGCTTGTGATCGCCATCCTCTTTCCATGCTTTGTGTGGATGATGCGTCATAGGTAACCAACTCAGTGTCCTCCATTGCACTCCTGCATATGAGCACTTCCCTCTGCCCTGCTGAAGGCATATCAAAGTACTGTAGTGTGCATGCACCTGTTTTTAGCTTTCCTTGCTCCTGCACATTACAATACTTTGTTCATAGAGAGGAACACATGCACAGGAGTGCAATGGAGGACACTGTGTGGATGACATAAGATGCATCATCCATACAAAGTAGAGAAGAAGGACGGCAATCACAAGCAGAGAGGATGCGCCGGATCTAGATCAGTAACGCCTATCGCACCGGTTATTTTCACAGCATGGCTTGGGGACTTTTAGAAAGCAATATATAAGAGCTTACTGATGGTGGCTGCAGTTTACATAGGAAGAACCCTTACTAGCAACATGCAGATAAAGATAAAGGGACATAAAAAACAAATGACCCAATAGTAGGGTAGGTGAATAAGATGGAGAGGCCGGAGTCTCAGGGAATACCGTTCAGTAACCCATGTTCCCAAACAACGTTTTACATGACAATGAAGTACAGAGAAGAAAAGGAATCCTGCAACATAAATCAAAATCCTAAGACCAGGCAGGGAAAACTATTTCTTTACGTTGGTATAATTTAATTATCTTATAGGTAAGAAGCCATAAAGATAGAAAAGGGGAAATAAAGACTATGAATATATACTTTCATCATCCTCTAGTAGTCCTTGGAGCTCAACACTTGTACCATAGATGTGGACACATACCAGTCTGCTTCGATATAAAGTGAATTAGTGAAAATATTACAATATTTTGTTATTAGCATTAGTAAAATTAAAATGAAATTAAATCAATGAAAATGTAATTATTCATTTACATATATAGGGGGTCAGTAAACTGATGAAAGCACGTACCATGTGTCCTCTGATGGGAAGGATGTCCTTTGTGCACAGCTGTGCTTCATCTTATCAGTCCTATGAGATGATCGTGGTGTTCGGAAGAAGATATCATACAAAGTGCAATTAAAATGTAAATTGTTAATGAACTATTTCCTAAAACAAAATTCGATAAATGCGTCCTCTAGTTTTCATTCCAACCAATGCATTAAAAACACTATTCAAACATCTCTCAGACACTGTGTATGATTACAGCAATATCAGGTTTCTTAAGTGTAGAAAATAAGCAAAAATGTCTGTGTGTAACATTTTATTTTTGAAGGCTAGGAAAGATATCCAAAACAGTGTTTGTGGGGAATATGGCCAAAGCATGCCCTGAGATCCCTAGGATTGTAGAGACCCCTTTAATGCTCCCACTGCTCAGTTCTGATCTTAAATGTAAATGTCATTACATTGAAAAAAAAAAATTCAATACTGCTCTGGTTGGTAATGACAGGTCACATAGCCGCTAAGATAATGCTTTTTTGTGCCACATGACTTATTTTTTCACATTTTTCTTTTTAAAAACTGCATTTTATGGCTGTGTGGGCGTGGCCAGCAGCTGATAGGGATCAGTGCAATGTGACAGCAGAGAAGGGGTTAACAGAGATCGTGATTGAGCTGTGTGGAGCCAGATGACAGATCAGAAGCTTGTGCCAAGGAAAGAGGAGTTTACACTGATCCTTACATTGTGACATTGCTCAGCAACTGTGCTGTAACTTGAAGTAATCTGATACATTGTCACCTCATCAGCTGCAGTCAACAGTGTAGGTGTTCAACACCACAAAAAAGACCTGTTTACATTGTGCTCTGGCTCAGCTGTTAGTACTCAATTAGTGTCTTGTTATACAAGATGGGAAGTGCCCCACCCCTTCCTCACTGAGCCAGACACAAAAGTGCCGTTTCTGCCTTGTGCCCATATTGGACTCTGGCCCTGCTGCATTCTACATCTGAGAGGTAGTTCACATATAGATCAAGTTTTAAATTCGTTATTTAGGGATCGTTCTGATAAGGTCACCTTGGCTTTGATAGAACGGCTTCCATACATTTTTGCAAAAAAAAGTATCAACTAAGTACCCTGTTATTGACACTGTTTTGCACTTGCTTTTTACATTTACCTATATAAGCAGAGTATGTTTTAGACTTTTTTCATATTGTGTTTATTGTGGTGTAGATTCTTGAGGGTGTGAACACGATTCTACAGACCTGTTCACATTGTCTCTGGCTAAGCTGTTAGTATTCAGTGCAGGTGTTCTGTAGGCCCTACCCCTTTACCCCTATATGGTTACATGCCCTGTATTCAGTATGAGAAGATTGAAGACAGATCTGACTGAGAGTGAACATACAGGTACAATCTAATGAATTAGAATATAATCAAAAAGTTAATTTATTCCCTAATTCAATAATGACCTTTGGGTTTTCATTGACTGTAAGCCATAATCATTTAACATTAACAGAAATAAACACCTGAAATAGAGCACTCTGTTAGTAATTCTCTATTAATATATGATTTACTTTTTTAGTGAAT
>JARQOC010000002.1:75923752-76195075 GCA_033576535.1 Allobates femoralis | reverse complement strand
TCCGACTGCTGGAAGGATCTTGACAGAACATCAGCCTTAACGTTTTTACTGCCAGGCCGGAAGTGCAGTTTAAAGTTGAAACGGGCAAAGAACAGGGACCACCAAACTGCCGGGGGGTTGAGCCTCTGGGCGGACTGGAGATAAGCCAGGTTCTTGTGGTCTGTGAAGATAATGAACGGATGAAAGGCATCCTCGAGGAGGTGTCGCCACTCCTCAATGCCAATTTGATGGCCAGCAATTCACAATCCCCAATAGAGTAGTTGCGCTCCGATGAGGTAAATGCTTTGGGAGAAAATCCCGCAGGTCACTAACCGACCTGAAGACAATTTCTGGGAGAGGACAGCCCCCGCTCCTATGGAGGAGGCGTCTACCTCTACAATGAACTGTCTGTTTACCTCTGGCCGGTGCAAGGCAGGAGCCTCGGAGAAGGAGCTTTAAGGTGGAAAAGACGTTCTCGGCCTCTGGGGTCCAGCTGCAGACTTTTGCTACCTTACAGGTGAGAGCCGTGATGGCTTGATCAAGGACGAGAAATGTGGAATGAATTGCCTGTAATAATTTTCAAAACCAAGGAACTGCTAAATAGCATTAGTCCCCACAGGACGGGGCCACTTCAGCACGGCTGAGAGCTTCTCAGGATCCATCCGTACGAGTCAGAGATGATGTATCCGAGAAAGGGCAAAGAGGTCTGCTCAAAGACACATTTCTCCATCTTGGCATACAACCGATTCCTCCTCAGTAGGGACTTGCCGCATGTCCCATGTATGAGAGGACAAATCTGGGGAGAAGATGAGAATATCGTCCGATATACCACCACACATGTGTACAACAGATCACGAAAGATGTCATTGACGAACTCCTGAAACACTGCAGAGCATTACACAACCTGTACGGCATGACCAAATACTCATAATGGCCGTCCCTTGTGTGAAAGCCGTCTTCCATTCGTTTCCGGTACGTATGCGAACGAGGTTGTATGCTCCTCGGAGGTCTAATTTCATGAAGATGCGAGCCCCTTTGAGCCTGTCAAAGAGCTCTGAATCAGCGGCAGAGGGTATTTGTTCTTGATGGTGATGGCATTCAAGTCTCTGTAATTTATGCAGGGTCGAAGGGTGCCCTCCTTCTTCACAAAGAAAAACCTAGTGCCAGCAGGGGACGTGGATTTTCGAATGAAGCCCCTAGCCAAGCTGTCCGTGATGTACTCAGACATGGCTTGTGACTCGCTGGAGACGAAGGGTAGATTCGTCCCTTGGGTGGAGTAGTACCAGGAACCAGATCAATAGGGCAATCATAGGCCGATGAGGCGGGAGGAGCTCTGCCTCCGTTTTGTTGAAGACATCCACGAACTGCCAATAGGCAGTTGTTAAACCAGGAAAACAGAAGCCGGTTGCGGGGAACCGGGTGGCAGAACAGACTTCAGGCATCTCTCATGGCAGAGAGGACCCCACCGCAGCACGTCCCCTGAGCGCCAGTCCAGGACAGGTTCATGAACCAAAGCCAGGGAAGCCCGAGGAGCAGGAAATGGGAGAGACCAGGCATGACAAAGAAGGCAATCTTTTCACGGTGTAGAGCCCCAATCTGCACCTCAATCTCCTCTGTCACTTTGGTGACGATCTCCTGCAGCGGTCTGCCATCCACCGATGCAATCACGCAAGGCGTCACCAGAGGTATTACAGAGATTCCAAGTCGAGTCACCACCTCTTGCCAAATGAAATTTACTGCTGCCCCAGAATCCACTTAGGCTAGCTCAGAAAAGCGTGTCTGCGGACGTATCACCTGCACAGGCAGGGTGAGGGGTTGAGAGGCATCGCTCTCGCCTAGGACGGTCTCTCTTACGTGACCTAGGCGGAGGACTTCTGGTCTTTCAGGACAATATCGGCATCGGACTGATCTCCTTTCCCTAGGCGGTTTCACGGGTGCGCTCTTGGAAACGCGATGCGATTGGCTAGTGAGATCAAGTCCTCCAGCTTGTCTGTAATAACCCGACCCGCAAATTTGTCCTTTATTCCTGCCGGACAGGCCACGCCAGAAAGCTCCGGTCAGCGCTTCGTTATTCCATCTCACCTCTGAGGAGAGGATGGAAACGAATGGCGTATTGCCCAACGGTGAGCTTCCCTTGACGAAGGTTGAAGAGTGACTCCATAGCAGATGCGACCCGACCGGGTTCATCGAAGACCCTCCAGAATGTTTCCAGAAAGGTCGACAAGTGGGAGATCGCTGGTTCATCATTCTCCCATAGAGGGTTAACCCATGCCAGAGCCTCGCCCTCCAGGTGGGACACCACGAAAGCCACCTTGGCCCGATCGAGGGGTACTGCTGTGGCAGTATTTCAAAGTGTAAGCGACACTGGTTGAGGAAGCCGTGGCACATCTTGGGGTCTCCCTGTATCTAGGTGGTCTCCCAGGTGAAGCGGAGGTTCGGGACGGCCACCCGGGGACCGTTATAGGATGCGGCCTGAGCCGAGGCCGTTGTTGCAGACTGCACGGAGTCCAGATGATCGTCCACGGAGGATATGTATGACAGCCTGCAAGACTGCATGTCTCGTTGTGCTCCTGCTGTAGGCTCGCAGGCTGTGTGGCCGATGCATGGTTGGAGGTTTTGTAGGGAGGCTAACCGTTATCCATGGACTGAAGGCAAGCTGCTATACGGCTCCGACTCTCCCGAATATAAGCCAGCTCCTTTTGCGCTGAGAACGAGGTACCAGCGGGGTCCATGGCCTGATTATTCTGTCACGCTTCCAGGGGAAGACGCCCTAGAGTGGCACCCAGTGGGCCATGGTACCGAACTCCCCTGGGTAAACTGACCTGGTTTAACCAATCCCTATACAGGGATTGTCAGGGGCAAGCCCAGGGGGTCTAAATACCACAGCTGCTAGTACCAGGGGGCGGCTCGTAAGGATAACCTATGCTATGGCACAGCTAAGGATTCTGGGTAATTTTTCAAGGCTAGACAAGCAGGAATGGTGCTACTGGGGAAGAGCACAGCTGGGTTCCAGGGAACAGGGTACAAGGAAAGCCTGACCGACAGTCAGCAAGGTAGAAGCAAACTAACGTTAATAATCAGGCACCTTCCATCAGTGGAGGTGGCCTGATATACCAGAGGAAGAGCAGCTACTGGTCAAGGGGAGTGTCAGGTGGGACCGTGCCGGCCCCTAGAGTCACATGGGAGATTGCACCTAGTGCACCGCTGATTGGTCACATTAATACGACCATTGTAATGTGCTCATGTGTGAGCCCGGTGGTCCGTAACAGGAAGGGAGCCGGCGACTGCTCCGAGACACAGTACACCAGGACACCGTGATGCGGTCGGCAAGGGCAGAGATGCGACTGGAGAGGTGAGCTGGAGCGTGCCAGGAGCTAACACAATCACTCTCAGATCCAAAGGGTGTTCATTGGAATTTCAGACAGACCTCACATGTGCTTTCTTGAGCAGTGGGACTTTGTGGGCACTGCAGGATTTAATCTATTGCAGCGTAATATGTTACCAATGTTTTCTTGGTGACAGTGGTCCAGCTGCCCTGAGATCATGATCAAGTTCCCCCCAAGTTGTTTTAGGCTGACCTCTCACCTTCCTCATGATCCTGGATACCCCACGAGGTGAGATTTTGCATGGAGCCACAGATCGATGTCGATTGACACTCATCTTGTATTTCTTCCATCTTCTTACTATTGCACCAACAGTTGTCTCCTTCTTACCCAGCGTCTCTTACTTATGGTTTTGTGCAGGTCTAGGATCTTTTCCTGACATCCTTAGAAAGCTCTTTGGTCTTGCCCGTGTTGTAGAGGTTAGAGTCTGACTGATTGAGTCTGTGGACAGGACTCTTTTATACAGGTGACAATTTAAGACAGCTGTCTTTAATACAGGTACTGAATTGATTAGGAGCATAACTGGTCTGTAGGAGCCAGATATTCTAATGGTTGGTAGGGGATCAAATACTTATTTGTTTTTGCAAAATGCAAATACATTTTATAATGTATATAATCACCATGTGATTTTCTGGATTTTCTTTTTTATATTCTATCTCTCATTGTAAAAATTAACCAGGGCCGTATCTAGGGGGGAGGCTGATGGGGCATCTGCCCCAGGCAAAACAGGCAGGAGGGTGCTGTCGGGCTCCTGCTTCATTGCCCGAGGTCTCTTCCTTGCTTCTCCATTTGCCGCCCCCCCCCCTGCAGTGTGAGCCGCTGTTCTCTGCTCCTGGTGTTAGGTGACAGCGGGAGCGGAGAATCTGCCGCCGCTGGCTCTAGAATTCCATGGTACAGAGCGTCTATCAGACACTCTGTATCATGGAGCCCTGATAGTACCCGGCACTTCCGGGTCGGGAGGACTTCAGCAGCATGATCAGGTCACCTGAATTCACGCTGCTCGGAGACCCTGCAGAGAGAAGACTGGTGACAAGTGCCCCAGCTACAGGAGCTGAAGACACTGAAGACCAATGTAACTAGGGAAAGGGGAGAGGGTGGGAATGTACAGTAAGAGGAGCAAATGGGGGGAGTATGTGGACAGTATTAGGAACAAGTATGGGGCAGTATTTGGAGCAAACATGGGAATATGGGGGCAGTATGAGGAACAAATGTGGGGGGTGTAAGGGGGCGTGGCAATGGAGATAGTATAAAAAAATGGGGAGAGTATGGGAGCAGTATTAGGAACAAACATGGGGAGAGTATGGGGAGTAGGGGTATAAGGGACAAACAGTATGGGCAGTATGAGGCGAGTATGAGGAACAAACATGGGAGGAGTATGGGGGAAGCATTAGAACAAACATGGGGGAGTATGGGGGCAGTATAAGGGACAAACGGGGGAGTATAGGGGCAGTTTAGGAATAAACATGGGGACAGCATGAGGAACAAACTTGGGGGGGTATGGGAACAGTTTAGGAACAAACGGGGGATGTATGGGGGCAGTGTAATGGACAAACATGGAGGGAGGGATGATAGGGGCTATATGAGAAACAAACATGGGGATGGAGGATAGGGCAGTATAAGGAACAAACATGAGGGGGAGTATGGGGGCTGTATGAGGAACAAATGGGTTGGGAGTAAGGGGGTTGTATGAGGAGCAAACGTTTGGGGGGGATGGGGGCTGTATGAGGAGCAAACGGGGGATTGGGTCCGTGTGAGAAGCAAACGAGGAGAGGGTGAGACTGTATAGGAGCAAATAGGGGAGGGAAAGGGGCTGTATGAGGAGCAAATAGGGGGAGAGGGTGTGGGCTGTATGAGGCGCAAACGGGGAGGGGAGAGAGGGGCTGTATGAGCAGCAAATAAGGGGAAGAGGTTGGGGGGAGTGTATGTGGATGCAGCATGGAGCGCAAGCAAGGGGATTTGAGAACACAGAAAACTGGTAGTGAGTGGTTGATAAGTATGGGCACAGTATGGGGAGAACAGTATGGGAAGCAAAGGGGTAAGTTTGAGGATCCAGTATAAATAGTGAGAGGGAGATGGCTGCTGAGCAGTATAAGAGGACACAGTGTGAGAGGACAGTGTGATCAGGGAGTTCACTATGGAAAGGAGAGGGCAGTGTGGAAGACATGTACCAAAAGAGGGACATTGTGTAAATCATATTTTGTGCAGGAAACAGTGAGGAACAACAATTATTTATTCTGGGCACAGTGTAGGGCAGATATTTTTGCTTTGGAGAATTTTGATCATTCCGTTATTTTTAAGGGTATTGTGCCAGGATGGGTTGAAGACCGGAAAAGATGGACGTCTCCGGAGACGAGCTGTGGATGTGTAAAGTCATTATAACATCTGGACAAGATGAAGAAAAGAAAAAGACAACCCCGATCAGAGACAAGGTCATCTATAAGGTACCTGGACGTAAATAATTGTGATACAGGTAATAGTATCGTCTGATGATGACTGAACAACTCCCAACATCTCCTTACCGTTGTTAAGGATATATTAGGAGTAGTAGGTTCATGCAGCACAAATGTGTATGGGTCTGATCTTACATTATAATTGTTTTACCATGCACTGATGGGGTTCTGATGATGATTTTTTTTTTATTTTACTAAATAAGGGTTGTGATGCTGTGCTTATGTACTGATGAGGGTTGTATTTCTGTACCTCTGGTGGTTCTGGTGATGTATCCTGTTCTGATGTGAGTTTTAATGCTGTGTTGCTATACTGATCAGGGTTCCATGGATGTATATCTGTACATCTGGTGGGTCTGGTGATGTATTTCTGTACTGATGAGTGTTTTGATGCTTAGTTTCTTTACTAATGGGAGTTACATGGATTTCTTTATTGATGTTTCTAGTTATGTATTTCTGTATCTCAGGTGGTTGTTGTGATGTATTCCTGTTCAAATGGTGATTCTAAGTTGAATTTCTGGGTGGTTGTTGTGATGCATTTCTGTACTGATGAGGGTTCTGGTGATATCCTTTTGTACCTCTGGTGGGTCTGGTGATGTATTCATGTGGTGTTATAGGTTGAGATCCTGTACACATGTAACAATCCATAACTTGTAAGCTTACTTGACACATGACTATGTTAATAAAGTATTGTGCCACCTGACAAATTAAGGGTTCTATGTTTTTAAGGGTTCAATGTTTTTATTTGCTTAGAGCATTAAAGGAGTTGTCCCAAGTTTCGGATGAGTCTGCATACACTTTGTGTGTAACTCTAGGTGACTTCTGAATTCTCACCGTTTGCACACTCCACACTGTCAGGATTCTCTGGTGCAGGAAGGGAGACTGGGAGGTCATGAAACTGGAGGTATGTGAGTTACGTGCATGCAGTCACATGCTGACTAAACATGAGTGGCCTCGATCAATGAAAATGAATTAAATGAGGCTGGACACGTGTAGTCAGAATGTTGCTAAAAGTATATAAATTGCATTTTCGTGCTCATATGACCTCCAATCTTCCCATTTGCACAGGAGAATCCTGAAAATGTGCAACCCACATGCTGTGAGAATTCAGAGACCCTGTAGCATGGCGGATTGGGGAAGGGGGGCGCCAAACTGAATTCTTGCCTCGGGTGCCAGAGAACCTAGATACACTTCTAAATTAACCAACCCTTAAAATTATAGATTGTTCATGTCTTTGTCAGTGGGAAACTTACAAAATCAGCAAAAGATCGAATATTTATTTCCTTCACTGTATACAGGTTTGGTATAACCACCATAAACACACTCACCTGTAGAATCATATTTTCAGATCATTTATACCATCCACTAAACTACGGTATGTAAAAAGAAAATCAACAAAATTGGGGAATGCGTTTTTTTCTGAAATTTTACCACACTTCAAATTTTTTGTACTATTTTTTAGTACACTCGATGCTAAAATTAATTGTGTCAATCAAATGTGGCGCACATGTTGATGGTCGCCACAGTGATGCTGCCCCCACTCCACAGGTGTGGTATCACTGCTCTCAGGTGAGAGGAGTCGCAAACCCGAGACACATAACTTGCACCCAAGACCATCCTAACTCCAGGCCAGGGGATGCCGGGCAGAAGAGACCCCATGATGGGCAGACCCCATCTGCTGGCTGGAGGAAGGAATATGTAGAGCGAGTAGGTCAGACAGAATGAGTAGGAAAGAGAGTGAGAGAGCATCGAGGAAGGATGTGGAGAGAGGGAGTCCTAGGAGACACAGAAGTGTAGGATCCACCCGTGGGGACTCGAATCCAGACCAGACCCTGAGGGACTGGTTGTGAGAGGAATCGGTCCCTATCTGGTGGTGAACGCTCCAAGGTTCCTCCAGGACACCAGAGGCCACTGTATCTGCCTGGGCAGTGGCTACCTTCGTGGACAATCAGTAGGACGGTGGCTAGAACTAGGGTTAGAGGACGTATTGCTGTCACCTGACAAGGCCCAAAGTCATCAGCTTGGGACACTGTATATGAAGGCGCACGGCAGGAGAGGAGAGTAATCCAGAGCGGGGAAAGAGCAACCTGGGAATAATTATGAAGGGTGGAACTGTGGAGCGATCTTGACCGGCTGGGAGCTGACCTGGCCGCGCCCTGGAAGAGCACAGCACCAAGTTGAGTTGCCATTGCCCAATCAGCAAGTAAAGGTAAAGGGACTGCATGAACTGTGTCTACTCCTTTGGCATCCTGCTGCCTTCTTCACCACAAGAGCCCAGTCCCTGCTATTGACTCTAACATCAACTCTGGGGTTCTGACCCACCTGTGGGGAGTGATACCATCCTGGCTGCCCCAGAGGCCTAAACCAGCAGCGTCGGCCATTCCTGGCCGAATACCACAGTGGCGTCATGAAAAGACTAATAATTCCCCTGTAAATAACCCCTTCACTGCACGGCCAGGGCTACAGAGTTGGGCCACTGCTACCATGACCTCCCAAAGAACCAACCGGCACGGCTACTGAGTACTCCCTGGCCCTTACGCCCATTGCACAAACCTGCCCCCCCAGTATAAAACATGCCCTCACATGGTAATTTATATGAACAAATAAGAAAAGTTATTGCTCAAGAAAGAAGAGTGAAAACAAACAAAAGCACAAAAATAAATAATCACCAGGTCATGAAAGGATTTAAGAGGCGGTCGTAGATCATGGTTGGTTTAACAAGAAGATTTTAGTTTTCCAGCAGGAATGATCAGATTGTGGGAATGGGGCATGCTCTGCGACTTCCCTCAAGAATAAGTATGTAGAGCCAGAATGGGATATATCACACACATTTTGTAGGGTCTTGTGACTAACTTATGTCTGCAACATTAACACATTCCTATGCAAAAACTGTGACTTCTGCCACACGCTGACTGCACGTCCTGACAGCAGCTCCTTTTTCATAAACTCCCAGTTCCTGGAACAACAGCGACATTAAATGTCAACCATGAAAATATAGGTAAAACCTCTGTACAATGGATTACATACAGTGTGATGCATAGTACAACATAATACAACATATGCTTAAGAGCTCAAAAACATGTGTCCTGAGGCTGCTTCATGAAGCCCGCAGGTATAGTAGACCCCCTTGAGCTGATGCCCTTGCTTTGCTTCAGTTACATTGCCAGTGCTCCAGGGAGAAGCTCTGCTCAGCTAAACCAATAGCAGCTGTTGCCCAATCTGACCAACAGCTGACATCAGCTACGGGGAGGATCTGGTCCAATGGGGGTCGCTGATCTTTATTCAGCGCCTCCTTGCTGCTTGTGATCGCCATCCTCTTTCCATGCTTTGTGTGGATGATGCGTCATAGGTAACCAACTCAGTGTCCTCCATTGCACTCCTGCATATGAGCACTTCCCTCTGCCCTGCTGAAGGCATATCAAAGTACTGTAGTGTGCATGCACCTGTTTTTAGCTTTCCTTGCTCCTGCACATTACAATACTTTGTTCATAGAGAGGAACACATGCACAGGAGTGCAATGGAGGACACTGTGTGGATGACATAAGATGCATCATCCATACAAAGTAGAGAAGAAGGACGGCAATCACAAGCAGAGAGGATGCGCCGGATCTAGATCAGTAACGCCTATCGCACCGGTTATTTTCACAGCATGGCTTGGGGACTTTTAGAAAGCAATATATAAGAGCTTACTGATGGTGGCTGCAGTTTACATAGGAAGAACCCTTACTAGCAACATGCAGATAAAGATAAAGGGACATAAAAAACAAATGACCCAATAGTAGGGTAGGTGAATAAGATGGAGAGGCCGGAGTCTCAGGGAATACCGTTCAGTAACCCATGTTCCCAAACAACGTTTTACATGACAATGAAGTACAGAGAAGAAAAGGAATCCTGCAACATAAATCAAAATCCTAAGACCAGGCAGGGAAAACTATTTCTTTACGTTGGTATAATTTAATTATCTTATAGGTAAGAAGCCATAAAGATAGAAAAGGGGAAATAAAGACTATGAATATATACTTTCATCATCCTCTAGTAGTCCTTGGAGCTCAACACTTGTACCATAGATGTGGACACATACCAGTCTGCTTCGATATAAAGTGAATTAGTGAAAATATTACAATATTTTGTTATTAGCATTAGTAAAATTAAAATGAAATTAAAATCAATGAAAATGTAATTATTCATTTACATATATAGGGGGTCAGTAAACTGATGAAAGCACGTACCATGTGTCCTCTGATGGGAAGGATGTCCTTTGTGCACAGCTGTGCTTCATCTTATCAGTCCTATGAGATGATCGTGGTGTTCGGAAGAAGATATCATACAAAGTGCAATTAAAATGTAAATTGTTAATGAACTATTTCCTAAAACAAAATTCGATAAATGCGTCCTCTAGTTTTCATTCCAACCAATGCATTAAAAACACTATTCAAACATCTCTCAGACACTGTGTATGATTACAGCAATATCAGGTTTCTTAAGTGTAGAAAATAAGCAAAAATGTCTGTGTGTAACATTTTATTTTTGAAGGCTAGGAAAGATATCCAAAACAGTGTTTGTGGGGAATATGGCCAAAGCATGCCCTGAGATCCCTAGGATTGTAGAGACCCCTTTAATGCTCCCACTGCTCAGTTCTGATCTTAAATGTAAATGTCATTACATTGAAAAAAAAAATTCAATACTGCTCTGGTTGGTAATGACAGGTCACATAGCCGCTAAGATAATGCTTTTTTTGTGCCACATGACTTATTTTTTCACATTTTTCTTTTTAAAAACTGCATTTTATGGCTGTGTGGGCGTGGCCAGCAGCTGATAGGGATCAGTGCAATGTGACAGCAGAGAAGGGGTTAACAGAGATCGTGATTGAGCTGTGTGGAGCCAGATGACAGATCAGAAGCTTGTGCCAAGGAAAGAGGAGTTTACACTGATCCTTACATTGTGACATTGCTCAGCAACTGTGCTGTAACTTGAAGTAATCTGATACATTGTCACCTCATCAGCTGCAGTCAACAGTGTAGGTGTTCAACACCACAAAAAAGACCTGTTTACATTGTGCTCTGGCTCAGCTGTTAGTACTCAATTAGTGTCTTGTTATACAAGATGGGAAGTGCCCCACCCCTTCCTCACTGAGCCAGACACAAAAGTGCCGTTTCTGCCTTGTGCCCATATTGGACTCTGGCCCTGCTGCATTCTACATCTGAGAGGTATGTTCACATTAGATCAAGTTTTAAATTCGTTAGTTTAGGGATCGTTCTGATAAGGGTCACCTTGGCTTTGATAGAACGGCTTCCATACATTTTTTGCAAAAAAAAGTATCAACTAAGTACCCTGTTATTGACACTGTTTTGCACTTGCTTTTTACATTTACCTATATAGCAGAGTATGTTTTAGACTTTTTTCATATTGTGTTTATTGTGGTGTAGATTCTTGAGGGTGTGAACACGATTCTACAGACCTGTTCACATTGTCTCTGGCTAAGCTGTTAGTATTCAGTGCAGGTGTTCTGTAGGCCCTACCCCTTTACCCCTATATGGTTACATGCCCTGTATTCAGTATGAGAAGATTGAAGACAGATCTGACTGAGAGTGAACATACAGGTACAATCTAATGAATTAGAATATAATCAAAAAGTTAATTTATTCCGTAATTCAATAATGACCTTTGGGTTTTCATTGACTGTAAGCCATAATCATCAACATTAACAGAAATAAACACCTGAAATAGAGCACTCTGTTAGTAATGACTCTATATAATATATGAGTTTCACTTTATGTAGTGAATTATGTAAATACATTAACTTTTTGATGATATTCTTATTCACTGAGATGCACCTGTATGTCTGCTTCAGACACAGTCTAGTGGGGACACCTTGTGGAAGGTTTTTGAATGGTTTACAAGCTGATTTATCTTATAAAGTATATTTGAAAGCTTGTTAAAATCACTTGCTCTACATTAATATTAAATAAAAATTGAAATGCTTTAAAGCACCATTTCAGGTTTTTTTTTTTAAATTGCAGCACTGGAGTGGTGATATAAATGTAAGCCCCCTGTCTTTTAATCACTGGCGTCTACATCTGTTTTCACTGACAACCCAGTCACTCTCCAGCACTTTGTGACCTTCCAGCAACTCCAGTGTCATACAGCTTGCTGGAGATCACAACCCAATACATCTCTTTAAGGTACCTTTACACACAGAGATATATTGCTTGCAATTCACTGGTTGCAGTGAAATCATGGACACATTGTTCCACTTGTACATGGCAACAAAATAGAACAATGTGTCCATGATTTCACTGCAACCAGTGAATTGCAAGCAATATACCTCTGTGTGTAAAGGTACCTTAATGGTCCATTTACACGCGGCCACTGGAAGGTAGAAACTGGCAGGCATCGGACACAATTGTGCCTGTTGCCTTGTAAAGACCACGATGTGGCGGTGTGTAATTCAGGACTTTCCTTCCTGTGTCTTCCTGAAGGAAGGAAAGTCCTGAATTACACGCTGCCACATCGAGGTCTTTTCAAGGCAACAGGCACAATTGTGTCCGATGCCTGCCGGTTTCTACCTTCCTGTGGCCGCGTGTAAATGTACCATAAGAGAGACTTTTTGTGGCTCTCATAGACTTGTGGTGACAAATTGTGATGTAACTTGTGACTTCCAGCCAGTGAATATTACCGATGGTGCCGTGGGACCAGAGCAATGCCGAAAAAAGGCTGAAAACGCTGGAGGTTGAGTATAGGACCAGGGGTAGGGACATAGGTATAAAGCACCACTACAGAACTAAAATAGAAATACTGGAGTGACACTTTAACCATTGTACCGCACTGCACTGTTTTGCATTGCACACATAGTCTTTGTAACAGGGCACACCTACACGGTCTGTCAATCTGGAGAATATTAATTTTGTGATTACATTTAATTTTGGTGTCAGGTCGGCCATATTTATAATCCACATTCCCCATTTAAGGTGCATCATTTCTGCCTGTATGCTTTAAAAAAAAGTTGAATTTCCGTACCAGTCTGACCCTGCTTTTAAATGTACAATAATGCACATGCCAATCTGAGAATCTGTTAGCCCGAAGTGTTGCTCCCAGTATACGGAATGTCTACTACGAAACATGACAGCAGATTGCATTCTTAACTCTGACATATATTTGGCAATCCTATAATGGGTGCATGCACCTTCACTAATGTGTGTAGACTCCCTACATGAGCTACAGTATTGGTGACATTGGCACAGATAAATATTCTAGTATGTGTTATACATACTTACGTAGAGGAGGAAGGGTCTCATAGGAAACCCAAGTTGGGGCCACTAGTGATGCTGACTTTGTTCTTCTTCCATCAACCGACCTTCCATTCCTTGTAGAATAGGAAAACAGCAAAACACTTTTCATGGTTCTCACCATTCATCCTACTATTATGATCAATCCATGTGTAGATGGAATCTATTTGCACTGGACCTTACTTACCACGGAGGATAAATCAAGGCATCTATATACATTTTATCTACAGGTGCATCTCAATGAATTAGAATATCATCAAAAAGTTATTTTACTTCCATAATTCAATACAAAAAGTGAATTCCATATACCGTATTTATACAGAGTCATTACACACAGAGGGATCTATTTCAAATGTTTATGTCTGTTAATGTTGATGATTATGGCTTACAGCCAATGAAAACCCAAAGGTCATTATCTCAGAAAATTAAAGTAGGGATAATGAAAGATCTGAGAGATAAAATATGACCTGAATAGGTATCAGAGGCTTCACCTTGTGTGGTTGTGAGAGTCACAACCGCTATAAAAGTAGATCACAGCTGCTGCCAGTCCCCAGGGTGGTGCATATAGAGTAGGGAGGATGAAGGGTTAAAAACCGCACTGCCGTATTCCACGAGACATCAAAGGGTGAATATAATATTGATGTATTAGTCAACACATTTCAGGGTTCCCTGTCCCCTTCGTCAGGACAAATCAATATGCCATGTTTCAGGGCATTTCAGGGAGTCATGAAACATGTTGACTAATAAATCAATATTATATTCACCCTTTGAGGTCTCATGGAATACGGCAGTGCAGTTTTTAACCCTTTATCCTGCCTACTTTAATTTTCTGAGATAATGACCTTTGGGTTTTCATTGGCTGTAAGACATAATCATCAATATTAACAGAAATAAACACTTGAAATACAGGGTGGACCATTTATATGGATGCACCTAAATAAAATGGGAATGGTTGGTGATATCAGCTTCCTGTTTGTGGCACATTAGTATATGGGAGGGGGAAAACTTTTTCAGATCGGTGGTGACCATGGTGGCCATTTTGAAGTTGGCCAATTTGGATCCAACTTTATTTTTTTTAACGGAAAGAGGGTTATGTGACACATCAAACCTATTGAGAATTTCATATGAAAAACAATGGTGTGCTTTGTTTTAACATAACTTTCATGAGTTATTTACAAGTTTATGATCACTTATAAAATGTGTTCAAAGTGCTGCTCATTGTGTTGGATTGTCAATGCAACTGTGGCACCCCTACAGGACGGTTGTCAAAGGAACACCTGGTGCAGGGAGGGATTTCCACATTAGGTAAACTTACATGCAACACCTTCCACCCCAGACCTCAAAGGGGAGCTCTACTTGCCGACTGCAGGCAAGGTCCCCTATAAATTCAGTTTTGGGGGAGGAGTTAGGCAGTGCAGTTCAAGGGAGAACTGTGAAGACATCCTGGTGAATGATGCCATGCTAGGACAGTGCCAGTGAGGGAGCCTAACCAGTGTAAGGGACCCAAGAGTGAGGGTCGGAGGCAAGGCGTACCAGAGCCAAAGTGGTGGCAGAGGAACCATACCGGTTCACCCCAAAGCAACCGAAGCAACCCGGACACCGGAGTCCAAGTCTACAATGGTCCAGTTAGCCCAGCAGAGTATACCGGAGGACCAGGGACACTTCAGTCTCCTGGTAGCACTTGCAGCACAGCTACTAACAGAGCTGGGACCACAGAGGAGTAGCGATGCCCATTAAAAGGTTCTCACAGCCTGCTATACAAATGAGGGACACTGGAGAGATCAGGGCCAGGTTTCAGACAAGCCAAGACTCAAGCACGCACACACAGAAGAAGGAGGCCTTACAACTCATCGGGTGTGGAAATCCTGAACTGCCACCCAACCACCTGGACAGTACCCTGGATGTTATCCGAATCGTCATCATCAGTAAAAGGTACGGAAACAACTTCCAGCGTGTGTGTGTCTGTTATTACGGCCCATGATCCTGCCCTTAACATAGACTGCCTGCCAGCATCTCTACCTGATGAACCGCCTTCCCCTGCAGCATCAGAGACAAGGCTGTGTGGAGAGATGCCTCTATATGTGAATCCCTATTCTTCTCATCACTGCCCCGGGGATCCCGCTCCACCTATGAAGAGCGTTGCCAACTAGCTGCCTCACCATCATCCTCGGAGGTCTTCAGCAGCATCAGTATCATTACCGGATACCGTAGGTGGCATCACAAACTCTTTTATTTTTATTTTTAAAACCCCTTTTTCAGCAACCACCAGGGCCACGGGCCTGGGCAAAGGCTGTCCATGACATCCAACATGAACTACAGTCTGGGACCGAGTACCCCACAGCCCTTGGGTGGGTCACAACCCTCTTCTCCCACTCTTGACACACTGATAGCAACACCTCAGACGAAATGCTAGCACTGGTCAGGGCCACACTTGCGTCTGCAATCCAGGTACTGGATCCAGTTTTTGACATGCTGAAAGCTTGAAAACCGGATCCGGTAATGCACCCATAGACTACAACGCAAAAAACGATTGCAACTGTGTAATCCGTTTACGTGATTGGGTTTTTGAGAAATCCGTCTTAAATAGGGTTTGCAACGTTTTTTGGTGCATTTTCAACAACGCATGCGTTTTTTTAACATGGGGTCTATGGGAAACGCATGTGTTAACGCATGGTACATGTAAGTACCATGCGTTAACGGATCCGGTAAAAATGCCTCAAAAATGGCAAGGGGAAAAACTGGATACAGTAATGCATCCAGTAAACGGATGCATGCTCCCAAGTGTGGCCCTAGCCACGGGCTTCCAGTATCCGTTGTTTCAGATGCTGCACATCTCGTATCTTCACAGCATAGACAATTGCCTTCAGATGAGTGATGATGCAAACTTTTCTGTGAATGGTGAAGTTAACAAACAAAACCAGCGCTATTGGTCTGACACTAACCCACAGTGGATAGATCCCTCCAACACTGTTGGAACACAAAAATTGATGGTATGTTGTGGTGTATGGGGTACAAAGATAGTGGGGCCATTCTTCATCAATGGAAACCTCAATGCCCCTGTATATCTGAATCATGTAGCAATTTCTGATATTCAGTGGCCCACCCTGTAGATCACCCTGTGTGTAATGACTCTATATAATATATGCGTTTTACTTTTAGTATTGAATTACTGAAAACAATTAACTTGATGATATTCTAATTCATTGAGATGCACCTGTAGATAAAAGTAAAAATAACTCATACTTATATCTATGCTTAGACTCTAAAGCTATAGGTAGAGATGTAACAGAGCTGAATAAGAGGCTAAATTGCTCAGGTATAATAAGAACTATACTAACTGATTAGGTGTGTGCAGTCCTATGTAAAACCTCATTTAGGATATTGTGAACTCTTTGTGAGATGTCCTAGGACAAATTGAACTCTGCTACATCTGTATTGCAGAATGCAGCTGTGCTCTTTCAAAGAGCAATGTATACATTGTGGGAGTAATTCTATATGAACATTTCTTTTATTTATAACGATAATACAACGTAATATATCTAGATGATGGCTAATTTGCCAGGTGCGCATATAAAAAGAATGAATGCTTATTTGAAGAATGAATGGTATAAGACTGTGAGAAAGATGTATATAGGATAAATCAGAGGAGATAAAGTGATCAGATGGTTTTATTATTTATGATTGAAATGGTTTCACTAACCAATAAAAGGTTCCTGCTTCCACAAGAATGTGCAGAGGGAAATGTTCTCTGGGTATTTGGCAATGATTGTTTATCTTCTTATGATAACTCAGTTGTAGAGGTGCCGGTGCCAGGGGCCCTGGGTGGTCAACGGCGAGGTAGAGCCGAGGCCACAGCACAGCCCCGACACGGCTGATCCTGCCCCGGCCCGATCCTTGATACAACAGTTTATTGTAAGGGCCAAAGCAGATACAGAATCAATATTCTTTGCCAACAGTCTTTTACTTGCATTTACACGTGACTCATTGACTCATTGAATAGAGACATCACATTTACCATTCCTAAATGTTACTTGTTTCGGAGCAATGACTTTAATAGAATTTGGTGTAGACTGCTCCCGCTATTATAGTACCTTAACACTCTTATGCCATCCTTTCAACACCATTGTGCTTTGCCTCAAATTTGTATAGCCTATCTAATGGCTCCAGCCCTATACCACACACAGGTAACCATTCAACAGACCAAGCACGGCTGCCGTTAGAACATTCCTTCGATGAAAGCATGCTGATGATCCCTTCGCCCAAGTCTATGTTGAAGTCCACTGCACACATACCGTAAGGAAGAGTCATTTCCTGGGATGCATTCTCAAACGAGTCCTGGCTGGTATTACGTGGAGAATGGGTAGCAGTACCTGTCTAACCTTGTTTTCCTCACATAACCAGGGACCCGGGGTTGATCCAAAGCATACAACCTAATTACTTCTTTGGGCCTCTGTACCTCTCCATAGACGCAGCACTTAGCGTTCTTCACACATTCTCTCCTCTGGTGACACTGCTATCTAGACATGCTTGACACCTAGTTTTATAACTCTTACCCTCCACCCCTAGTGGGTGGACTCACTAAGCCAAACTATAACAGACATTATACTCTAAATATCAGGGAGCAGCCTTCTCCCTGGCGACTGGGTGGCAGCATACACAGAACTATATACACATAGTTAAACATGCAACTTCTAAATACAGCCATGACACAACTATATCCTTGTAGCGACCGGTGGTAAGGCCGCGGGGTGTGTGTGTATGATCTTTCTCAACAGAATCCCCATACTCAGGTTTAACCGATAATAACATTTCTTTACTGTAAAACATATTTATATCACAGTCAACCGAACTATATGCGCACTTGTATAATATTAGAGTCTCTGAATCTTCACTTCTGCCGGGTACGCAGCAAGAAAAGAAAAAACACAACAATAAAGGTATCTTTCCCTAACTTTCCCTAAAATCACGTACCAGTCTATCACAGAAGAAGATGTCGCTCCCACGTAGCAGGCCTGGGGGTCTCCTCAGTCTTCTTCTTTGGTCTCCTTCTGCAGGTAACAGTCTGTCTCTCCCAGTCTCAGGGCACACAGAGCAACAGCAGAAGGGAGATCACAGCAGCACAAATGGCTCCCTTATGTCGGTCACGGCCCCAGCACATGCACTCTGGGTGCTCGGCGGGCGAGGTTTTGCAGAGCGGCCAGAGTCACAGCACCAAAGTCCAGTGGCCCAGGATCAGTCACAAGGGCTTCTGTGGGGTGATTTTTCCGGCAAGGTGTAGCAAAGTAGTCCACTTTCAGCAGACATCCACAGGGAGATCTTCTCTGGTTCAGGTCTGTGTCTGTACTGACTTCCTGAGTAAACACATTTGCTGAAAAAGGGACTCTCCCAGTTTGTTTTAGCACTTGTCCACAAGGGGCAGTAGCGGACTGTGCACAGTTCATTTCTATATCCATTTCTATTATACAGTCTGAATTGCACACCTCATTACATACCCCCCCACTTAAAGGTTGACAGTCCCTGTCAACAACCATCGGCTCCAAGGCAGTGATGGCCGTTGATATCACAGAGATTGATCTCCGGCGGAGTAGGGACCTCTGTTGGGGAAAACCGTCATCCCCCGTTCACCTTCGCTCCCTTGTTCAGGGTTCACAATATCTCCAATAAACTCAGTCACGTTTTCTACCCGGGAGAGTAGGATCGCCGGCGGTAGCGGCGCCGGTTGGGGGCAAATCTGCTTCCTTTAACGGGAACACCCCCAGGACCGGTGACGTCGGCGGCCTCTGTACCCCTCTCTCCCTTCACAACATCAAACTGTACCACCTCCCCATCACCAACGCTGCGGAGGCACTTACGAGGATTGTTACGCTTTATGGCAGTCTGATGTACAAACACGTCATCCTTTGTGTCATTCCTGTTGATGAAGCCATACCCATCGCGGACATTAAACCACTTCACCGTCCCCTGGACCCGAGTGGCCAGTACTTGCTTATCGGTCTGGCTCTGTCTCTTCACACCCTTTTCCCTGATCTCCCCTGCCGAGCGAACCGCTTTGGCTGGGGCGTCTAGTTTAAAGGTGGCTGCTGTTGTGGGGCATGGCTTGCTGGTTCTGGCATATCGGACCACGGGTGGAGGATGCGGACAACGGTTTGCCTTATGGCGGGGGTCGCCGCATGTCCAGCACCTTCCCATAGGCCGACTGGGTTGCTGTCTCGCTTGCCAGTCCGCCTGTTGGTCTAGCCTGAGCTGTAGCTGCAGTATCTGTTTCTGCAACTCTGCTACTATCTGCTTCAATTCCTCCGTGTCACTGTTCGGAGTGCTAGCACCGGATATGGACCTGCAGGCTGTAGTATAAGTCTGGTTATAAGCTACTACCGGGAGGAGATTCTGTTGATCACACATCCTGCCGACTACGCCAGATGTAGCGACCGGTGGTAAGGCTGCGGGTGTGTGTGTATGATCTTTCTCAACAGAATCCCCATACTCAGGTTTAACCGATAATAACATTTCTTTACTGTAAAACATATTTATATCACAGTCAACCGAACTATATGCGCACTTGTATAATATTAGAGTTTCTGAATCTTCACTTCTGCCGGGTACGCAGCAAGAAAAGAAAAAACACAACAATAAAGGTATCTTTCCCTAACTTTCCCTAAAATCACGTACCAGTCTATCACAGAAGAAGATGTCGCTCCCACGTAGCAGGCCTGGGGGTCTCCTCAGTCTTCTTCTTTGGTCTCCTTCCGCAGGTAACAGTCTGTCTCTCCCAGTCTCAGGGCACACAGAGCAACAGCAGAAGGGAGATCACAGCAGCACAAATGGCTCCCTTATGTCGGTCACGGCCCCAGCACATGCACTCTGGGTGCTCGGCGGGCGAGGTTTTGCAGAGCGGCCAGAGTCACAGCACCAAAGTCCAGTGGCCCAGGATCAGTCACAAGGGCTTCTGTGGGGTGATTTTTCCGGCAAGGTGTAGCAAAGTAGTCCACTTTCAGCAGACATCCACAGGGAGATCTTCTCTGGTTCAGGTCTGTGTCTGTACTGACTTCCTGAGTAAACACATTTGCTGAAAAAGGGACTCTCCCAGTTTGTTTTAGCACTTGTCCACAAGGGGCAGTAGCGGACTGTGCACAGTTCATTTCTATATCCATTTCTATTATACAGTCTGAATTGCACACCTCATTACATCCTCCTCATCGAAGTTGCATCACCATCCTCGACCCTCTTAAACAGTGAAGGAGACCCTTGAAATCCTCCATCTCCTCATTGTGTACCATAGTGCTAGCCAAGTTTACCATTGCTATATAACAGTTGAGATGACAAGTAATTTCCCCACTTTACAGGACAGGCAGTTATATAGAAGAACTATCATATTAATGTAAAGAAGGAAGGAAAACCTGCCAGTGCAGAAACTCTTCCTTTGCTCGGTTGTGTTGAGCTGTGGGGTCCCAACTCAGACAGAAGAGGGCCCCTGTGCAAAAACAATTTATGGGCCCTTAGAAGTCCAATAGCTCATCATAATTCACCATTTTGTCTGCTTTGGAAGTAGAAAGTGGATTCACAGGTTACACTACAGGTATGTTCGCCCCTGGGGTCAAGATAGGACATTAGTAAAAGGAAGACTTTTAATATGTTGGTAAATAAAATATTTTTTATAGCAGCTGAGTAATCTATTTCTTTTGTCCTTATTAAGTCCTTGAAATAATGAAGCCAAATCATTAAAGATATTATTTTGTAGTTGAGTTGAATGCTGCCAATAATAGGGGAATCAATAGTAATCGAATACTGGATGCTTCCTGATTCAAGAGCTAGTCAATGTCATATGTAGTACAGTATAGCATTAAGGCCCAGCAGATGCATTGTCAACCGTGCAGAAATTCCAGGACAGCCTGTAAAAATAGATCACTTTTTTACCATGTCTATAACAAAATGTAAGGTGTTCCTAATGTAATGCCCTGATAATGGGGGCGCTATCCATTCGAGCGCTATCCACTGTCACGTAGCATCCACAGCCGATAGAATGACCACAGACACAGGTCTTTGGGATAACAGCTGCTTTACTTCAGCAGAACAGAGAGATATAACATGGAGTAATTCTTTACAGTTCATGTGGGTAGACCACGGTAGTTACAGTTCAGGTTAGAATCTGACACGAAATTGAGGTTCTGCAGCTTTAAAGAACCATATTATTTAAGCGTGGCACTATTAGGTGGTTATAAGAAAGTTCAGAGTTTTTTGGTAACATTAAAGGAGAAGAGGAGATGTATAGCAAGAATATTTACAGACCTGGATCCTGGGTCCATTTCACAGCTTATCATGGGCTGTGCAGAAGCAATGAGTGACCAAATGTGGTGAGGCGGGCGACCCTCAATTTCTTCAACACATGGACAATAGGTTCTTCTGTACACATTTACTGTGACCTAATGCTGGAGAAGCATGGGTTAATCCAGACAGTGAGGACCCAGGGTTAAAAAGGGTTAAAAGTCTTTAGTCATCTTGGCTGTAGAAGTCAGAGGGATATCGTAGGCATTAGGCCTGGATGAAAATCTTGATAGGAAGAGAAGGATGGATTCCCCTTGGCATGGAGCCTGGAGGGGGTGAGGAGACCCCTCACATGAGATCTGCTCTGTATCACATCTTGTACCAGACTGGGAACTTTACAGATCTTTGTCTTCTCTAGACAGAGACTGGAGGTCCTCCGATTGATCCTGCTGACAGGGTCACTGGCCAATAGAATCAAGGCTCAATTTTGTGTCATATCTTACATTGTGAAATTAATATAACTCATGCATTTCACCAGCAGATGGTGCTGGAACACAACAAATGAAAAGTGATTTAATAAAACCACTGAAACACATATCTGTGAAATATATGAGATTAGGGAATTTTAGATTCATGTAAACCCATATAACCATAAAAGGATAACTAAGGAGTGAGTTGCAGTGTACAGAAGCTACACATGGTCCAGGGTTACTTTACGGGACATACACAGTCTGGAATGGGGCACACCACTAATTTTTTTGAAGCAGAAGAAAATTATACAATTTTTTTTCACTGTCATAAAAACATTTAGGAGACTAGGAGCGGGAGGGGACTCACTTTTCCACCCGATCAGCACCCCACAACGTAATGACAGGCTGCTGATGGTTGTCATGACAAGCTGAGATCAAATAATGACCTCCTAGTATGCCAGCTTTGGGGGCCTGTTAGACTATGCCATAAGCATAGTCTAAATGGCATTCTGTCAGTGTAACACTGACAACTGTGATGCATTGCAATGCATATGTATTGAAATGCATTAGACCAGCTATTAGAGTGATAAAAGTTAAAGTCTCATGGAAGGACAAAACAAAAGAAAGAGTGAAAAAAACCCTGTAAAAATAAAAAAAAACCTTGCAAAATAAAGACAAATAAATTTGAAATAAAAATATTGCACCTATATATGTATATATTTAGGTTAAATCAAAAATAAACAAAAAAATGTACACATATTTGTTGGTATTGCTGCATCTGGAACAACCTGATCTATAAAAGTGTAACACCATTTAAACCCTACAGTGAACACCATAAAAAGAATATAGCAAAAATAGGTCTTTTCATCAAACAACAGACAAAAAAGTTGAATAAAATGTCATCAAAGTCTCATATGTAAATAGATATGGTATCCCTGAAAACAAAAACAAGCCCTGATTAAGCTCCATCAGGAAAAAATAAAAAGCTATAGCTGTCAGCATGGCATGGAAACATTTTTTTTTTCTATAAAATTGGTTTTTATATGTAAAAGCAACAAAACATAAAAATAATATGAATGTTTTATTGCTGTGTGAGTACTGAAACAAAGATTAAAGCTGTCATCACTTTTACAACAATCCAGCAGGCAGTTCTGGATATGTCATATGACCGCTAGTGACTGGTGACGTCAACCTCAGAAGCGCTCACTTTGTTTCTGGTGCATCAGTGGCGCTGGCAGTCTGGGTGTGCGGGTTTGCGTTCCAATCGGACTCGCAGGCTGCGTCTCAGCACGAGGAAGTTCATAGCGATAGGGACATAAGCAAGTCAGTGTATGATACTTGGACGCACATAACATGAAGTAATGTTCACAAGTGACCTAAACGTGATTATGAATGAAGGTTAAGTGGTGCATAGGTGTCTTCATGGATAATATGTCACTTTGTTAGTTAAGGCATCAGCTGTATCAAGTCAGAATTAGAGTGAACACAAATGTGTATATCAAAGTGGTGATTAAATGATAATATATGGGACAGAGGGCATTCTTGGTTTCTTTGTCAGTAGTCCAGGCTAATGGGATGGTGTAAGCCAACATGCAATTCCCCTGATGAATCTCATTTTATGAGAAGAAACGCATTGGGAGGCTTGATATGGAACTGTTTAGGGATATGTGTTTATACGGGATCTGATGAAGACTGCCCTTGTCAGGGTGGGAGCTAATTTGAGGGGTACTAGGGCCAGCACAATTTAGGGCCTTTTGGGATACCCTTTACTTCTGATTAGGGATGGGCGAATCTACTCGCTAGGACTCGTTACTCGGCGAGTAGTAAGGGACTCGCAGGACTCGGTACTCTGAGAGTTTCCCAGCGTTTACTCGCACGAGTCCAATGCAAATCAATGGCAAACGCTGACAAAACTAGGATTGCCATTGTCTTGCATTAGACTCGGCTACTGTGCCAGTGATAGCAGGGAAACTCGCAAATAACTGCTGTTACTTTGCGAGCCGAGTCCAGCTGTCTTCTCTGTGCAGGCTGCCGCAGCTCCAGGGTCCTAGAGCCCGCCTGCTCACAGAGATGATGTAGCAGTGCTGAGATTGTTCTCAGTCTGCTCATTCCCTGTGCATAGACATCTATATCTATGCACAGGGGATGTAGCAGAGAGGACATCGCGTTTTGGACTGCGTCGGACAGAAGAGGATTTTTTTAATTAAAGATGGAGTCCCTAATGGCTTTTTTTTTTATTTCAAATAAAATTTTTTCTCTGTGTTGTGTTTTTTTAACCCTTTATTGGAGATTCTTAGTGGCTGGGTCAAACGTGGCCTGACATTAAGAATCTCGGGCTTAATACCAGCTTGTATAACAAAGCTGGTATTAACCCCTTTATTACCCAGCGTGCCACTGCCACCAGGGCCGCTGAAAGAGCGGGGTTCAGCACCAGAGGATGGCGCTTCAATGAATGCGCCATCTTCTGGGGCGGCTGCGGGCTGCAATTTGCAGCGGGGGGTGCCCAGAAAGCTTGGGCATCCCTGCGCTGCGGATTCCAGCCCCCAGCTGCTTAGCTGTACCTGGCTAGACATAGAAATTGCGCGGAGCCCCACGCATTTTTTTTTTATTATTTCATGAAATTCATGAAATAATTAAAAAAAAGGGCTCCCCTATATTCTTGTGTCCGGCCAGGTACAAATAGGCACCTGGGGGTTGGGGGCAGCCTGTCGCTGCCTGCTGGATCCGGCTGGTTCCAGAAATACGGCGAAGCCCACGTGAAATTTTTTTCTGACAAATCCATAAAACAATGTAAATAAAAGGGACTGCATCTTTATTAACCCCTGGACCATGGGCGAGGGGTTAATAAAGATGCAGTCCCTTTTTTAGGATTGTTTTATTGATTTTTCAGAAAAAAAATTACATGGGCTTCGCCGTATTTCTGGAACCAGCCGGATCCAGCAGGCAGCGACGGGCTGCCCCCAACCCCCAGGTGCCTATTTGTACCTGGCCAGACACAAGAATATAGGGGAGCCCTTTTTTTTTATTATTTCATGAATTTCATGAAATAATTTTAAAAAAATGCGTGGGGCTCCGCGCAATTTCTATGTCTAGCCAGGTACAGCTAAGCAGCTGGGGGCTGGAATCCGCAGCGCAGGGATGCCCAAGCTTTCTGGGCACCCCCCGCTGCAAATTGCAGCCCGCAGCCGCCCCAGAAGATGGCGCGTTCATTGAAGCACCATCCTCTGACGCTGAACCCCGCTCTTCCAGCGGCCCTGGTGGCGGTGGCACGCTGGGTAATAAAGAGGTTAGGGCCAGCTTTGTATTATCAGCTGGCCCTAAGCCTGAAATTTATGGCGGTCACGCCAATATTAGACATGACCGCCATGAATTTCTATTAAATTGTTTTAAAAAAAACACAACACAGAGAAAATTTTTTATTAGAAATAAAAAAAAAAGCCATTAAGGACTCCATCTTTAATTAAAAAAATCCTCTTCTGTCCGACGCAGTCCAAAACGCGATGTCCTCTTTGCTACATACCCTGTGCATAGATATAGATGTCTATGCACAGGGAATGAGCAGACTGAGAACTATCTCAGCTCTGCTACATCAGGCAGCAGGCGGGCTCCAGGACCCTGGAGCTGCGGCAGCCAGCACACAGAGCAGACAGGACTCTTATCTGTGCGAGTTTCCCAGCGATTACTTGCACAGTAAACGAGTCCAATGCAAATCAATGGCAAAACTAGGATTGCTTCAGGCTGAAGCTTCCGAGACACATCTGTGATTTGTAAATCGCACACTACTCGCTATTACTCGCTTCCCCATTCATTAACATTGGACTCGCTAGACTCGCAACGAGTAGCGAGTCCTGGGCTCGGACTCGCTAGAGTCAAGCGATTCCGAGTAATTTAGGATTCGCCCATCACTACTTCTGATGACTTTCCATCTGGATCGCTACTGCTAAAGGAGTGGAGGTAAGCACTCAAAAACATATCTGCATCAAATGGGTGAAATTGATCCTTTTTCTCCCCTGCAGGGTTTTGTACTGTAGTGATAATGATGACGCAGTTCCTATGTGATTTTGACCCACCCCAGGGCCGTGGGATACCTGGTCCCCAGAAGGGGAAACAGTCAATAAAAATAGTAATAAAAATAAAACCTACGGTTCCGATAATGTTACCGGCGCTGCGGGACTGTCCTCCTGGGTGATGGTGGAGCAGCAAGTTGGTTACACTCCCCATAGGTGGAGCGAGATCCCTGGGTCAGTTGTGAATGTTATAGTTTTTACACAGGGAAGCAGCTTACCACACAGCGTTGTCATCAGTCTTCCCAATGCAGCAAATGTGCGGCTCTCCAGGCGCAGGGAAATAAAGTTTGTCACACAGTCTTTAATTCCGCATGGGTTTTACTGGCAGTTCTTCAGACAGGTCACAGATGGTACAGTCTTTCGGGTCTTTCTGGCCTGGGTAGTCACCAGGGAACTGGGATGCCTCAGTGCCTGCTGTTCCTTGCCGGTCCCTCACTGCTCACTCTCCTGTCTGCCTCGAAGCGTTCCCATGCTCAGAGCCTCGAGCTGGCTCCCACAGGCCCTTTGTAGAGGACTCTTCTCCGGGTCCTCCTGACCCTATTCGGTATGTCTTTTTAGGGATGCACCAGGTGTTCGGCCGCGACTTCCTCTAGAAGCTTGGGCCCCTGGTTTAACGGCTCGGGGATAAACCGTGTTTAGAACTGGTCCTCTGTGCCGAGACCAGATCCCTCCGGTCAGTAGACGTACCGGGTCCGGATTCAGGCGCACTGCACTACCTGGTGCCCCTAGGATCTCCCTCTGTCCCGACTGCTTCTCCACCGTCCTGCACTTCTCACTCCCCCCACGGAGCTCTCCACTCACTCTTCTGTTCTCTACCTTTTTCTACCTTTTTCCCAGTTTTCTACTCACAGGGATACTACACACTCTTATATGGGTGCAGGACCCCTACACACCACAATTTGATGCCCATGTTTAGTCACCACTGTGACCATGGACTTTTTAGAACATTTACCAGTGTTTCCTTCTGTGTTGTCCCTTTGATAAATAGTTTTGGACATTTTTTGTATGTATATGTGGTTGTTTTTGTTTGATGTGTGGAGATCACTTTTATTGTATTTATTAAAGGTTATGTTTTAGGGAAATTCACCTTTTAACTAAACTCACTTTCTGTGCTAAATACTACACTTTTACGACAAGGTGAACGGTATAAAAAAAAATACTGAATTGTTGTTTCTTCTTCATTCTGCCTCCCTAAAAGCAGATTAAAAAGTCATTCAATATATGATATACCCAAAAATGGTAGCAATTACAACTCCATCGTGACTCTATCAGCATAAAAATAAAAAAAAAATTGCCTTTAAAATATGATGATGCAAAGTTGTTTTGTAAGTTTTTTTTAGTGTGATAGTAGCCAAACAAAAACCCCAATATAAATCTGGTATCTCTGTAATCAAACTAACCTGAGGAATAAACCTGAATAATCACTTACACCGCAAAGGTAATGCCAAAAAAAAAAAAAAAAATAAAACCAATTCTTGAACTGCTTTAGTGCTTTTACTTATTTAATTCTGCCTCCCAAAGATTGCAAAAAGGCTTAGCTCATATTTATCCTGCGCTATACGCTGAGATCTTACATAGGGCATTATGTGTAAACGTGATTCAGAGAAAAATCCAAATTAATAAGTTTACTGTAATGAGGCAGATTAAGTCACTTTGACCTGTGAACTGGTGGTGTCCATCTTTTTATGTGTCTTTTTAAGCATACACAACACAAGAGGCCTAATGCAGTCTGGAGTAACTCTGCAGCCTCATTAGTGAATGGATCTGTCGGGGGTTTCACCTGTATCACATATTTCGAAGATGTAGGTGGAAACCTTAAGTGTGTCTGGCCCACAAGGTCTGGGGTACTCATTTCTCAGGTGGTTGGGTACAAGGATGTCACGGGTGGTGGGTGCCCAAGCCTGTGCTCTTGGGGAGACAGTAAAAAGGGGGTATTTACAGGGATAAAAGTTTATAGATGAATGTCGTGACGCCACCTGTAGATCCGGTGATGGCACTGGTGCTGCTTCAGTCCTCCAGGGGGATGGATGGCAGCAAGGTGTTGTAGCTCCCTACAGGCAGAGCAGGGTCCCCCGAGGCAGTGTAGTGTGATGATAGGAATAGGGCAGCGCAGTCTGTTTCAAAAATTATGCTGATGTAATGTTGTGGTAAATTTTATTTATTAATGAATTTGTATCATAGAACTATTTGTTTAAAAGCATAACAATTTAAAGTGAACCTGTCACCCCCCCTAGTGATTTACAAACATCTATGCTGCATTCTGTGAAGGTATCTATACTCTTATTCCCCCCTGTACTCCAAAATAAACACTTTTTAATATTTTCCGCCATGTATGTAAATCATTACTTAGGCAGTCCGATGGGTCTTGTCACTGTGTCCTAACATCGCCGCCAGGCCTGTCCTCCCACCCCCTCTATGTGTCAGCCGCCTCCTCTTCTCTGTTTGCGCTCACCTCTTCGGCACCTGCGCAGATTCATCTCTGTTCACACAGGTGCACAGAACTCAGCCGGAGTGCGGTGAAACCAGATGTCATTATTGCGCCTGCATGAAGTGCAGGCACCAGAGCCCACCCTGTTATGTTCTACTGTATGTGACAGTTCACGCAGGCGTAGTCATGACTCCAAATTAACTCTTAGCGCATGCATGAACAAAGATGAATCTGCGGAGGCACTGAAGAGGAGGGAGGCAAAGAGAGAAGAGGAGGCGGCTGATCCATAGAGAAGGCAGGGAGGACCGGGAAGTGTTAATCTTTCGGTTCCCACTGTAACACAGGTTGGCAGCAAATGAGTGAGAGGCCTGCTGTCCGGAAAGTGCTATCAGCTGATTGGCTATTGAAAAGTGCGTGGATATTGATATACAGTGCTGTGCAAATTAATTGGGACAAAGCATTTTTTTTTAAGTAAATCGTAAGTTGGGGTTACCAGTCAGTGATTCAAACCAGTTTTAACTGATTTGAACAGGTGTGAGTGTACAACCTTGAGTAACAAAATGTGGTTTGACTGGTTTTAGTCAGAAAATAACAGCTAGCTGCCCCTCAGCTTCAGTTGAGAGCTTGTTTCTGTGAGGAGTGGTTTAGTGTAATTTTTCTCTCAGTGTGATTCGTGCCTGTAAAAATGGATGTTACTCCACGGAAGAGGTCTAGAATTATTACTCTTAATGAACATACAAGTCTGACTGTAAGAGAAATCGCTTCCACCGTTGGTATTGGAAAATCTATCGTTTCAAGAATAATTCACACACACAATGAAACTGGATCGTTTTCTCCAAAACGAAAAGGGAAATGTGGAAGAAATTATGGAAGAAACACCCACCTGCCCATCCCCTTTTTGCTGATTGTCTTTCTCATCTCTGTTGTGGTGTTTTCATTAGAGGGAAAATTTCCCAACTTCTTTGGGGAATTACGGTTTTGGTGAAAAGTACATGGTAATAAAAAAGTTGATGAGTTTATGGAAAACGTTTAATTATTCATTAAAGTATTTATTATGGTTATTTATTTATTGGTAAAATTTTTAGCAAATGCCACGGCCATTTTATTCCAACAAAGTTGCCCATGTGTTTTTATTTTAGGTCTTTAGTGGTTGGTGCATATTCATAGGATGGGTTTTCATTGTCTTACCATTATAGAGGTATTACATCACAAAGTGAAAATGGTCAGAATTGAAAACTTTGACCTGATCAGGAAGATGAAGACAGACTTCAGCGGTAAGGCTGTGTGCTCACTATCCAGAGGCTCTGAGTGTTGGATGCAGTGCGTCCGGACCTGTGGGAAACCACTGGTGCCTGTAGGGAGACCGCAGCCGCAATGTACTCAAGATCTGTGGTAGGTGCAGGGCAGCTTCTCCCTGCGTGCACCTAATAGTTATCTCTTCTGACTCTGCAGCATGAAATTAACATGGTGCAGAGATGCGGAAGTCCGGAAACCCGCACCACAGCTAAGAAACACGCTATGGCGAGGAGAAAAGTCCAAAACGTTGCAATTCCTTATCGTGAGCACACACCCTCATGGTTTAAAGAATTCAGCAAAATGGTGTATGCCAGCATTTCCCTAAATTTATAACAAATTCAATCAATTTGCTGATCTCTACTTTCTAATCTAGAGATGGTAGATTAGAAAATCAGGGTGTATAGAAAATGGAATATGACTGCATGGCCTATCTGTATCCAGCATGTGTTACCAAGGAACTGAGTTGGTCGACAGGAAAGGGGGTACTCGGATGTCGGGACAGGTTGCTACTTCAGTGGGGATCACAGCTGGTTGGGTCCCGGTCCCGTGCCCTGGACACTCAATGGCTGAGGGGAAAACTATTTGGGATGGGGGATTATTATACGTGACGCCACCTGTGGTACCTGGTAATGTACTTACCAGCGCTGCAGCTGGCCACTGAGGTGATGGTGATGCAGCTTTGGGTAGTACAGCTCCCCACAGGCGGAGCTTTACCTCAGGGCAGTGGGGTGGATGAGGGGAGTAGTAGTCCTCTACGATGAGGTCGTACTCCTCGAAGAACCGGATCAGGTATCCCGGTTCGGCAGGCTCTGCATCAGCCCAGTCATCGTTGGTATCGGACTTGCGAATCTCCTGACTGGGTAGTTGCCAATGTCTCTCGTTCTGCCTTCCGGCAGCACTCTGTTCACTTTCTATAGTCCCGAGCTGGTGTGGTCCGGTTTTTGAGCTGCCCCTTGGTTGTTTGATGGCAAGGGGGACGGGGAGACATTTTGGCACCTCTTGCATGGCTTTCCTTTACTGAGGGGTCAAGGCACGCCCCTAATCCAGCACATAGTCTTTTACATTCTTAGACCCGCCTATTTGAGAATGTTCAGTCAATCAGTCCTTGGGTCTTTTCGGAATCAGCCACTGCACTTTGTTAATCTTTGGCAGAGTGAAGGGGCGGGGCTTATTTTCACGCTCTTTTTCAACTGCTCTGTGACTCAGCTTTAATTTTTGTGGCAATGGCGGTTCAATTCACAGTTTAATAGTTAATAAAGTCAATAGGCACACTTTACCTGGTATTACCAAGCTGGTTGGATCCTGTTTGTGACCCCATAAATGAGTCGGTCGACAGGGTAGGGGTACTCGGATACTGGGACAGGTTGCTACTTCAGTGGGGATCACGGCTAGTCGGGTCCTGGTCCTGTGCCCTGGACACTCAATGGCTGAGGAAAAAACTATTTGGGATGGGGGATTATTATTATATGTGACGCCATCTGTGGCTCCTGATGGGAGTGGTGAGAAGACTAACTCTCTCACCACCGGTAATTAGTCCTTACCTTTTAGTGTCTTGGACCCTCTTTGGGACAGAAGTGGGATTTAGTCTTGTGGTGATGTGGCTCCTAATTTAAGGCCCACAACCTGACGGTCTGCTGTTAGGGATAAACAGTCAACTAACCGCCTCGGTTCCGGTTCACCTGTGTCAACCCGGACTTTCCAGCCGGCTCCGACCAGTCCTGTTGTGTCCTCTTCTTTGTATGGATCACCTCCCTCTGAGAGATGCCCTCCTGTCACGACCGCAGGGTCCCCTGCGAGCGTCCTCTTCACTCTTCTGTCACAGTCTGACTGACTTGTCAGTAACTGGCACTCTAGGTCTTCCTGCTCTCTTAGGCTCCACCCCTGGGACCTTCTGAATACCAGTCCCCTGTACTAAGGTGTCCTATGAGAGTGTTTTAGTGCAGACTCTGGGATTCCTCCTCAACCACGACTACGGAGTCACTTCACCTTATGTTCAGGGTGCAGTACCTCCCTGTGGCGTCCCGCCAGAGGGGCACCACAGAACCATATAGGCTTAGATAGGAGCAACATGTCCTACTATTTGTAAAGGTTCTCAATATTTTATGACAGATGCGCTGGAGAAATAAATTAGCTAATTCAGAAAGTGGATGTAGTCTTTCAATAGTAATAATTCCAGTCTGTAGATGGCAGAACAAAGAGAAAAGGGATTTGATTGTTGCTGGTCCGAGGGTGTCTGATGTTGCAGGCCGATGTCTCCAGCTCGGCATATGTCTGTACTTATGTTCTGTATACGATTCCCTGCCAGTTATCAGATGTTCATGATCATGTTTTGATTAAAATCACACTGCCCATTTTATTGTAATGTCATTATTTACACTTATGTTCAGAGCGTGGGATTTGCCCACATGCTTTCAATCAAGTCACGTCCTGATAAATCCTTCAAAGCCAAAGTGGGGTACAAAAAAGTTGTGTCACTGATGTTCACCATGGCTTACTGACAGGCGTCTTTTAACCCATTGTCTTCCTAAGATTGACAGATATTAATTGATAGATAGATAGATAGATAGATAGATAGATAGATAGATAGATAGAACGATAGATAGTACAGATATATCACCTGATTCCCCAAGACTGGTGACTATCATGCCAGCCTTGATGAGGAGATGTGCTGGAGTCAGGTACTCCTGGATATGTTAAGAGGCATTTGCATCGGACCAGTGGTATATACTTGTTTTGCACCTCACCACAAATCCTACTTCTGACCCACAAATCCTACTCCTGACCCAAAAATCCTACTCCTGACCCTGCTGGAGCAAGATTTATGGCATAGTGACCACTGCTGCTCATCATGAATTTGATAAGAGGGAGTCATCACACTGCCCAAGCACCACTTACTTTTTCAGTGCTGGGTGAAAATGGCATGAGAACGCCAAAAGTCACAACATTTTACTGCATCCTTGAGTTTCTCCAAAATGATGTTACTTTTCAAAGATTTTTACCCCAGAATACTGGGGTAAAGACTTTGATAAATCAGAGCCATAGTATGCAAGCAATGGTGCAAGGTTACATAGTTCTACCATTTACTTATCTCTGTCCTAAATAGAGATTAGCGGATTGATCCACCGAAGATCAAGTTCCAGTCAAATTTCTTGAAATCTGTGATTTTGTGCTAATTCAAACATTTCGAGAGTTTATTCGTGGTTTCAAAAAAAGCATCAGAGAGTAGGCAAATGTCATTTTACACTGCCGCACTGGTTTTCTGTAAAGCCCTGCAGCTATGACATCACCTTGTACAGTGGTATCAGTACTTTGGCTATCAGAAATCAGTGGTTTCCAGCAGAGAATAGTATGTTTTCCATTTACTGAGTGGCTGGGTAAGATGCTATCATTTTTAGAGTGTAAGGTGTTATGGTCATCGGGGTCGTCGCTCTTGTACATATAAAGTGTAAGCACTTATGGTCAGCGAGGCTCTCTGTCTCCTCTACTTGTTGTATTTATTGAGTAATTACAAGCTTTCTAATATTGATTCAGGTGAGAGAGAGGGGGACCTGCTGACTAAAAGAACCTGCACTCTACAGGAGAGAGAGGATCCTGCTTGCCATAAGAGCTTACACTCCACAGGAGATAGAGAGGTTCCTTTTGATCATGAGAACTTGCACTCTATAGAGGAGAGAGAGGGACCTGCTGACTATAAGAGCCTGCACTCTATAGGAGAGATAGGATCCCACTCACCGTAAGAGCTTACACTTTACAGTAGAGAGGACCCCAATGACCATAAAAGATTACACTCTATAGAACAGAGAAAGGGCCCTGCTGACATTGACAATAAGAGCTTATCTAACAACTATGCCATACAAACTATGCTCTATTGGGAACCATTGATCTGTGATGACCCAGGTACTGACCACCACTGTACAAGGTATGATAATCCTCTAGATTTCATAGTCATAGCAGATTATGTATTTCCATTATAAATTAAATAGTTGGAAGTTTAACACCATCCTGACCTATGCCAACCTGCTACACAGTAGCAAAGATGCACTTACAGAGGTTATCCGGAGAAAATAAGTAATCACCGCTCCACAGGAAAAGTGATAACTTATTGATTGGGAAGGTCCAACTGCTATGATCTGCACCATTTGGCATGAGGACTTTTATCCCCATTAGAATAAAGCTCATGTTTGATTTGGCCACTGATCTATTAATTCCCTTAGTGGCTGCATATTGCACTAGGCATTTTATGGCAGCCCCAAAAGGATGAATGGAGCTGTAGTCAGACATCCGACTTGCCTCTGCATTTTTCACCGATCTTGTAAATCCGATGGATTGGTGATTACATGTTTTCATGAAAGAACACCTTTAATGCAAGTGTCAAGCCCCAGGCTTTGGGGTACTCGGGTATCAGGCTCCAAGGGGTTAACGCTCCTGTGTCACGGGGAGTGGTGGCCGCGCCTGATCCCGTGTCCTGGGGGACGTCTTTGAAAAAAGGGTATATTTATAGGGGATTATATTTACAAGTTGTCGTGATGCCACCTGTAGTTTCTGGTGAGGAGTCACCAGTGCCGCGACATTCCGCCGGACGTAGATGATATCGCGGCTAGCTGGCAAAGTCCTCTACAGGTAGGGCTGGACCTCCAGGGCAGCGTAGTGTATGGGGATCAAGTTCATGAAAAGGAAACACAGGCAGAAGCAAAGTCACTTTTCCTCCGGGTACTTTACTGTTAGTTGTGGCAGTTGCAGTTACAGATAACAGATCAGCACTTTAGATGTTACAAGAACAGGTAGTTAACGGGTGGCTGCAAGTGGATCCCAGGTGGTATGGTGGAAGCCTTGGTGTGCCTTCATTAACTAACCCATGTCTGTTCTTCCCCGCTTTCCAGTTTGCTGTAAAGCCTGGTTGATGTAGAATCCAGCCTGGCCTCCTGTCCTTTCTCACCTTCACTGTCGTCGGTTAACCCTCTCTGGCTGGATGCTCGTTCCCTTGGCGGTGCCTGGTACCCTTCTTGTAGACTGCTGTGGCGCCCAGGAGACTTGAAGACTCCATGGGAATTCGGATTCTCTGCTGTGCATATAGCTCCAGCAGTCTGCGGGCTCTGGTGCCCAGTAAGCTGTCTGGGAGAACCTATCTCGCTGGCTCCTCTTTCCCAGACCGGCTGCTCTCCTGGAAAGCTCCTTTCACATTCTCCTTAAACCCTCTCTTCTTCTTCCATCTCTCCTCCTGGTTCCTCAGCCGAGTGACCTTAAGCTACAAGACTTAGAGGCAAAGACCTAGAGACCTCAAAAAACTTCCTTGTTCGCCCTAGAGGTGAATTTATTCTCTCCCGGGTAACCTCCCACCCTGTAAGCAAATTTGGGAGTGCTGGAAATGGGTTTCACCCAACATCCTAGGGTCCACCTGCAGCTGCAGCATCTGCACCTCTTTTACGGGTGCAGTACCCCTCTGTGATGCCTGCTTGGTGGGGCGCCACACAAGCTACAGTAATTGTGCATCCCAGTAATGGTGTACACACAATAGATGTTCAGGTGCCTACTGTATTTTACAGTCGATGCTCCAATATAATGGGAATAATGGCTAACAGGTATTTGTATATAGCTGAAGTGTGGGATCCTGGAACAAGTTCCTTCTGGGGGGGCCCCAGACACCAAAGTCGACCCTAAAATTGCATGATATTCAAAGAGCATTTGAAGTGGTATAGTGTCATGGACACAAAGGGACCAGCTGTCCGTTATCCCAGAGATACCTCTGATGGTGAAGATGTCTGGACCACCCTGCTCCTTGCCAGCACTCGTCTAATACCCCCTCATCCCCACCCTGAGAAGGCGTGGGACAGAAGTGACAAAACCTTACCCATGAAGACAAAGAGAGAAACTGAAGTTTCAACTTACAGCAATCACACATAGAAGTAAGACAAAAAAACGAGAAGGAGGAAAGAAATAGCAGGGAGGAAAAAAAACACATGATGAGAGGATATCCACAGTACACCAAACTACCCTCAAAAGGTCTCCAGCAACTGGATCACAGCAACATAAGGACCAGTGTTGCACAAGCTATAGTCGACATGGGAAGAGAGATTGCACCATCTTAAAAAGGCGAGGAGTGACTTTGATAGGTTTCGCAGAACATGTGATTCCATAAGTAATCAGCAGTAGCAGAGATTAACTCCTGCTAGCCCAATCACTAATGAGAACATAGCCAGCCTGTGCAACTCAGAAGCAACCACAATGTAGAGTGTTGGAGTCTGTAGTATGATCAGTGTCAGTAGCCACCATGACACTTGGAGAGTATTGAGCCTAAGGGTTCGTGACATTTGAGATGTGAATTTTGAAGAAGATATGCTTCAAAATACATGTAAAAAAATCTATATGTGAGCATATGTCGGGCCCACTGGGACGGGGGTACTCGGTACCGGACCAGTCTGCTGCTGGGGAAGTCACGGGGGGTCCTGGTCCAGTCCGTGTCCTGGGCTCGCCAATAAAAGGGGAATATTTACAGGGGATGTCAGTCGTGACGCCACCCACTTGATGCGGCCAGTGATGGGGGCCGCCCCTGCTGCAGAACCTCCGGGGATGATGTAGTGGCAGCTTAGGTGGTATAGTTCCAGTGGGTAGAACTGTGTTCCCCGGGGCAGTAAGGGTTAAGTCTATTGTGGAGTGTGTAGCACACTTACTTTGCAGACGCTGCAGGGATCTCTCCTCCTGGCTGGTGCTGACAGGCTGTATCCTGTATGGAGAGAATCACTTTCATGCAGAAAAAAGGGAAGCAGTTCCAGGGTTTTCCAGTTTACTCTCAGTTCTTCAAGTCACTTTACAGTTCAGTTACAGTTCTTACAAGATTCAAGTACAGTTCTTAACACACGGGCACATTCTCCCTCTCCGGGTTCCCTTTGCTCCCTGCAGCCAGGCCTCTCTCTCTCTGTGACCCCTCACACAGTCTATAGTGTCCTTTCCGGGCTATAACGGTCTCCGTCTCCACGGGTGTGTGTGAAACGCTGGACAGTATGGCGATGACTCGGGCCCCTGTGAGTCCTTAGTTTGTCACTGAGCTGCCTGTCCTTTGGGTAGGGATCTCAATCTGAAAGTCAGACCCCCGTCGTGTTGTTTGGGGATGACGGGTAAACTACGGTCTCCTCTAGAGCCGACACTCTACTTCAGCCCAGCCTCCAGCAGTCCTCCAGCACGAGGCTCTACCAGGCTCCTTTCTCTCTGTGTCTCTTGGTATATAGGAGGGCTACTCTGCCTGCAGTCAGTTGCTTTAGCTGTAGTTTCTAGGGCCCGGGTTACACCGTCCCTCTCTGCTCTCTCACACTCCTGGGGATCCGGCTCTGGATAGGCTTTCTCTCTCCTCTGGCTCACACTGGCTCAGTACAGATTCTGCGTTCCTTCTGCCCTCACTTTTCCAGGATGTGTGGCTTTCTCCTGCTCAGCTTCAGCTCAACCTGCTGCTGTTCTCTGGCCTTGCCGTGCTTCTCAGCTTCTCTGTCTTTGCTGCTCTTGGTCTTTACTTTTCAGCTCACTTTGGCCTACTGAACACCTTCCTCCTCCCCCTTTCCTATATACTGTCAAGTCACCTGACTACGGGTGTGCCCAACCCACTCCTCCAAATCCACCACCCCTCAATCTCATAGAGCAGTGATGGCGAACTCCAGGCCTCGAGTGCCACATACAGTGCAGGTTTTCAGGATTTCCTTAGAGTTTGACAGTTGGTAATTTGATTGCCAACTGCCAAATGCAATGGAAATCCTGAAAACCTGGACTGTATGTGGCACTCGAGGCCTGGAGTTCGCCATCACTGTCATAGAGTATCTAATCTCAGGGCTGGATGCTACCTTCTCCTACACGTGGGTCATGTGGGCTGTGAGGGTGTTGGTGTGCAACAAGTGTCCTACCTGCCTGGCTGCAGTTCCCTTTGTGGCCTCCTGGACGCAGGGGCGCCACACATACGCTCAGAGAAACTCACTTGATAACCCGAGTTCTTCTCATTCTCCTCCTTAGTGGTCATCGACTTCTTGTTTCATGCTAAGTTTAATTCTAACACACCGGTAACCTGAAATTGCCAAAAAAGGCCAATCACTCTCGTATACTATATACAGTTCCATTTGTTATGCTTTCCTAAATTTTCCAAGTCATTTTCCAAGTATATGAAAAATTGTGTCTTTTAAGAAAGATTTCACAAGATATGTCATATAGAAAAATTTGGTGTCCAGAGTATGGAGAAAGGTGACACATTTACAACCCTGTGAAGTCCTTGGCAGCAGGACAGCACATCTGGCATTATGTGAACATTCCTATCACACAAGCTTATCTAGGTTACTCCATTACAAACCCAACGCTTCAGACATTAATCTCCCTGGGCGGAGTATCTGTCAGTAAATCCACTTCTACAAGACTTTAATAAATTATTCCTCACGCCTTAGCCGAAACTTTGAATATTGCTGTGTAAATCTTTGGTAATTTTATAATGCTTTTAAATGTTTTCCAACACTTTTATGGGCTACAAATTTATTACAAATATCCAGAATGTTGAACTATTGTGATTTTATGGTATAAATTAATAACATTTAGTGCAACTTTCCTAATTATGCTTCAGCAGTAGACGACCTAGAATGGACACATAAAAAGCAAATAAAAGATTTTGTCACAAACAAATTACTTTTATAAAGATCAATTCAAAATTGTGATGTAATGCAGCACATGCCATGATATCGATCCGAGAGTACAAAAATATTTAAAGGGGTTCATGTCTACATCATACATGATAAGCTCTGGAACACGGGTTAAACATGGCCTGCTAGGTGATTTTACTTGGCTCGCGGCATTGGCACAGCCTCCTCTCCTTCACGCCCGGCATCACACTTTCACATTCCACAGTTGATCCCAATACAGTTGAAAGCAAAAATGTAAGAGGGAAACCGTCCATTCCCTCCCAGTATTCTGTACCTGATGTCTCAGTACAGTGGTGGGCTGGGGCAATAACATCACTATTTCATGTCCACTGTGCTGGGCATTTTTTTTTATGTAGGGCCAATAATATTATATGGAGGACTATGTGGCGTGCATTATACTATAGGGAGGACTATAAAATATAAAAGGGGGGAGCGCACATAGGGTTTTAACGTTCAATTAAACATCCCGATAACCCCAATTAGTTTGACTCACCTGTGACAGATGTGCGAGTCACAACAAACTGGGAATGCTTGTGCAGTCTGGCCACTGCTGGTGCCCCGCTGGAAAACAGTAGAAAGCCAAAAGGAGAAGATGGAGCAGGGCTTATCAAACCGCACAGACGCCCTGATGAAGTGGCGGTTTTATGCCACGAAACGCGTAGGCTAATAAAGAAGATTTGTGACTAATCTTATGTTTGATAAGCTTGGCTCCATCTTCTCCTTTTGGATTTATAGAGAGGACTATGTGAGGCACATTATATTGTATGAAGGACTATATGGGCCCATTATTCTGTATGGAGGACTATGTGGGGCATTCTGTATGGAGGGCTATGTGGAGACCAATATACTATATGAAGACTATGCAAGGCCCATTATTCTGTATGGAAGTCTATGTGGGACACATTATTCTGTATGGAGGACTATGTGGGACACATTATTCTGTATGGAGGACTACGTGGGGCCTAATATTCTATATGGAGGAATATGTGAGGCCCATTATACTAAATGGAGGACTATGAGGCGTGCATTATACTATAGGGAGGACTATGTGGAGCACATTATACTATATGAAGGACTATATGGGGCCCATTTTTCTGTATGGAGGACTATGTGGGACACATTATTCTGTATAAGGGGCTATGTGGGTCATATTATTCTGTATGGAGGACTATGTGGAGACCAATATACTATATAAAGGACTATGTGGGGCAAATTATACTATATGGAGGACTATGTGGGATACATTATTCTGTAAGGAGGACTATGTGGGGCCCATTATTCTGTATGCAGGACTATCTGAGACACATTATTTTTTATGGAGAACTATGTGGGGCCTATTATTCTGCATGGAGGACTATGTGGAGCCCATTATACTATATGGAGGATTATGGGAGGCACATTATACTATATAGAGGACTACATGGGCCTATTATTTGTCTAGAATCAGGTGCAACAAAATAAAATAAAAATCACACATTCTCCTGAGGAGCTTCGGAGGACTATGTGGGGCCCATTATTCTTTATACAGGAGTATATGGGGTCCAAAATTCTGTATAGATGAATATGTGTGTCCCAAAACTAAGTTAACATGGAACTTTTTCCAATTTTTTAATTTTGGCCCTCTGTGCATTTGAGTGTGACATCCATGGTCTACATGAAATAGGAAAACAGCACTAAATGCTGTAACATATAAATAAAAGCAGCCAAGATAAGGCTTCTGTTATTGGCCTATGTAACTGTTAGGTTTTGATGGGAGATCATGGTGAGTGATTATGTAAGTAAATGTCATGTACTGAGTTTCTGAGATTTCTTCCAGAGACCTATTTTTCCAGTGGTCACGTGATGAATTGCATCGTTGGAGCCCTTTCTCCGGACACGCTATTTTTATACAAGACAGATTGATCATATTGGTGCAGCAGGAAAATCCAGATGATGAGTTGACAGTCATACAGTAGAGCTGAGTTTGACACAGAAAAAACAGATATTGCGCCACACTGCAACTGGAGGAACTTAATACACGGTTATACTATGTTTGCACTAACCTTTACTGGTTGTGCAACACCCCGCACAACCAGACTGATGGCTTAATGTGGATCACTGTAGTGACAAGGGCCAATATTCCCTCCTCCTCAGATACTCCGGGCTTGGTGGTCGGCTCCTTAGTTCCTCTGGAGATGGAGGTGGGCTCCTTCACTCCTCCACCCGAACAGGCAGACTCGCTGCACTGGCTTCCGTCCCAGCTCCACACTGTGTGTCAGTTGATCATTCAAGGGTGGGTCTTTATGATGTACTGCTCCACTTGAGAAAGACGCATCTGTGCGTCGAAACGCGTTGTGGCATACTGGACCCCTGCTGTTCGTGTAATAAATTATCGGTAATTTAATCACCAACCCGTGGTTTCTTTAGCGCTCCAAATCTCTGACACCGCTTGTTTTCCATTTGCTAAGAGTTTGACACAGAGTCCAATGTAGAGTTGAAGCATGATGGAGACACAAGAGAGAAGAAGGAAATACATGGGGACAGGATGGAAACATATGGGGGAAGGAGTAGACACATGGGGCAGGCAGGATGGAAATATATGGGGGCAGGAGACACATGGGAAAGAATGAGACACATGGGGCAGGATGGAGACACAGAGAGGCAGGATGGAAATATATGGCGGCAAGATGGAGACACAAAGGGGCAGGATGGAGACACATGAGGAAAGAAAGAGACATATGGGGGCAAGATGAAAATGTATGAATGAAGTAGAAACATGGGGGCAGGATGGAAACATATGGTGGATGAAGGACACACATGAGGACAGGATGGCAAAATATGAGGGAAGAAGGAGACGTATGGGGGCAAGATTGAGAATCATATGGGGGTGGGATGAAGACATCATATGGTGCAGGAATAAAGACACATGGGGACCAGGATGTGGGACATTACTATAGGGGCTATTTATGGGATATCATTACTGCTGTGTGTTACCTGTAAACTTACACTATATACTATATACAGGACTCATGTGTATAATGTCACCAGTGATCTGAGTATTACCTGTACACTGACACTATACACTGTATACTATGCACAGAGCTCCTGTGTATAATGGCACTGCAGTGAGTGGTACCGGTAGCTAGTCAGCAGCTGAGATAGATCACCAAAAGCATCCCCTTTCTCAATGCCTTTTGGGTCTCTTCAGGACCGCTCACAACCTCCAGGCTGGCAGTCGTGGACTTTCCTGGGTATCCTCCCCTTGGATCCCTAGTCCTATCTGAGGCCGTTTCTTTGGTGTGATGGTCTGTATGTTCTGGGCATAGAGATCCTTCACCCCACCGGTTAATCTGTGGCTGGGGCATATAGCAGCCAACCACTATTACAGGGCCGGTTCTCTGTCAGTCGACCCAGTCCCTCAGTGTCTCCGTAAATCCGATCTTCCACCTTGGACTCCTTCTCCTCCACACTTGGTCAGTAGCCTCGGTCCCAGTCACCCATAAGATGACACCGGCCGCCTGGTCCCCGTTCTCTCTGGTTGTTACAGTCTTTTAGCTATATTGGGGGTTTCAGCTCGGAGTCCGGTTCCTCCTACTCCCTACTAGCCAGGACCTCTACTCACCGACTACACTAACTGTCACTCTCCCCAGAGGTAACTACTGTTGCTCCTCTCCCTTTCACAGGTTTCTCTGCTAAGCTCCACCCACCACCACTCAGCCTTCCCCCACCTCTCCCCTTCCTGGCTTAAAGTTCTAGGTCTAGGGATTAGGGGCATGTTAGGTGTTTAGTTTAGGGTGGATGGCTCACCATCTCAGCTGCTTTATTCTTTGGCCACCAGTCCGCAGGAGCGCCAAAAAAGAATACATTATCAGTTTAAGTTCTAGTAAAAGGTTTGTGCAATTTACTTAAAAAAGCCAACAAATACAAACTGATACCTCACTCCAACATAAATATGAAGTCTATAAGCCTTTTAATGAGAACCCTTCACGTGGAAAAAGGCTATTAACCTGTAGATATGGGGTTAATCAGGATAATAACATTGTGCTCTGCCCAGTGCTTTCACATTGAACCCCGCTGTAGGGAAGAAAAGAACTTTAATCCTCCCGGCAGTGTACCGGTTTCAGTCATTGAGGCGGCATCAGCGCAGGATCAGTCACCGCTCTGTTTATGGAGAGCGGCAACTGGAACCTTGCCCCTCGCACTAATTGTACAGCATGAAAGGAGGCTGTCAGTCAATGTGGAGGGCAGTTCTTCATACACAGAGCGGTGACTAAACCCACATCGGTGCCGCCTCAATGACTGAAACCGATACACTGCCGGGAAGATTAAAGTTAGTTTCCCTTTGGCGGAAGGGCTCAATGTGCACCAGACAGGTTCAGAATGCTATTAACCTGCAGATTAACCCCATTTCTGCAGGTTTATAGCATTTTTCTATGTCATGGGTTCACTTTAAATTATACTACACTAATAAAATGTTGATTTCAGCTGATCCATTTACCAAGCATTGATAAAAACACAAAAGCGGAGCTTGTGAATACCGCACTTCAAGGGGCTAAGCAAAAAATTGAAAATCTGTGAGAGGGGACTGTAAAAAAATCATACGCCAAATATCTCTGCTACCTCTGTACCTCCTATAGGTAATTCACTCGAAAAAAGAATATTTTAAGTTATAAAAAAAGGTCATTTCTCAACAAATTTAAATAGACACGTACGACCTCCTATTAAAAGCCATTTCAATTTTTTTAATGAAATTAGGGCCCGGCTTACCGTGTACATAACTTTCTGAAAAGTTACAATAATATTGGAGAATAGACATTTTTATTTAATGCAAAAAAATCACAAATCTCAGAACTGTTACCGTGTCTTTATATGGTCAGATAATTACTTTCTCTTGGCTGAATGCCTGAGCTAATTGCTAAGTAACTACAGCTCCAATCTATATTTCTACTTAGTATAAATAGACAAAAAGGAGCATTTTCCGACTTATAGTAAGGTAAAAATAAATGATCCAAGTCAGAAGAAGTGATACATTTCTACCCAGTGTAACCTAAACTTCTCCCAGATCATGATTTCAAGGAGCATTCTGCTTTCTGCAAGTCTAGACGTTTTCAATCTCTGTACTGACTTCAATGCACCTAAATGTACTACAGGAGCATCTCAATGAATTAGATTATCATCAGAAATTTAATTTATTTCAGTAATTCTATACATAAAGTGAAACGCATATTGTTGGAATATGTTGAATGCAACAACTCCATTCCTGTATATGTAAGTGTTCTATTGCTAGGTTTGTGAATTGTCTATAAAGTTAGATAAAAAAAAAGGCTCCCAGAGGCTCACACACAGGAAAGACCATGTGACTATACCCAGTTTCCTTTGTCTGTGCATAAGAGGAGAAGCAGCCTGCTGATGCTGCACAGAGACACTTAAGATATGTATATTCCTGACTCCACAAAGCCTATCATATCTGTACCTGTTTATTGTTAATTAAAGCTCTGTTCTGTTGTCAACACGCTTGAAAGTATCCTGAATGATCCCGCTGCCAACACATTTATTATAGAGTCATTACACACAGATCTATTTCAAGTGTTTATTTATGTTAATGTTGATGATTATGGCTTACAGCCAATGAAAACCCATAGGTCATTATCTCAGAAAATTAAAGTAGGGAAGATGAAGGGTCTGAGATAAATTATGACCTAAATAGGTATCAGAGGCTTTATCTTGTGTGGTTGTGAGAGTCACAACCACTATAAAAGCATATCACGGCTGCTGCAGTCCCCAGTGTGGTGCATATAGAGTAGGGAGGATAAAGGGTTAAAAACCACGCTGCCATTTTCCACAAGACTTTGAAGGGTGAACATAATATTGATTTATTAGTCAATGTGTCCCTGGCTCCTTCCTCAGGACAAATCAATATCATATTGCCATGTTTCTGGGAGCCCTGAAACGCATTGATGAATAAATCAATGTTATATTCACCCTTTGATGTCTCGTGGAATATGTCAGCAGAGTTTTTAACCCTTCATCCTCCCTACTTTAATTTTCTGAGATAATGACCTTTGGGCTTTCATTGGCTGTAAGCCATAATCATCAACATTTACAGAAACAAACACTTGAAACAGATCACTCTGTTTGTAATGACTCTTTATAATATATGCGTTTCACTTTTTTGCATTGAATTACTGAAAAAAAATTACTTTTTGATGATATTCTAATTTATTGAGATGCACCTGTTTTTACAATCGCCAATAGTCACTTAAATGGGTTGTCCAGCCTTAATACACAAATGGATGTATTAATAGAAGTATTCAGTCTAGATCACGTGAAGTCATTATTACCCTCTACTCCTTTGGTCAGACCTCATCTGGAATACTGAGTACCATTCGGGGCTCCACAATTTAAAAAAAGACATCACCAAACTGGAGCAAGTTCAGTGAAGAGCGACCAGAACGGTGACCGGTCTGCAGACCATGTCCTATGAGGAATAGTTACAGGATTTGGGATTGTTTATATTGCAAAGAAGAAGACTGAGAGGAGACTTAAAAGCTGTCTACAAATATCTCAAGAGCTGTCACACTGTAGAGGGATCAGCTTTATTCACAAGGAAACACTAGAAGCAATGGGATGAAACTGAATGGGAGGAGACCCAGATGAGATATTTGAAAAATGTTTTGACAGTGACGACAATCAATGAGTGGAACAGGTGGCCACGAGAGGTGGTGAGTACCCCTTCAATGGAAGTCGTCCCACAGAGGCTGGACAGACATTTGTCTGGGAGGATTTAGTGAATCCTGCTTTGAGCAGGGGTTTGATCCAGATGATCCAGGAGGCTTCTTCCAGCTCTACCTTTCTATGATTCTATGTTAGTTATTGTATGCGTACAGCATACGTACTGTGGGATGTTACGATTGTCGAGAGTCAGAGCTGGAAATGGCGGTCACATGACTGTGAGTATGTGATATGCATACTACTTACCATAATGCGACTAGATGACCACGGTCTTATTAAATTCTCTGGAATAAGACATCGGATCACACATATCATGTAAACATTTTATTCAGCTTCCTATGACCTGCATTCCCATATGAACGACTGAGAAGGGTTGATCCTACTGACAGATTACTTTTAATAAAGTAATTGCGAAGTTTCATAACTTTCCATAATTAGAAAAAAAAAAAAAGTTTATTTAGGCTGGGTTCACTTCTCTGTGCTGGTGCGTTTTGCATGCATTGCGCTTGCATTGCATTAGCGCATGCAAACGCAATACAAAAGCATGCAAATGCAATTCAAGCGCAATTGAAATGCATGCATTCGTGCACCCATTATATCTTACGGGTGAACGCATGCAAATGTAGTGAAACGTAACCCCAAATGCAAGTGCAAAGTGGGGTTGCGTTTGAATGCATGCATTTGCTCCAGCTCACAGAAAACATCTCTGGAGACTTTTAACCCCTTCCCCTCTTTAACCCCTTGTGGAACGTCATGGCGGGATCAGGGTCCCACAGCACCGGTGACTGGGGCCGGTGAAATGTCACTGGCTCTGCGGGAACGTGAGGACCTGCAATTTATCCCAGTGGGGGGTGGCTTTTACCCCCCATGACTAAAATCGCTCTGACTGGCAGTTGAAAGTGAAACTGCCAATCAGAGTGATTTACCCTACCCCAGATCTGATTGCACCTAACGTCACATGTACGCTAGCTCTCCAATCAGGTGTGGAGGGGCGGGTGCCCTCCCCCTCCTTGGCCCCCTCCTGCTGTGGTCCTGATAACCCCCCATCCCTTCCCTCAACCCCCCACCTCTGATCCCTCGTCCCCCCTCACTGCTCCCCCGATGTCCTGCGCCCACCAGTGCACCCGCCGATCTGCCTCCTCTCCTGCTTGTGGTGGTGCCTCTCCTCCTCTCCTGGGCTCCTCCCCCTCACCCAAGGATCGTGAGGTGAGTATGAATGAATGGATGGATGGATAAATGCATGGGTGCATACATGAGTGCATGGGTGCATGGATGGATGGATGCATGGATGGATGGGTGCATAGGTGCATGGATGGATGGGTGCATGCGTGCATGGATGGGTGGGTGCATGGATGGATGCATGGGTGGATGGGTGCATGGGTGGAAAGATGGGTGCATGGATAGATGGGTGCATGGATGGATGAATGGGTGCATGGATGGATAGATGGGTGCATGGAGGGTGCATGGATGGATGGATGGGTGTATGTGGGCATGTGTGCATGGGTGGATGGATGGGTACATGGATGGATGGATGGATGGATGGGTGCATGGATGGATGGAAGGGTGCATGGATGGATGGGTGTATGGGTGCATGAATGGATGCATGGGTGCATGGATGGATGCATGGGTGCATGGATAGATGGGTGCATGGATGGATGTGTGCATAGATGGATGGATGGGTGCATGGATGGATGGATGGGTGCATGGGTGGATAGATGATTGATGGGTGCATGGGTGTATGGATGGATGGGTGCATGGATAGGTGCATGGATGGATGCATGGGTGCATGGATAGATGGGTGCATGGATGGATGTGTGCATAGATGGATGGATGGGTGCATGGATGGATGGATGGGTGGATAAATGATTGATGGGTGCATGGGTGTATGGATGGATGGGTGCATGGATAGGTGCATGGATGGATGGGTGCATGGATGGATTGGTAGATGGGTGGATGGATACATGGATGGATGGGTAGATGGGTGGATGGATGGGTGCATGGGTGGATGAATGGGTGCAACAAGGGATTAAGTGTCCACTTGTTGTAGTCTCTGGGGTCAGAATCATGGTCATAACAATTCCAATTGTTAGCGGACACCATGTCGTGTATGGAGAGCCCCTGTGTGCCTAAACATTGGAGCTCCCCCACAAGTGACCCCATTTTGGAAACTAGACTCCCCAAGGAACTTATGATATGGTAGGGTACAGGTATTTCCATGGCTGGGAGTTGCCTGCTTGATGTACCTACTGGTGTTTTATACACCTATCATTGCTGCATGCATATTAACTCTATATTGACTGCCCCTCTGATTTCCCTATGGGGAGGGTGTTCATAGCACTAGATGTTGCAGTGCTATGAAACAGTAGAGTATATAATTACCACCTTGGCATAGAAAATCCCTGTTACCATATTGGTGTACCCACGTGTGTTATTTTTCATCATGACCACATATGTATTGCCCCGTTATTACGCCCATAGGTGTGAGTAATCTATAACACTATATATATATATATATATAGGGTCAATAGAGTGTAAAGGGTTGATTGATATCACCTTGTTTGATATAACATTAATCTTTGGAGGATCCAGTATCTTATTGGAATGTGCATGTCACTTTACCATATATTCCCTGAGTATGGGTATGATCGCAACCATATTTAAAGGGGACATAGTTGTAAATAGTATTATATGGTATAAATACTGATACATTAATTTCTTTGATGTATATAATGTCATGTGACCTCTGCCACATTATTGTATAATAGTCCGAATACCCTGTTACCGTGGTTGTACAGCACTATTGCACATTACTCTGCACCTTAATAAAAATGAATTTATTATCATTCATGTGTTGTGTCGCATAGTTTGTTGTTGATTTAATTGCTTAGTTCCTGTGAAGCACCTAAAGGGTTAATAATCTTCTTGAATGTAGTTTTGAGTAGCTTGAGGGGTGCAGTTTTTGGAATGGTGTCCCTTTTGGGTGTTTTCTGTCATGTACACCCCTCAAAGGGACTTCAAATGTGATGTGGTCACTAAAAAAATGGTTTTGTAAATTTTGTTGGAAAATGAGAAATTGCTGATGAACTTTGAACCCTTATAACTTCCTAACAAAACAAATAAAATATTTTCTAAAATTGTACTGATATGAAGTAGACATGTGGGAAATGTTATTTAATAACTATTTAGGGTCACATAACTCTCTGGTTTAACAGAATAAAATTCAAAATTTGAAAATTGCGAAATTTTCAAAATTTTTGCCAAATTTTCGATTTTTTCACAAATAAACACAAAAATGATCGACCTAAATTTACCACTAACATGAAGTCCAATATGTCACAAAAAAAACAATCTCAGAATCGCTAGGATCCGTTGAAGCGTTCCAGAGTTATTACCTCATAAAGGGACACTGGTCAGAATTACAAAAAATGGCAAGGTCAGTAAGGCCAAATAGGCTGGGTGGTGAAGGGGTTAAAGAATACTGTAGATGTTATTTGTGCACCTTATCTATATATATTTTGGTTTATCTATGTTGATTACTTTATCCTCCCTTAGGCTGGCTTCCCACGGCTATTTTTTGGCATCCGTGCGTATCCAGCTTAAACTGGATGCACCCACATCCATTTTCGGCCCCATTGGGGTAAGAAGCACTTGTGGGTGCATCCAATTTTATACTTTTTTTTCCCTGATCACGGGGGGTCACGTTTTTTTTTTTCCTGAGACCAAAAACGCAACATGTTGCGTTTTTGGTCTCCGTGTCCAAAACTGTGACCACATGGATTTGGGGCAATGCAGGATGAATTAAAATAGAGCTATATATAACCTGGATTCAATGGACTCCCTCTGGATGCAGGTTTTTGGTCTGCGCATGCCCAGAACACAGTTCCCTAGCTGGCGTGTCATATAGAATGGAATCCAGGATAAATAGGTACACTACCTGATGCAATGGGCTTCTCCTACACCAGTATCATCACGGCTTCGTGAGCCCAGATCAGTGATAACACAGATGAAGGTGCATCCAGTTTCATCATTTCGGGGGTTATGGGGGAATCCGGAGGGATGCAGGTTTTTGGTCTGCGCATGCCCAGAACACAGTTCCCTAGGGGGCGTGTCATATAGAATTTAATCCAGGAAAAATAGGTACACTACCGGATGCAATGGCTTCTCCTGCACCAGTATTATCACTGATTTGTGAGCCCAGATCAGTGATAACACAGATGAAGGTGCATCCAGTTTCATCATTTCGGGGGTTACGGGGGAATCCGGAGGGATGCAGGTTTTTGGTCTGCACATGCCCAGAACACAGTTCCCTAGCTGGCATGTCATATAGAATGGAATCCAGGAAAAATAGGTACACTACCGGATGCACTGGGCTTCTCCTATACCAGTATTATCAGTGATTTTTGAGCCCAGATCAGTGATAACACAGATGAAGGTGCATACAGTTTCATCATTTCGGGGGTTACGGGGGAATCTGCATCCCCCCCAGATTGCAAAAAAATGGCATGTGAAATTAGCCTTACATGGTACCCCAAATACATTTTTTTTGCCCATGATGCCTTTGCAGAAGGGGACGAATCTTATTATATTACACTTCCTTTGCTCTTAGTCCTATCTACTGGTAGAAGAGATTCTGTTTAAACAAATGTATTTCGTGCCCTTTTCGCATCATGTCAGATCTTTATAATATAGTAAAGGGATGTTGAAATCTCCGGTTTTGTATGACAATTTAATTTTTTTCTCTAAGACCTCTAATCCAAAACACATTTTAATTCAATTGTCCATCTGGCTAAAGAAAAACTAAAATAAAGACCTAAATATTTCTTGTGGGAATGTGGCCATCCTGCACGGAAAATGTGATTTTAGTTTATATAGAAATTAACAGGATCCTCACAAGTCGATTAACCCCTTTAAGAGACTTATGTGTAACGGAATATGGACAACATGTGTGATTACTGCCCTGTACTCTCATAAATACTTTCACTGTCAAATAATCTTAGCATATGGCTCCTTTCCTGTTGTCAAGACATCAACAGCACAATGTCCTCTGCGTAATTTAACTTCTGTTGTAATTTCGCCTGCCATGAATTATAGAAAGTTATTATTTTTACATGGATTTCCATATGAACAACAAAGGCTACAAATTATATTAAGCCGGTCCTAATATCTGGCTGACCATCAAGGAACATGTGTTGTATCAAGTAGACTTTACTTTCTGGTTCTGGTGACTATCACGCATGAAGGTGAATTAGAAGTTGGAAGAAATATTGATTAGGGCCATCAAAGCAACACTCTGGGCCACTCAGCCATGTTGATAGTTAGTGACAAGCAGATAATTTGGAGTCGTCTACTATCAGTGTCATTGATAATGACCATACATGCTTCACAGGGTGTGAATTACTTGCAAAAGGTGACATTTACAATAAATGATACTATGGCAGAAATCTTGAAAAAGCCTGATGAACCAAGAAAGAGATAGCTGGAGAGATGCAATTCATAGGACTCAGTATAGTAAAACTGGCTTAGCAGCACTTAATTGGGTTGTGCACACATTAGAAATGTATTTTAAATGGCTTCACACTAGTAAAATAATAAATGAATAAATTCTCACCTTCGGTGAGGACCTGTAGATCTGGTTAAAATACTTGGCTCTGCTTGTTGAATGACTTCGAAGCAAAGGAAATGGAAAGAAATTTGTGCTCAGCAAATCACTGGTCATCACTGTGGGCTATCTGTCACTACTTACTCATACACATGCACATGGAGTGGTAGAATAGATCACAGACTAAACATGAGTCAACAGTGTGATGCAGCAGCAAGAAAGGCAGACACAATTCTGTGATGTATTAACCAAAGCATACAGTCTACATTACGTGAAGTCATTATCGCCCTCTACTAAGACCTCATCTGGAATACTGTGTTCAGTTCAGGTCACCACATTTTAAAAAAGACATCAACAAACTGAAGCAAGTTCAGAGAAGAGCGACAAGAATGGTGACCGGTCTGCAAACCATGTCCTGTGAGGAGCGGTTACAGGATTTGGGAATGTTTAGATTGCCAAACATAGAGTGAGAGGAGACTTAATAGTTGTCCACAAATATCTCAAGGGCTGTTTCACTGTAGAGGGATCAGCTTTATTCTCATTTGCACAAGAGAACACTAGAAGCAATGGGATGAAACTAAGTGGGAGGAGACACAGATTAGATATTAAAAAACAGTTTTTGACAGTGAGGGTGATCAATGAGTGGAACAGGCAGCCACGAGATAAATTCCCCTTCAATAGAAGATTTAGTGAATCCTGCTTTGAGCAACCTTACTCTGCACAGTTAACTATTTAGTTAGCATTGAGCATGGTATTGACTTATTTGTTTTGTTGACCCTTCTTAAAGGCCTTTCACACTTGTGTTTTTTTCCTGATCTGGAACATCAGGAAAAAACCTGATTCTTACAGGATTCATTTTTTGCCCATTAACTTTAATGATTTCAGGTAGAATCTTGTTGTTTCAGGTTTTTTCCTGAAATCATTAAAGTGAATGGGCAAAAAAATGAATCCTGTAAGAATCAGGTTTTTTCCTGATCTTCCAGATCAGGAAAAAAATGCAAGTGTGAAAGGTCCCTTACTGTGGAAGTTACACTTTTTATGACCCACTTTTTTAATTAGCTGTTGCTTATCAATAAAGTAAACGTTTCATAATTATATACTATTTTGTTTGTTGGCCTTCTTTAGATTTTTGAGTTATGTAGCTGTCACCTGATACCTCTTACTGACTATTAATAGAAGTGGTAACTTTTGTAGAGGTGCACAGTTCCTTTTTCTTAAGCATGAGTATTCAAGTGGGCTTTTGTTTAAGATTGGCATATGAAATGCTAGCCTTGATAAATTTCTTCCTGAAGTAGTCATAAAGTGGTATAGCCTGGTGGACCCCAGTGCAAGGTTTGGACCTGTCCCCCCCATATTGGTTAGATGTATGGGCCCTTGTAGCATTCTAACATTGTAATTCCTTTAAAGACATACTTGTTGCCCCCCCAATTATGTAGTATTGTCCCCAATCCTGTACTAATGTTACCCATCCTGGGACCCTTCAAAGTATATATGTCCTACAAAGTTGTCCCTTCAAAGTTATCCCTTTCCTGGTAACTATGTCAATCCCGAATCCTGGACCCCTTCCTGTTATATGTGTCCCCTGTTCTGCACATGTTCTATACAGCATAAGCAAAACATTCTTCTCACCTTCCCCCCATGACATACGGTGTCCTCCTCTATAACCAGCATGTTGGTGAGCAGTTGACATTGGTGTTTCGGCTATAGGCGACACATGACGTCACTGCTATGTGCCTGTGAGTTAAACACTGACGTTAGCTTCTGACTGGCTGGTGGCATGATGTGTCATGGGGACCCAATGAGCTGCAATGCATTTCAGTGGAATGTGCAGTCTTTGGCACATAGCCCAATAAAATAAGCACTGGCGTTGGCGGGTCGCACTCCTGCAAACACCCAGTGGATGGCACACCCTCTGTGACAGTGGTATGCCCCTGTCTCCCTGTATATTTTATTAAAGTGAAATCCAACCTTCTTAGAAATATTTGAAAAGCTAAGGTACTTTGTATATTCTTTGTCATTCTGCGTTGCCTAATCAAAATTCCACTGGTGTTTGTAATACAATAGAGACGTATATCATTCAATCACATAGAGGCAATATAGCTGTAGAGAGTTTTATTGTGTTCTTCGGGATGGTGGCATTAGTCCAGGTTGGTAACCAGAGACTGTTACAATACATCTCACTTATTACAACGGTGCCAATCATTTAAGGAATCTGACACATGACTTTTCTTCTGCGCCACGATTCACATGCCAGGTATGATTCAACCTTGCAGTCAGACCTCCATAATGAAATATTTTATATTACCGAGCCATGTCGTGAAACCTATTAGATTATGATTCCGTCACAAAGACATTTTACTTTTAATGGATTTTCATTTTAACCAAAAACCTAAAAAAATTTTTTTTAATGTTTTGTTTCATTTACTGTTAATCTAATTGAAGAATGACAGAGTATTTGGATGAGGAACCGGCAGAACATATCAGTGAGATTTTACTGTGCTTAGTTTTTATTGATGCAGTGTAGAGTCTCTTACTGTAATTAATATTGAGCTGATATAAAATTATTTTATGAAAGCGATGAGATGCCGTAATCTAATCATGTGTTCTGGAACTTTAAACCAAATGATTGAATTTAAAGAGTTGAATAAATATTTAGCATTTTGTAGTAAATCATCATTTATAATCTTTATACTAGTTACTGGTATACACATAAAAATATGTTCATAATGTATTATAATTTATAGTGTAATATCAAAGAATTTCAATTTTCAATGTTCTTCTACATTATAACTCAATGTATGTATGACCGACTGCCTGGACAAGGCCATTTGAATACATTTGTGATCTAGCTCAACAATACTATGGGTATATTTACCACCAGAAAGGGTGCAAGTAGCAAGTATTCATAAAGTGTAAAGGAAATAATACATGATTTTCTAAATACTTAAAAAATATAAATCTGAAGGTTGCGATGTGCATTTGCATTCAGCCCTTTGTAGTCTTATACCCTTAAATAATATCCTGAGTGACCAGTTGCCTCTAAAATTCAAGTACCGTATATACGCGCGTATAAGCCGAGTGTTTCAGCCCACAAATTGGGCTGAAAAGTCTCCCCTCGGCTTATACGCGAGTCATACGGGACCCCCTCACTGTTTGGTGCCCCCACCTCAGGATGGCCCCCCCGCATGCAGCGCTGCGCATATACATTACCAGCCTATCAGCTGTCACCCTCCGGTGGCGGATCGCGGCTCCCTGCTCCGGCTTCCATCTTCATCTGTGTCTTCCTGCATGTCACATGACCGGCCGGCGTCGCGATGACGTCATCGCAATGAGCCCCGGCACAAAAGCAGGAAGACACAGATGAAGATGGAAGCCGGAGCCGGGAGCCGTGATCCGCCACCGGAGGGTGACAGCTGATAGGCTGGTAATGTATATGCGCAGCGATGCATGCGGGGGGGCCATCCTGAGGTAGGGGCGCCAAACAGTGAGGGGGCCAGTGTACTACCCCTGGGGCTGCTGTGTACTACCCCTGGGGCTGCTGTGTACACCCCTGGGGCTGCTGTATATACCCCTGGGGCTGCTGTGTACTACCCCTGGGGCTGCTGTGTACACCCCTTGAGCTGCTGTATATACCCCTGGGGCTGCTGTGTACTACCCCTGGGGCTGCTGTGTATACCCCTGGGGCTGATGTGTATACCCCTGGGGCTGCTGTGTATACCCCTGGGGCTGCTGTGTACTACCCCTGGGGCTGCTGTGTACTACCCCTGGGGCTGCTGTGTACACCCCTGGGGCTGCTGTATATACCCCTGGGGCTGCTGTGTACTACCCCTGGGGCTGCTGTGTACTACCCCTGGGGCTGCTGTGTACTACCCCTGGGGCTGCTGTGTATACCCCTGAAGCTGCTGTGTATACACCTGGGGCTGCTGTGTATACCCCTGGGGCTGCTGTGTACTACCCCTGGGGCTGCTGTGTACTACCCCTGGGGCTGCTGTATATACCCCTGGGGCTGCTGTGTACTACCCCTGGGGCTGCTGTGTACTACCCCTGGGGCTGCTGTGTACTACCCCTGGGGCTGCTGTGTATACCCCTGAGGCTGCTGTGTATACCCCTGGGGCTGCTGTGTATACCCCTGGGGCTGCTGTGTATATCCCTGGGGCTGCTGTGTATACCCCTGGGGCTGCTGTATATACCTCTGGGGCTGCTGTGTACTACCTAAGGGCTGCTGTATACCACTGGGGCTGCTGTATATACTGCTGGGGCCTGCATACCACTGGGGAGGCTGCTGTATACTACCACTGGGGGGCCTATATACCACACTGCTGGGGGCTGTATACCTGTGCTGGGGTCCACCCTCGGCTTATACACGAGTCAATAGGTTTTCCCAGGTTTTGGGGGCAAAAGTAGGGGGGTCGGCTTATACACGGGTCGGCTTATACACGAGTATATACGGTAACTAGTAAACTGAATCCACTCATGTGTAATATTTTCTCATTATAATCACAGATGATCTGTGAAGACATAAGGACAGGACAGGGATAAAGTTGTGGAAAAGAGTAAAGCAGGGTTAGGTTGGAAAAAATATAGCCCAAGCTCTGAACATCGCACAGAGCATTGCTCAATCAGTCTTCCTAAAATAGGAGTATGGCACAACTGCAAACCTACCAAGACATGACCGTCCTCCTAAACTGACATCCCACGCCATAAGAGCACAAACTAGAGAAGTCAGTTGTATACTCCACAAATCAGGCCGTTATTGAAGGGAAGGGGAAGAAGAAAACTATAAGAATTACTGTTTGCAAAAGCCATGTAGGGGACACAACCAGCATGTGGAAAGGTGCTCTGATCAGATGACACCAAAGTAGGAAAATGTTAGGCTTAATGCAAAACGTTATGTGTGGCGGAAAACTAACACAGCACATGACCCTGAAAACACCATCCCCACCATCACACACAGTGGGGGCAGCATCATGCTGTCAGGACGACTTTCTTCAACAGAGACAGGGAAACTGGTCAAAGCTAAAGGGAAGATGGATAAAGCTAAATACAGGGATATCCTGGAGAAAAGATTTTTAGAGGCTGCAAAAGACATTAGACTGGGGCTTAGATTCACTTTCCAACAGACAATAACCCTAAACATACAGCCAGAGCTTGAATGGATGGTTTACATCAAAGTACAGTATATTCATATATGTGAATGGCCCAGTCACAGTCCTAAATCCTATTGAGAATCTGTGGCAAGATTTAAAAATTGCTCTTCACTGATGTCTCCATCCAATATCACTGAGTTAGGCCAGGGTCAGACTACTGTTTTTAGCAGATGTCACAGACAAAACTAAAAAGGTCAACGCTGTCCCTAGTTACCCGAGGTTGATCTTGGTAACCGCCCACACATCCAGCTGAATAGCGTCCGCTTAAGCAGAGCTGACAGGGAATCGCTGAATGCAGTGTTTCCCTGTCCGCTCTGCTTAACACTAGAAGTCCCAGAGACGGGTCATTTGACCTTTTTACCATTGAAAACCAAGGATCCTTTAAATTCCCAGGACTTCTAGCGTTAAGGGGACACTATTAGCTGGATGTGTGGGCGGTTACCAAGATCAACATCGGGTAGCCAGGGACAGCGTTGAGCTGCAACCACGATGACTTGCGCATATGCACTGCTGAAAAAATTACCGTGAAATCTGCTAAAACCGATAGTCTGACCCTGGCCTTAGAGGTATTCTCCAAAGACGATTGGGCAAAAATGTCATCCTCCTAGATGTGCAAAACTGGTACAGACAGCAAAAGACTTGTAGCAGTATATGCAGAGAAAGGTGGTTCTAACTGACTCAGGAGGGCTGAATACAAATGTACATCACAATTTTCAGATTTATTTTTTGTAATTATTTAGAAAACCATGTGTCGTTTCCTTTACACTTCACAAATACTTTCCACTTTGGAATATCACATAAAATCTCAATAATATACATTTAGGTTTGTGAATGAATAATGTGGAGACGTTCACTTAGTAAAGCTCTATAGATGCCTCCAAGGTTACTTGTCACTGAGGTTATCAAAAATTTGAGTCCAGCCACACATATATCCCTCCACCAGACTGTCAGCCACAGACATCACTATACAATTCTACGGTATCAGATGCCACTAGAATCTCAGGCAAATTCCTCTGGAGCCTTTCACAGAGATGCCCACTTTAGTCCATTCAACAAATATTTTCCAGATGCTTTCCATAAATATACCCATATAGTGCAAAAATGCTCAATTCAAATATTCCCTTGCAACTAGGCTGCCAATATTATTACTCTGATGCAAGAAAATAAAGCTGCTAGAATGACCAAGCCGATCACCTGAGCTGATTCCAAAACAGAATGTATGATAGGAACTAAAGCTCCGAGTTCATAGAAGGTGCTTATAGGACCTTCAGGATTTGACGAGTGTTTGTATAGAAGAATGGGCCAAAATCCACCTGAGCAATGCATGCCTGAAGTTTTTCCATACAGGACATGTCTTAACACTGTCATCACCAACAAATGCTATTGTATAAAGTATTAAATATATTTCAGTAAGCGTGTTCAATACTTTTTCAATGTGTAATTTCTCATTTATACACACAAGTTATCTATCTTTGGTTTGATTTATTTGCCTATGGGGATTGGATGGGTTGTTCCTGAGATCTGGTAAGAAATTTATGTCAATTGCACCTTTAGAAATATATTTACCTAGAAAATTACAGTAACCGCTGTAACAGCCTGACTAATATAAACTGGTGAAATGTATCCATATCTCAGAAATAAGACAAAATATAACTAATTGGAGGACCCACAAATAATACACACTGGTGATATTTATATTTGTGACCCTCTTGTACCACAAATATAAATATCAAAGGCAAAGTATAGAATGGAAAGAAAGTGCAATAGGGTCTCTTCTTTTAAAACACTTTTGTGCAGGAAACAAATGTATCTGCACACCTGGACCGGTTGTGTGACCCACAACCAGGGTAAGTGTATGGTATTGAGTTGGTCGACAGGCAGGGGGTACTCGGATACCGGGACAGGGGGTTCACTTCGGTGGGGGTTCCGTGCCCTGGACCCTCAGTGGTGGGGTGAGGGTGATGATGATGGGGAATTTGTAACGTGACGCCACCTGTGGTACCTGTTAATAGGGGTACCAGCGCTGCGGCCGGCCGCTGAGGTGATGGAAATGCAGCTTTGGTAGTACAGTTCCCCACAGGTGGAGCTTTACCTCGGGGCAGAGGGGTGGATGAGGGGAGTAGTAGTCCTCACTTCTGTGATGCTGTAGAGGTCCTCCGGGCAGTGGAAGAAGGGAGACAAGACACCAGATCAGCTCAAACAGTTCTTTACTTGCACCAGATGAAATCGGTACACGGTACACAGTCTGGTTTAACGGGGTTAGTAGCCATGGATTCAGGAGGCTTTTTACAGAGTCTGTCAGAGGTGTTCTTCTAATGGCTTTCTTGGTCTCTACTCCCAGTGGCTCTTGGCTCACTGCTTTCAACCACACTAAAGAGCCCGTTCACCGATCCACAGGTCTGTTACTAAAAGGCACTTCTGGCTCTTTCCCGTACGGATGGGAGCTGTGTAAGGCGAACCTTCCAGCCACCGGTATTTAGTCCTTTTTCCTATTAGTGTCCTAGACCCAATTTGGGACAGAGGTGGGGATTTAGTCCTGTGGTGCTGCGGCTCCTTATTAGGCTCACAGACTGCAGGTCTGCGGTCAGGGATATACCGTGACTAACTGCCTCGATTCCGGTGTGCCGGTGGTGACCTGGGTCTCCAGCTGGCTCTGACCAGTCCTGAAATGGCCCCTTTCGTCGTCTGGATCACCTCTCTCCTCAGAGGTGCCCTCCTGCCCTCTCTCTCTTCCTAACACTGTCTGACTAGTTTCCTAACTGTCACTCCACCTCTCCCGCTCTTTAGGCAACACCCCCCTGGGACCTACTGAATATACAGTCCCCTGAACTAAGGTGTCCTGTTGTGTGGGTGATGGGTGCAGACTCTGTTGTTTCCTCCATATTCGTGAATATGGAGGCACTACACCTTCTGTTTGGGGTGCACTACCTCCCTGTGGCGCCTTGCCATAGGGGCGCCACAGTATGGCTGCCGCAGGATCCGCACTCCACGTGTACACAGTGGCAATAGAAAACATATGGTCACAGGATGAAGAGATCGACAGTGTCAGGTAGTGATGGCTTTATTCCAACACGTTTCAGAAAGATATCTCCGCTTCTTCATCAGGGAACCAGCATAATACATTATGTATATATTATGTTGGTTCCCTTGAAGTGACCGGCAGTAAGGCCGCGGGTGTGTGTTTATGATCTGCTTCAACAAAATCCCCATACTCGGATTTTACGGGAGGAAACATTTTTTTACTATTAAACATGGTGATAACACATTCAACTGGTTTGGCTGCACACATAGGGAAGGTTGAATACCCTGATGTTCAGCTCCGGATGCACGGCAAAAACACAAAAACAATACTGGCAATCTCTTTCCCTAGCTTTCCCTCATTGCACGCTACCAGTCTATTACAGCAGAAGGTGTAGCTCCCACGTCGCAGGCCTGGGGTCTACGGTGGCGATTCCAGGGGAAGCGATGAAGGGGGGTTTCCTCAGTCCTCTCCACAGGTACCGGTTTATAGTCTCTCAGTCCGAGGAAAAAAAGAAAGGAAAAAAATATATAACTTTCGAAGATGGCTCCCTTGTGTCCGTCACAGTCTCTGAATATGCTCTGGGAGTGCGATGTTCCACAGTCAGGCTAGGCTCAAAGTAACAATGTTCTACAGCCTGGAGGTTGTCGCCACGACTTCCGCGGCGTGATCTTTCCAGCAAGGTGTCGCAAGGAAGCCCTCTCGAGAGAGACACCCACAGGCAGGTCTGTCCTGGTCGAGCTCTGTCTCCTTCTGTCTTTCCCGCACTTTTTCTTCCTGAGCACACGGCTGTTGTGGGAGGGGATCAGCAGTCGGTGTTATTATCTCTGCAGTAATTTCAGTACTTGTCAACAAGGGGGCAGTATCGGACTGTGTAATGTCCACTTCAGTGTCCATTTCAATAATAATACAGTCAGGGCTACCCACTCCATTACACCCTGATAAAGGAGCAGGGATATCGCTCTGAAACGCGTTAGAATTAAGTCATCATTACCTGACACTGTTGATCTCTTCATCGTATGAGCAGTGCGGATCAGATAAGCACAGTCCCACTTTGGATACAAATATAAATATGACATGTAGACATTCTTGTCACTTGATTGTAATAATAGAAATTAGGGTTGGTTTATGTGATTGGTTTTTCAACATTCAAGAAAAAAGTTCCAATTCTTCTGATCAGACTGTGATCAGAGTTGAATCAGAGTGGTATGAGTTTTATTGGGCATGAAAGGATAAGAAAAGGTTCCTCTACCTTCTCCATTTTATTAGTCCTTGAAAATCAAACCATATGAGAGTGGTCCATTTTTTTTTCACGGACCCCTAGACTTCAATGAGTGAGTACTATCCAATTCCTAGAGGAAAATCTTGTATGCTGCAATTTTTCTCACAGACTGAAGAGGTCACTGAACATAATCTTTCATCTGCACTGACCCATTGAATAATGTTGGTAGAAGTTTAATAAATTTTTTAAGGCATAGCACTCAGACTGAAAATACAGTCATGTGCATGGGGCCTTGGATTTTAACTTTAGAGCAACTTTTGCCAATCAATTTGATAGTCAATGTGCCCTCCACAAATAAAAGCACATAATGTGTAGTGGTCTTCTGTCCAGATTACTAACAGTATAGGAATCCAAGAGCCCTCCATATCATCGTCCAGAGAGTGGTCCATGGATTTCATCACAATTCGATAGTTACTCATGATTCCAGTAGTTAGATTATTTGGGTGATAGTTTTGTGATTTAATCCTAGCAGCAAATAGCTAAAGGAAAAGTGACAAAAAGTAGTACGGTAAATGCAAATAGAGTCTGTGGAGCGCTTTAGCCGGCTGCCCGCAGTGTTTTCTTGAACTGGTCTCCCTGAGATCAGTGAATACTTTGTTTTGTTGGTCTACTAGGCATTGCTCCCACCTAGCCAGAATCCTACTCCACACTGATGAGGGCAACACCCCGAAACAGCTGTCTGTGGATGGCTACCTAGCCTTGGTATTCCCTTGTCATATCTTTAACCCCTTAAGGACTGAGTCACTTTGCACCCTAATGACCGGACCATTTTTTGTAATTCTGACCACTTTCCCTTTATGAGGTAATATCTCTGGAACGCTTCGACCGATCCTAGCGATTCTGAGATTGTTTTTTCGTGACATATTGGGCTTCAAGTTAGTATTAAATTTAGGTCGATAATTTTAGCGTTTATTTGTGAAAAAATCCAAAATTTGGCAAAAATTTTGAAAATTTAGCAATTTTCATATTTTTAATTTTTATTCTGCTAAACCAGAGAGTTATGTGCCACAAAATAGTTAATAAATCACATTTCCCACATGTCTACTTCACATCAGCACAATTTTGGAAGAAAAATGAAAAATTGGTAGGACGTTATAAGGGTTCAAAGTTCATCAGCAATTTCTCATTTTTCCAGCAAAATTTACAAAACCATTTTTTTAGTGACCACATCACATTTGAAGTCCCTTTGAGGGGTATACATGACAGAAAACACCCAAAAGTGACACCATTCCAAAAACTGCACCCCTCAAGCTACTCAAAACTACATTCAAGAAGATTATTAACCCTTCAGGTGCTTCACAGGAACTAAAATAAAGTTGAAGGAAAAAATGGACATTTTAATTTTTGTAACAAAAATGTTCTTTAGCCTCAATTTTTTCATTTTCACATGGGCAACAGGATAAAATGCATCCTAAAATTTGTTGGGCAATTTCTCCTGAGTACACCGATACCTCATATATGGTCATAAACCACTGTTTGGGCGCACGGCAGGGCTCAGTAGGGAAGGAGCACAATTCGAATTTTAGAGCCAATTTTCCGTTCAAAAAGTGAAATGGCGCTCCTTCACCTCTGAGCCCTGCCGTGTGCCCAAACAGTGGTTTATGACCACATATAAGGTATCGGTGTGCTCAGGAACAATTGCCCAACAAATTTTGGGATGTATTTTATCACTTTGCCCATGTGAAACTGAAAAAATGTAGGCAAAAATATATTTTTGGTGAAAAAAAAGTGCTTTTTCATTATTATGGATAAATTTGTGAAGCGTCTGAGGGTTCAAACTGCTCATTATGCATCTAGATACTTTCCTTAGGGGGTCTAGTTTCCAAAATGGGGTCATTTGTGGGGGAGCTCCAATGTGGAGACACACAGGGACCCTCCATATGCGACATGGTGTCCGCTAACAATTTGAATGGAAAATGAGCTCAATTTGTTAGCGGACACCATGTCGCGTTTGTAGGGTCCCTGTGTATCTCCACATTGGAGCTCCCCCACAAGTGACCCCATTTTGGAAACTACACCCCCAAGGAACGTATCTAGATGCATAGTGAGCACTTTGAACCCCCAGATGCTTCACAAATTCATCCATAAAAATGAAAAAGCACTTTTTTTTTTCCACAAAAAGTTTATTTTTTCATTCTTACGGATCAATTTGTGAAGCACCTGGGGGTTCAAAGTGCTCACTATGCATCTAGATACGTTCCTTGGGGGGTCTAGTTTCCAAAATGGGGTCACTTATGGGAGAGCTCCAATGTGGAGACACACGGGGACCCTCCCATCGCGACATGGTGTCCGCTAACAATTTGAATGGAAAATGAGCTCAAATTGTTAGTGGATACCATGTCGCGTTGGGAGGGTCACTGTGTGTCTCCACATTGGAGCTCCCCCACAAGTGACCCCATTTTGGAAACTAGACCCCCAAAGGATTATATCTAGATGCATAGTGAGCATTTTGAACCCCCAGATGCTTCACAAATTGATCCGTAATAATGAAAAAAGAAATTATTTGTGGAAAAAAAAAGTGCTTTTTCATTTTTACAGATGAATTTCGGAAGCATCTGGGGGTTCAAAGTGCTCACTATGCATCTAGATACGTTCCTTTGGGGTCTAGTTTCCAAAATAGGGTCACTTGTGGGGGAGCTCCAATGTGGAGACACACAGGGACCCTCCAAACGCGACATGGTGTCCGCTAACAAATAGAGCTAATTTTCCATTCAAATTGTTAGCGGACACCATGTCGCGTTTGGAGGGTCCCGGTGTGTCTCCACATTGGAGCTCCCCCACAAGTGACCCCATTTTGGAAACTAGGCCCCCTAAGGAACGTATATAGATGCATAGTGAGCACTTTGAACCCCCAGGTGCTTCACAAATTGAGCCGTAAAAATGAAAAAAGAACCTTTGTGTGGAAAAAAAAAGTGCTTTTTCATTTTTATGGATGAATTTGTGAAGCATCTGGGGGTTCAAAGTGCTCACTATGCATCTAGATACATTCCTTGGGGGGGTCTAGTTTCCAAAATGGGGTCACTTGGGGGGATCTCTAATGTGGAGACACACAGGGGCTCTCCGTACGCAACATGGTGTCCACTAACAATTGGAATTGTTAGCGGACACCTTGTAGGATATAAAGAGCCCCTATGTGCCTAAACATTGGAGCTCCCCCACAAGTGACCCCATTTTGGAAACTAGACCCCCCAAGGATTATATCTAGATGACTTTGAACCCCCAGGTGCTTCACAAATTGATCCGTAAAAATGAAAAAAGAAACTTTTTTGTGGAACAAAAAGTGCTTTTTCATTTTTATGGATGAATTTGTGAAGCATCTGGGGGTTCAAAGTGCTCACTATGCATCTAGATACGTTCCTTTGGGGGTCTAGTTTCCAAAATGGGGTCACTTGTGGGGGAGCTCCAATGTTCAGGCACACAGGGTGGGTCTCTCCATACCCGACATGGTTTCCGCTAACAATTGGAGCTAATTTTCTATTGAAATTGTTAGCGGACCCCATGTCGCATATGGAGAACCCGTGTGCCACCAGCACAAGGGCAACTGGTAGAGTTGGGGTACAGCACCAGAAAATGCCGCCTCTAATGAATGCGCTATTTTCTTGGGTGGCTATGGGTTGAAATTTGCAGCGCGGGGGACCCACAACATTTGGGTCTCTCCACGCTGAGGATTCCAGTCAGCCAGCTACCAAGTTGTACATGGCTGGCTACAAAAAATACAGCGAAGCCCATTTTTTTTTATTTCTAGAACTAATTCTAGAAAAAACAAATGACGTAGGGCTCCGCCATATTTTTGGTCCAGCCAGGTACAACTTGGCAGCTACAGACTGCCAGCAACCCCCAGCTGCCTCGTTGTACCTGGCTACAACCAAAAATACAGCAAAGCACATTTTTTTTTATTTCTAGAACTAATTCTAGAAAAAAAAAATGGCGTAGGGCTCCGCCATATTTTTGGTCCAGCCAGGTACAACTTGGCAGCTACAGACTGCCAGCAACCCCCAGCTGCCTTGTTGTACCTGGCTGCAACCAAAAATACAGCGAAGCCCATTTTTTTTTATTTCTAGAACTAATTCTAGAAAAAAAAAATGATGTAGGGCTCCGCCATATTTTTGGCCCAGCCAGGTACAACTAGGCAGCTGGGGGCTGGAATCCTCAGCATAGAGAGGCCCAAGCGTTCTGGGCCCCCCATGCTGCGAATTGCAGCCCGCAGCCGCCCCAGAAAATGGCGCATTCATTGAAGCGCCATTTTCTGGCGCTGTACCCATGCTCTTCCAGTTGCCCTGGTGCCAGTGGCAAACTGGGTAATAAAGGGGTTAATGCCAGCTTTTTATTGGCAGCTGGCACTAAGCCCGAGATTCATAATATAGGGCCAATGTTAGACCCGCCATTAGGAATCTCTGGTAAATAGTCAGAAAATACACACATAGAAAAATCTTTTTATTTGAAAAAAAAACACAAACAAAATTCAGACTCCATCTTTATTATAAAGATCCGACGTAGTCCACAACGAAGGTCCCACGACGCTCAATCGCCTCTGCTCAATCCAGAGACTACAGCAAGGGATCAAGCGTCCTCTTCCTACAGTCTTGGGGGTCAGAGTTATGGTGCACTGTATGACAATGATCTGTTATACAGTGCACCATGACTATGATCCCAGAGACTACAACAAGAGGACACTTGATCCCTTGTTGCACCCATCCATCCACCTATGCACCCATCACCCACGCACGCACACAACCACGCACGCACATCCAAGCACGCACATCCACACACGCACACATCCACGCACGCACATCCACGCACGCACATCCATGCACGCACATCCATGCACGCACATCCACGCACGCTGACATCCACGCATGCACACATCCACACACACATGCTGACATCCACGCACATATCCACGCACATCCACGCACATCCACGTACGCACACATCCACGTACGCACATTCACGCATGCACATCCACGCACGCACATCCACGCACGCATCCACACACGCACGCTGACATCCACACACGCACATCCACGCACACACATCCACGCACGCACACATTCACACACGCACATTCAAGCACGCATGCTGACATCCACGCACGCACACATCAACACACACATCCACGCACGCACATCCACGCACGCACGCTGACATCCATGCACGCATGCTGACATCCACGCACGCACATCCACGTCCACGCACATCCACACACACATCCACACGCGAACATCCACGCACAAATCCACGCACGCACACATCCATTCATTCACCCATCCATCCATCCACCCATCCATCCACCCATCCATCCATCCACCCATCCATCCACACATCCATCCACACATCCATCCATCCACCCATCCATCCATCCACACATCCATCTATTCATTCATTCATTCATTCATTCATACTTACCCACCGATGAGGAGGAGGAGCCCCTGAGGAGAGGTGGAGCCACACTGGAGACTGCAGAGGACTCGGAGGCCGACGGCGCGTGCAGCCCGATGGAATAGGTGAGCGGGGCTGGGGAGTGAGTAGGAGCGGTGGGAGAACGAGCGGGGGGGGGTCACGAACAGGGGGGAGGGGGCCCTGCAACTTGACAGAAATAATATTGAAGGAGGAGGGCGGGTGGTTGGCAGGGACCGGGGTAGGGGGTGCTGGCCGGACACAGGGGGAACTGGACACAGGGGGGGCTGGACAGCACACAGGGGGGGCTGGACACAGGGGGGCTGGACAGCACACAGGGGGGGGGCTGGACAGAGTGGGGAAAAGACACAGGGGACGGCGGAGTATTAGATAATGGCCGGCGGGTGCAGTGCAGCCCACCGGCAGATAAGTATGATTGGGGAGGGGGGGGTGAAGGGGTTAACAAGGGTCCCCACACCTCTGCCCCTGACCCTCAGCTGTCACTGACAGCTTTTAGATTTGAGCTGTCACTGTTTGTTTAGAAGCAGTGACAGTTCAAAGCCATGACGAGTATACTCGTCATGATGCGGGAACTGACATCTTTTCATGACGAGTATACTCGTCATTAGTCGTAAACGGGTTAAGCTTGTAAAGAGCTGGATATTGACTCAAAGGGCCACTTAATATGGTGGTTATCATGGATAGCTCCTTCCCTGGAGGGATATCTGGCTAGTCCTGTGTTGAGACTCCTAAACGAGGCTCCACAGACTCTATTTGCATATTCAATGTTCCCAGGGGGCAATGCGCCTAGGAATTCACTGTGTTGAGCGCTTTAGCCGGCTGCCCGCAGTGTTTTCTTGAACTGGTCTCCCTGAGATCAGTGAATTCTTTAAAAAGTAGTAAAGAAAGCCATCATCCTTTTACATGAGGGCAGCGGCTTGCATCTTAATACCGTGTTTCCCCGAAAGTAAGACCCTGTCTTACATTCTTTTGGGGGCCAAAAGTGGCCCCCTGTCTTACTTTCGGGGGGGGCCTTACATTGGCGGCCCCAGCCATCACCCATCCATCCACACTGCGCACACACACACACACACACACACACACATCCATAGATCCATACATACACAGATCCATCCATCCATTCACACTGCACACACACACACACACACATCACACATACCCCCCCCCCCATACAGCTGCGCTGCCGGTACTTACCGGCACAGCTGTTCGGTGTCCCTGTCCCTGGTGTCCCCGGTGCTCCCGGCGTTCCTCTGTGTGGTGCAGCCTCATAACTATGTCATCCGGGCTGCCGGGCATATCCCGTTCATAGCCCGTCCATTCACAGCCCCCCGGCCCTCTCTCTGTAATCACGGAGCTTCCGGAAGCTCCGGTATCCAGGCAACAGCAGAGCGTGATGACGTCGGGCCAAAACGTCTCGGAGCGCCTATGCTGATTGGCTCAGGCGTCTGAGCCAATCAGCATAGCCGCTGCGATGACGCTCTGGCCTCTGATTGGCCAGACGTTGTCATGCTGCTGTTGCCTGGATACCGGAGCTTCCGGAAGCTCCGTGATTAGAGAGAGAGGGCCGGGGGGCTGTGAATGGACGGGCTATGAACGGGATATGCTCGGCAGCCCGGATGACATCGTTATGAGGCTGCACCACACTGAGGAACGCCGGGAGCACCGGGGACACCAGGGATGGGGACACCGAACAGCTGTGCCGGTAAGTACCGGCAGTGCAGCGGTATGGGTGTGTGTGTATGGGGGTGTGTGTGTGTGTGTGTGTGTGATGTATGGATGTGTGTGTGTGTGTATGCATGTGTGTACCCCTCCCCCCCCGTGTTTCCCTGATAGTAAGACCCCCCCTCCCCCCTACCCTGCCTTACATTCGGGGGGGTCTTACATTAGCAGACCCCCCCGTCCCCCCCACCCTGTCTTACTTTCGGGGGGGTCTTACTATCGGGGAAACACGGTATGTAGTTTTGCATGATGCCCCTTTAAGTGAATGGGTGACCATGTAATACACAGATATATTTTCCTAGTTTGGAAATACTCTTTTAACAATTGATCCTTTTGACACTTTTCAAGCAATACTTATGATGAGACAATCTATTTAAAGGGGTTGTGCCATGAACAATTGAGCATTTTAATTAATAGATCTTAGAATAAAAACTAGTTGTAATGTCTGTATACTCTTATATTCTCTGACCCCCAGCTGTAATGTCTCTACACTCTTATGTTCTGTGATCCCTGTCTGTAATGTCTGTATACTCTTATATTGTGTGATCCCCAGCTGTAATGTCTGTATAATCTTATATTCTCTGACCCCCAGCTGTGATGTCTGTATATTCTTAAATTCTGTGATCCCTGGCTGTAATGTCTGTATACTCTTCAATTCTGTGATCCCTGGCTGTAATGTCTGTATACTCTTATATTCTGTGATAATAATCATAATATTTATTCATTTATATAGCGCTATTAATTCCGAAGCGCTTTACATTCATTTGCAACACTGTCCCCATTGGGACTCACAATCTAAACATCCTATCAGTATGTCTTTCAACTGTGGGAGGAAACTGAAGTGCCCGGAGGAAACCCACGCAATCACGGGGAGAACATACAAACTCTTTTGCAGATCTTGTCTTTGATGGGAATTGAACCCAGGACTGTAATGTCTGTATACTCTTATATTCTGTGATACTCAGGCTGTAATGTCTGTATACTCTTATATTCTGTGATCCCTGGCTGTAATGTCTGTATTCTCTCATGTTCTGTGATCCCCACTGTAATGTCTGTATACTCTTATATTCTGTGATGTATTGTCTGTATTCTCTTTTTTATCCCCAGCTGTAATGTCTGTATATACTTTTTACTTCCTCCCTTGCCCAAGAGCTGTGGTATATCCCACCTGTTCCTGCATGGTTGGACACATACAGTGCATTGTGAAAGTATTCGCCCCCCTTGAACTTTTCAACCTTTTGCCACATTTCAGGCTTCAAATATAAAGATATAAATTCAAATTTTTTTGTGAAGAATCAATAACAAGTGGGACACAATCGTGAAGTGGAACGGAATTTATTGGATATTTTAAACTTTTTTAACAAATAAAAAACTGAAAAGTGGGGCGTGCAATATTATTCTGCCCCCTTGAGTAAATAGTTTGTATCACCACCTTTTGCTGCGATTACAGCTGCACGTTGCTTGGGGTATGTCTCTATCAGTTTTGCACATCGAGAGACTGAAATTCTTGCTCATTCTTCCTTGCAGAACAGCTGGAGCTCAATGACGTTGGATGGAGAGCGTTTGTGATCAGCAGTTTTCAGCTCTTTCCACAGATTCTCGATTGGATTCAGATCTGGACTGTGACTTGTCCATTCTAACACCTGAATATGTTAATTTTTGAACCATTCCATTGTAGATTTTGCTTTATGTTTGGGATCATTGTCTTGTTGGAAGATAAATCTCTGTGTCTCAGGTCTTTGCAGACTCCAACAGGGTTTCTTCCAGAATGGACCTGTATTTGGCTCCGTTCATCTTCCCATCAATTTTAACCATCTTCTCTGTCGCTGCTGAAGAAAAGCAGGCCCAAACCATGATGCTGCCACCACCATGTCTGACAGTGGGGATGGTGTTTTGAGGGTGATGAGCTGTGTTGCTTTTACACCAAACATATCGTTTTGCATTGTGGCCAAAAAGATAAATTTTGGTTTCACCTGACCAGAGCCCCTTATTCCACATGTTTGGTGTCTCCCAGGTGGCTTGTGGCAAATTTCAAATTATACTTTTTATGGATATCCTTGAGAAATGGCTTTCTTCTTGCCACTCTTCCATAAAGGCCAGATTTGTGCAGTGTATGATTGTTGTCCTATGGACATGCTCTCTCACCTCAGCTGTAGATCTCTGAAGTTCTTTCAGAGTGATCATAGGCTTTTTGGCTGCATCTCTGATCAGTCTTCTCCTTGCTCGAGATGAAAGTTTAGAGGGACGGACGGGTCTTGGTAGATTTGCAGTGGTCTGATACTCCTCCATTTTAATATGATCACTTGCACAGTGCTCCTTGATATGTTTAAAACTTGGGAAATCTTTTTGCATCCAAATCCGGCTTTAAACTTCACCACAACAGTATCTCGGACCTGCCTGGTGTGTTCATTGGTCTTCATGATGCTCTCTGCACTTGAAACAGAACCCTGAGACTATCACAGAGCAGGTGCATTTATACAGAGACTTGATTATATAGAGATGGATTCTAATTGTCATTATCAGACATTTAGGACAACATTGGATCATTCAGAGATCCTCACTGAACCTCGGGAGTGAGTTTGCTGCACTGAAAGTAAAGGGGCCGAATAATATTGCACACCCTACTATTCAGTTTTTTTATTGTTGAAAAAGTTTAAAATATTCAATAAATTTTGTTCCACTTCACGATTGTGTCCCACTTGTTGATTCTTCACAAAAAATTAGAATTTATATCTTTATGTTTGAAGCCTAAAATGTGGCAAAAGGCTGAAAACGGGACCAAATACTTTCCCAACGCACTGTACATTACACAGGGACACATTTATAAGAATATCTCAGGACAGGAGCATTCTTTTTAACATATCCAATTGCGGAACTTATTTTAATTCTAAGATCTATTAATGAACATGTACAATTGTTCGTTGCACAACCCCTTTAAGGACTGAAGACAAAATGATGGAATATTACAGCATTGGTTAGGACATATATTTTACATTTTTGGCTCCTAAATGGGTTAAGACATAAGCAAAGTAAGGTTTCCAGTGAGGCATTATTTTGCATATAGGTTCTCACAGTTTGTTACACCGGATATGAGTTTTAATTAAATGCGGTATTTTATAAACAATGTGCCCACATTTGGTGTAACTGTACTCCGTCACTTTTAATGGAAGGTTCCAGAAGTCTACATGAAAAGTATCCATATGAAAAATTTGCAATTTAACAAACCCATTAACATGTCTAGAGAGAGCAGTTTATTATAAGAAGGGAAACATATGATGACTGCCTTCATTTACTGTGGTTTAGTCAGGCAGCAATAGCCTAATATGCAATGTAATTAAAAGACTTAAAAAACTTGTTAATAACCGGGGCAGTGCCTCATACGTAATTAAATCATATGAAAAAGAAGCTACAAAAGTAATTTGAAAACACCATGAAAGGCCAATAAAGTGTATATAATTGTGGGAACTAAAGATTTCAAGAATGTTATATATTTTATACATATGTTCTTACCCCATAAAAAAACAAACAAAATGCCTTTCCCAACTTAAAATTATTTAAAAACATTTTACCAAGTAATAAATGAAGTATGGATAAGATGGCGGCAGAGGAGCATAACCAAGGAGAGACAATGACATGTTCTTCGGAAAGGTCATAAAAGGGTTTTCCCTGCTTCAATTCTTTTCATCTGAGATGATGGGGAAAGAAGCCGCTATACGCTGGGGCGAGGTATTGTGCAATGTTTTATGATGTCCCATTAAAGACGATATCTGGGATTTTTATTAAAAAAAATAAACAGGCAGTTAGCTGCAACCTACCTTCCTGTTGTGCCCGGCACCAGTCACCTCCATTGACCCCAGCACAAAGTCCTCACTGACCGCTCCTGCCGGGGACAACATGGCGCTGTAAACAGAGAAGAGGAGGCTTTTCCGTCACGCTAACAGACAGTCGGTTCCTTGCTACCTAATTGGAACTAGCTGTCAATCAGCGTGACGTTGGATATGCGCCCTTCGACATAGGGGAGAAGCCACAACCTCTGTTGACGTGACATCAATAGAAGCATCAAAATCACTGATAAGATGCTCCATGTTGACGGTGACAGTGTTGGGCACAACAGGCAGGTCGGTGGCAGCTGCCTGCCTGTTACTGCTTAGGCACAATTATATTTTTCGATAAATCCCATATAACCCCTTTAATTAGATGAATACCAGCTGTATAGGTAAATAAGTCCTGCCTAGCGTCCAGTAGTGTCTCTTCCTACCCAATGTCAGATTTTTCACAGAGGATCAAGGACTATTAAAAGCTGATCATGTAGGTGTAGGCTGTCGGACGCCATTGATCTGATCCTAAGGAAAGGTTATTAGTAACATATGACCAGACAATCACTTTACCTTTTAATATTTTTGAGGGTCTAAGGAACAAGAAAAATTATTAAATCTACCCTGCTTTTTGGTTACTAAATGAGTTTGTGTACTTCATATTTAACTGCTTCTTACACGGTATTCAGCAGATCAAGCAAAATTTTAGTTTACCACTTTGCTCTCATTTTCCTGGGAAATTCGATTCATGGAGAAGTTCTTCTCTGAGAATTTAATGTCTCCTATGATCTAATATGAGCAAAATAAAAGCAAAATGTAAATAAATTTAAGAAAATCATCTTACCTTTCACCTCTCTCTTGCATTTGCTCCTCACTGTCACCCATCCCGTCCTCTCCACTGGGCCAGGACATTCCAGTCTAGAACATATAACAATTACTTATATTAAAAAATGCTTTATTGATATACATGAAATGTGCCAAAATAGTGCCCACATCCATAAAAGTATAGAAACCATCACAAGTGCCCAGACAGGTTCACCAACACACATTACAGAACATCAGGATAGAAGGGATATGATAATCATGACCCTACTCAGATCTGTCTAACAAGGAGGTTAAACACCCCATAAACATAATAAAGTGGTACCACTGCTCAAAGTCGGCTTTCCCTGTATGTGTCACGTATTGACTGCCTTGCAGTCTAGAAGTGCTGCTGCTGTGGTTTAAACTACAGTAAACCTTTTTTATCTCTGCTTTGCAGTGTGCGGCTCTACAGGTGAGGTTGCTGCAGGTGTGTGTGAGGGATATGACTCATGCTTAGGTGTGCTGAGGGGCGTGCCTGGGCTGGCTGCTCCCCACCCCTCGGCCATAAATGGGTCAGCTGACATCCATCTGATGTCCTGATTCAGTTCACTTCTGGACTGTGACCTTTTGTGAGTGGATGCTGATCCAGAGCTGCTGCCTTACTCTCCATTGGAAGTTGTTGGGTTCTGTGGTCTGTAGGTGGAGGTAGGTGCTTATGCCTAGGGTTTCTCAGGAGTTAGGGACTTAGGCTAGTGGCTCGGACCTCCTCACCTTTAAGGTACCTTTATACGCCGCCACTGAGGTGTAGAAACTGCCTGGCAATCTGGATTTTTATCACGGTTGCCTTGAAATTGCTATGAAGTAGCGGCATGTAATTGGGGAAAATGATCGGGTTGCTCGCAGTTTCTCCGGGTAGCGGTTTCTGAGCCGTGTTCTAAAAGCAGAGGCAACCCAAATGGTGAATTGCCCTGGTATTGGCATGTAAACGGGGGATAAGGATGGAATCTGCGTCGCCAAGTGATTTCCCTGGGGCGAGCCACAGCGTGTTTGATACCGCGCCCCATCAGCGATGATTGGTGGGGGCTACTGTGTAACCATTGGCTGTCCCTTAACAGGTCATCATATTTAAAGAGCTGACTATTTACACTACACAATTGCAATGGCGTCATGTATTAGCCAGCCTTCCTGTGCAGGCTGGCCAATCATGACTCTATTGCGTAGTCCAATCAGCGTGTTAGCGTTACGGAATACACGAGTCTGTCACGCCTATGTATTAGCGCCGCAGAACATGTATGCCCACATTCCCCTACTGATTGCGGCATGTGAAGCGGCGTCGGGATTCAACCGGATGTTTCCCACAGGATCTGTTGGAACTTCCGGGGAACCATGTTCCCTTAGGTTGAGGGCACAATTGCGGCGTGTAAATGCGGCATCGTCGATTGTTAGCAACCGTTAAAACCATGCACACGCACGTACGGTTGATACCGATTGCCAGTGATATTTGCAGCGTGTAAAGGTACCTTTAGAGGTACTTCCGAGATCAGGGCGAGTCAGGGACCCCAGTATCAGGCCAGAGCAGGCTACCCTGACTTGCTATGCCCAGTTCCCTCCTACTTCTGGGCACCCCACCTGTCCCCCTAGCGTGACAGTATGGCCCTAAACTCCCTACCATATATAACAAATTATGTGTGTGGGTGATGAGGCCTACAGCATAGATCTGCTATACGGGAACCAAAGCCACATCCCAAACTCATACATATTATATAGATAAAAGAATTAAAGTATAACAAAATTGAAAGACACTTAAATACAAAAACGAAACATTATCCAATATATTCACAAAAAAACACTTATCGTGTTTCCCCTTACAACAAGGATTCATCAAGAGCGACAATGATGAACTTATCTTATAGATAACATGAAGTACACTCTGTGGCGCAGAGGGGCATCAGGTAATCTTCGATGATGCGTCAGGGCTCTGTGCACAGCTGCTTCTTCATTCAATGAATAATTCAAGTCATCTGTTGCTGGTGTTCTCTAAGGTGAAGATTTTTCTCATCCAGCTGATCAAACCCCAATATAAGAGACTTCATCTATGCAGTTTGTGTATTTATCTCCGAATTCAATAACAGAGATTACAACTAAAAAAAATGCAGTACGTAATGCCAGTATTGCAAGTCAAGGTCATATAACTAATGAATGGATAGACCTTCAATCCCAAATAATGATGCTTCACCTTGCGCTGTGCAGTAGATAGAGGTATCTTAAATTCCCCATTCTTTCAGATAGTGCAGCATGTTCATGTATTCGGCAGAGTTGTCAATGCTTGGTGACATCCTTATATAATGCTAAATGAAGGATTCCCTTCTCTTAAACATTAAGATTTCACAATTGAGGCAAATTATATTGGGAGACACTGTCCTGTGACATTACATGGTGAAGCATCGTTATTTGGAATTGGTGGTCTATCCTTTCATCATAGATGAAGCCTCTTTCATTGGGTTCTGATTAGCTGGATGAGATCAGTCTTAACCTTGTGCCATAGAGAACACCAGCAACAGACAACTTTAATTATCTGTTGAATGAAGAAGCATCTTTGTAAGGAGCCGTGAAGCATCATCGTAGATGACCTGATCTTCCGCACCACTGAGTCTACTTCATTAGCTTAATATCTATAAGACAATTAATCACTGTTACTTCTGATGAACCTTGTTGTAAGGAGGAAATGCAGTATAGGTCTGTTGAAGACGCCTGTGCCTGCTATGATAGCAGTTCTGTCAAAGCTAGTCTGTAGCAGGCGTTAATAGGTGACTGCGATTTAGTTGCATGGCTGTATATACCACAAGTGATCAGATGATTGCAGGCTCAAGCTCCCCTAGGGGACTAACAAATACAGTGAAAACTAAAAAAACTTTTAGAAAATATAAAAAATATAAAGAATCACCCCCTTTTCCCCCATTAATATTTAAGAAATAGATATATATATTTTTAAAATACCTATATTCGGTATCACTGCGTTTGCAAAAGTCCAATCTATGAAAATATAAAACAAATTAATACAATCATTAAATGATGTAATGAGAAATAAAATCAGAACACCAGATCTGCAGTTTTTCGTTTGCTGCAAGAACACAAAAACATTTAATAACAGACAATCGAAACGTTATATCTGCCCGATATGAAATCAATAAAAACATCAGCCTGGGGTGTCAGAATGAAGCTCTCACATAGCACCATGTCCCCAGAATGTAAAACCTTAGTGCTCCTGGAATATACAGGGATAAACTACGTTTTTAGTTTCCAAACTACAGAATTATTTTCTTATCACTTAAATAAAACAATAACTATGTATGTTTGGAATCGTAACTTTAGTGACCTGCAAAATCACTTTGTCTGCTGAACTTTGTATGTATATATATATACATATATATGTGTATATACAGTTAGGGCCAGAAATATTTGGACAGTGACACAAGTTTTGTTATTTTAGCTGTTTACAAAAACATGTTCAGAAATACAATTATATATATAATATGGGCTGAAAGTGCACACTCCCAGCTGCAATATGAGCGTTTCCACATCCAAATCGGAGAAAGGGTTTAGGAATCATAGCTCTGTAATGCATAGCCTCCTCTTTTTCAAGGGACCAAAAGTAATTGGACAATGGACTTTAAGGGCTGCAATTAACTCTGAAGGCGTCTCCCTCGTTAACCTGTAATCAATGAAGTAGTTAAAAGGTCAGGGGTGGATTCCAGGTGTGTGGTTTTGCATTTGGAAGCTGTTGCTGTTACCAGACAACATGCGGTCAAAGGAACTCTCAATTGAGGTGAAGCAGAACATCCTGAGGCTGAAAAAAAAGAAAAAATCCATCAGAGAGATAGCAGACATGCTTGGAGTAGCAAAATCAACAGTTGGGTACATTCTGAGAAAAAAGGAATTGACTGGTGAGCTTGGGAACTCTAAAAGGCCTGGGCGTCCACGGATGACAATAGTGGTGGATGATCGCCGCATACTTTATTTGGTGAAGAAGAACCCGTTCACAACATCAACTGAAGTCCAGAACACTCTCAGTGAAGTAGGTGTATCTGTCTCTAAGTCAACAGTAAAGAGAAGACTCTATGACAGTAAATACAAAGGGTTCACATCTAGATGCAAACCATTCATCAATTCCAAAAATAGACAGGCCAGAGTTAAATTTGCTGAAAAACACCTCAAGAAGCCAGCTCAGTTCTGGAAAAGTATTCTATGGACAGATGAGACAAAGATCAACCTGTACCAGAATGATGGGAAGAAAAAAGTTTGGAGAAGAAAGGGAACGGCACATGATCCAAGGCACACCACATCCTCTGTAAAACATGGTGGAGGCAACGTGATGGCATGGGCATGCATGGCTTTCAATGGCACTGGGTCACTTGTGTTTATTGATGACATAACAGCAGACAAGAGTAGCATGATGAATTCTGAAGTGTACCGGGATATACTTTCAGCCCAGATTCAGCCAAATGCTGCAAAGTTGATTGGACAGCGCTTCATAGTACAGATGGACAATGACCCCAAGCATACAGCCAAAGCTACCCAGGAGTTCATGAGTGCAAAAAAGTGGAACATTCTGCAATGGCCAAGTCAATCACCAGATCTTAACCCAATGGAGCATGCATTTCACTTGCTCAAATCCAGACTTAAGACGGAAAGACCCACAAACTAGCAAGACCTGAAGGCTGCGGCTGTAAAGGCCTGGCAAAGCATTAAGAAGGAGGAAACCCAGTGTTTGGTGATGTCCATGGGTTCCAGACTTAAGGCAGTGATTGCCTCCAAAGGATTCGCAACAAAATATTGAAAATAAAAATATTTTGTTTGGGTTATGTTTATTTGTCCAATTACTTTTGACCTCCTAAAATGTGGAGTGTTTGTAAAGAAATGTGTACAATTCCTACATTTTCTATCAGATATTTTTGTTCAACCTTTCAAATTAAACGTTACAATCTGCACTTGAATTCTGTTGTAGAGGTTTCATTTCAAATCCAATGTGGTGGCATGCAGAGCCCAACTCGCGAAAATTGTGTCACTTTCCAAATATTTCTGGACCTAACTGTATATATTTATAATAAAGTGGTATCTCTGCTCAAGGTCGGCTTTCACTGTATGGCCCAAAACTCCCTACCATATATAACAAATTGTGCGTATGGGTGATAAGGCTAACAGCAAAGATCTGCTATACCGGAACCATATGCATATATATACACGCATATCTCGCTATACAGTACATCACATGAAAACATTGTTGGTGCCATTCAAAGGTACAGCATGCCTTGCAAACAATGAACCTGCACACAGCTATATTATTGGAGAAATAAAAAAGTTAAGACTCTTGGAAAAATGAAAGGAAAAATACTAATGTGTAATAATGGAAAATCGTCGATCCTTAAGAATAAGAATTAGTGAATGTGAATGAATAATTTTTTCACTGAGGTTGTAGCATAAACTATAAGATGATTGCAAGGTCAAGTCACTTGTTGGGACCAATAAATAAGAGTGAAATACAAAAAAAGAGAAGATTTTTAGAATAAAGTAAACTATAATATAATAAGAAAATATAAATATACATATGTTTAATATATACAGTATATATCTATATATATTTATATATATACTTATACTAGCTGTACTACCCGACTACGCCCGGGATAATAAAGAACTGCTGTTAGCTATAGCAAAATAGAATTAGAATATGTCATATTAATGACCTGTAGGAAAATATAAGCTGAGCTGTGATTGGTTGCCATAGGCAGCCTAATAAATCTCCAGCCAACAGTAAACCCTCCCCCCGGCCGGCAGTATATATTACCTCACACATACACATAATAGACAGCTCATGTGACTGACATCTGCCTTAATTCCCTATATGGCACGTGTTGCACATTGACTGTTTTTAATCAGATGTTTATTTTTGGAAATTAAAAATACCAGACGTATGAGGAGAGTTGTGTGAGGCGATTTGTGCACATTTGTGTCTGTCTGTGTGGTGTGTGTGTCCCTGGGGTGTATGTGTGTCCCAGTGGTGTGCGTGTTACCCTGTGGGGGGTCCCTGTGGTGTTTGTTCTTTCGGGGGGGAGGGGTGTCCTGTAGTGTGTGCCCATCACCTATGGGGTCTGTGTGTTCCTGTGGGGTGTGTGTGTATGTCTCTGTGTCCCTGTGGGGTGCGTATGTGTGTATGTTCCTGTGGTGTGTGTGTCCCTGTGGGGTGAGTGCATGTGTCCCTATAGGATGTGTATGTGTATGTGTCCCTGTGGGGGGGGCTGTCTGTGTGGTGTGTGTCTCTGTGTTGTGTGTGTCTCTTTGTGGTGTGTGTGTTTGTGTTCGGGTGCGTGGTGAGTATCCAATGTTAGGGCTCCACCTTAGCTGCATGTGGTGTGTATACATGTCTCCGTGCATGGTGAATATTCCATGTCAGGGCCCCACCTTAGTGACTATATGCTGGTATATGCTGTTAGTCTTTGGTGCTGTCATTAAGCCCCTCTCATTCACAACTGTCAACTGGTAACTGTCACTTTCTCTCCATTACGTAGATAGGGCCAAAATTGTTTGGTGAACTGTAACGCATGGGGTTAAAATTTCGCCTCACAACATAGCCTATGACACTCTTGGGGTCCAGATATGTGACTGTGCAAAATTTTGTGGCTGTAGTTGCGTCGGTATAGATGCCAATCCCGGACATACACACACACACACACACACACACACACATACACACGATCAGCTTTATATATTACATATGGTACATCTGTTTCTCTTGTAGTTTTGCTGCTAATTAATCAGATTTATATTTTTGAAGGATAATACCAGACTTGTGTGTGTTTTAGGGCGATTATGTGGCGAGGTTAGTGTATGTGTGGTGAAATTTGTGCTGAGGGTGGTATAAGTGTTCAAGTACGTGGTAGTGTGTGGTGCATTGTGTGTGTGTGTGTGTTCATATCCCCGTGTGTGGTGAGTATTCTATGTCGGGGCCCCACCTTAGCAACTGTACGGTGTATATACTCTTTGGCGCCATCGCTCTCATTCTTTAAGTGACCCTTGTTCACATCTGGCAGCTGTCAATTTGCCTCCAACACTTTTCCTTTCACTTTTTCCCTATTATGTAGATAGGGGCAAAATTGTTTGGTGAATTGGAATGCGTTAAAATTTTGCCTCACAACATAGCCTATGATGCTGCCGGGGTCCAGACGTGTGACTGTGCAAAATTATGTGGCTGTAGCTGGCAGCTGTCGATTTTCCTCCAACACTTTTAAAATTGTGCCTCACAACAAAATTTTATGGCTGTAGTTGCAGATGCCAATCCCGGACATACATACACACATTCAGCTTTATATATTAGATATATATAATATATATATATATATATATATATATATATAGACTGTGAGCCCTCGTGGACAGGGTCCCTGCCCCTCCTGTACCTGTACGTCCTGATCGCCTAGATTTAGTGTACTTGTTCTTGTCTCCCTCATCCTCATGTAAAGCGCCATGGAACCCAATGGCGCTATATAAATAAATAATAATAATAATAAATAATAATAATATATATATATATATATATATTTTGAATAGTCCTTGAATTAGGGTGTGAAAAATCTCCACTGGTAGGCAGGAGCAGTTCATAGGATCTCTTAGGTTCTTTTGCGGTAGTCCAATAATCGTGTTTCGTTTTGTGGTGTGTTGTGTGTTCACGGTCTGCCACATGTGTAGGTCCTCCTGACAAGTATTGCCAAGTCCACACATATCCGGTCTATCAAAATAAAAAATGTATAAACTTGTACAGTAAACACTGTAAAAGAATATGTATCAGAATGCCAATATTGTGTTTTTTGAGCATGGCTCTTCTCTATAAAATACAAGGAGCAATTAAATCACTGCATCTATTCTAAAATGGAGACAATAAAATCATCAGTTCTGTATGTAGACAATGATGGATCTTAGAAAATGTTGACCAAAACCAAATTTTTTTTTACCACAAACTCTAAATTTTTTACCCTGTTTTTTTTTTTCTAAAATGTATGTACCATAAGTTTGGGATTGTCATAAATACGCTGTGCACCTTAAAAGCATCCAATCTCAAACTTTTGAATACATTATCGTGCAAAAAAACCCTACAACCTGTCCCTCAAAAAAGAAACCCTCATATGGCTATACTGACAGAAAGATAAAAAAATAATATCCCTCTCGGGAGAAGAGGAACAAAAAAATGAAAGTTCAAAAATGAAAAATCTCCCAGGTATTAACCCCTTCACCCCAGGTGATTTTCCATCTTTCATTTTTTTTTCATTTATTCCTCCTCTTCTTCCAAGAGCCATACCTTTTTTATATATTTCCTTCAAAATAGCCATATGAGGGCTTGTTTTTTGCAGGATGAGTTGTTGAATGACATCATTTATTTTACCATATAGTGTGCTGGAAAATGGGAAACAAATTCCAAGTGCGGTCAAATTGCAAAAAAAGCAAATTACACAAATGTTTTTTTTTATTCATCTTGTTCACTATATGGTAAAACTCACATGTCTCGGTACGAGTTTGTAGATACCAAACATGTATACTTTTAATTTTATCTAAGTGGTGAAATAAAAATTCAGAGCTTTTCAAAATAAAGAATTGCACTTTTGTCGCTCTGTTCCGTCACCCGTAGCGTTCCTCATTTTTTGGGATCTGGGGCTGTGTGATCTTATTTTTAGTGTCTTGAATTGATGTTTCTACTGTTACCATTTTTGGCTAAATGTTATATTTTGATTGCCCAATATTTCATTTTATTGCAATGTTGCGGCGAACAAAAAAAGTCATTTTGGGTGTTTGGTATTTTTCTTTCCGTTATGCAGTTTACAGATCTCATTGACTGATTTTATATTTTGATAGATCGGGCATTTCTGAATACAACGATACAAAATGTATGTATTTTTTTTATTTTTTCATTTTCAAGGATGCAAAAGAGGCTGAGTTAAACTTTTAGTTTTTTTTTCATGTTTTTAAAAACTTATTCCACTTTTGCTATAATTTAGTTGGCCCCTTAGGGCGCGTCAACACTGCATAGTCTGATCGCTTGTGCAGTGCAGAGCCGTGCTCATCCACAGTTCTGCACAGCACAGATGACCACTTTCTGTAAATGCAGGCGCTCGTGAGGCATCCACAGGAAGTAACTCATGACAGCATCCGGTCAACACATCGAGGCCCCGCAATCGCATCACGGGGCCATCGATGTCGGCGAGGTGTAATGCGATCCAGCATGATCTAAAAAGTTAAAAGCAGCGAGCATATCGCTGATCCTCATGCATCTGTTAGCTCCATATGTCAGCTGATCAGATCACCCAACATGTGCAAGGATTTGATACGAACTTAGCATTTCTCACATTAATAGCTACAGCTGTTCTGACACAATCAAGCATTTAGTTTTAGCAACACAGCAGAGCTGTCCCCACGCACACCAGGCTCTCTATAGAGATTGTAGATTGACAGTGAGGTGTCAATCAAAGCACAGGGTGTGTTGGACTGCTATGCATGTGACAAAGTAGTCCTGTATGGTAATCACCAAGGGGTAAAGCCTTTAGCTTACATAATCAATAGCACAGAGCCTGATAAAATAGGGATAGTTGATTTTTTTAACCCTTACAGCATGCTGTCCTTAATTTACATACCAAAAACCCTTGATCAATTCCCTTTAAGGGATTACATTATGTATTTGTGGGTATATTTGCAGCTTAGTTACCTCCATTTAAGAGCCACCACTTGAGCTATCAGTGTGCATTATTTAGGTATATCCAAGGGTAGCATCAGGTAGACTGTGAGCTTTACAGTATCGGGCCTCTATTCTGGCAATGAAACTAATCAATTTTACTTATGTTTAAGTTTAGAGGAATAATCATTGCTATAATGCAACGTTGAATATTTCCTTTCTTATGTAGAAAAAAAACAAAGTTTTTGCTGCGATGTAAAAATTAGAGGCCAAAAAGGACTTTGTTCAGCTTTAAGGAGATCACAAAAACGTTCTGTAGTAAACTCGGGGCATCAAGAGGATTTCGGGTCCTTTGTAGCAGGAACAATGACAAGTCTTGTGCTGAAAAAGCAGTAAGTGTGAGTCTATATAACACCCTGCTGGGCTGAATAAATCTAACGAAGAAATTAGTGAAACCCCCAGGAACTTTAATAATTACTCATTAGCATTTCTCTGCTGTGAATTATGACAACATGAAGTTCATTGGTGATTGTGAAAAGGACTAAGTCCACTATTATTTAATGAGGTGTTTCTTTAAGAATTTGCCTGAGTATTTAGCCAAATGTTGAGAATAGAATGAGGAATGTGAATAACGTGAACATAAAACCAGAACCCGAGCTAAGGAAATCTCTCCAATATTCATGGATAAAGCCTTCTCCATCAATATCCATTGATAAACTGTCAATGTCCCATTAAAAGTTAAGTAGCTCCTGCTGATAGACTACAAACAGAATAGGATTCCTGGGAAACCTCAGATATTGTTGGTCTGAATAATGTATAAATGGGGGTGTGATCCATGGATAAAATCATGTTCGATGAGTTACATATATTTTTTTTTTCCACTGAGGTTAAAACAAATTTAAAAATGTCTACATAAACCAGCATAGCAAATTAGAAACCTGAAAACACCACCACTACACTCAGTTACCATTAAAACAATTATCCCTCTAACGCACATTGCCCATAAAGTATTGGACTATTATCTCAATGTAATCGAGCCTATGATTATAGGCAACAGACCGGTAGTATTATCTCCAACTGTAAATGGATGAAAAACATGATCACATAGACTAAATATCATAGAACTTAGTGAGTGCCCATATCTAATGTAAACATGGACAACAGTATTACATTCCCCCCCCATGGGACCCTCAATACCAAATTCCAAGTGCGGTGATATGGCAAAGAAAATGCAATTACGCTGTTTTTTTTTTTTTTTCACAATGTTCACTATACACTATAGTCGTGAAAAAAAATTCTGAATTTTTTAAAGAAAAAGAATTGTACATTTGCACCATTTTCCGAGACCCATAGCGTTCTAATTTTGAAGATCTGGGGTTGTGTGATGCCTTAATTTTTGCGTCTTTAGCTGACATTTCTAATAATACCATTTTTGGGTAGATGTGCTGTTTTGACCCCCTGTTATTGCATTTTATTGCAATTTTGCGGTGACCAAAAAACATCATTTTGGTGTTTGGACATGTTTTCCGTTACATAGCTTTTAATATTTTTAATACTTTTATTTTCAGTAGGGCAAAAGGGGGGTGATTTGAACTTTTAGGGTTTTTTATCATGTTTTTACAATTTTTTCTTTTTTACTTATTTTACTTGTTCCACTAGAGGGCCTCAGTGCTCCACTGTTTCATTGCTTCCCCTGGGTTTGAATGGGCTACAGCCCATCCGAACACAAGGGGAATGATTACTCCCTGCCGATGATGTCACTGACCCCGGGCTGTCCTGGTAAGTGATTTTTTCAAGGGACCTCCGATCATGGTGGGAAATGGCGTGATCTATGGATCACGCTGTCAGTCTCTGACAGTACAATCGAAAGGGTTAACACCACTGATCGTATCGCTGATTCGATTGGTGGTGTCAGCTACACATCTTAACTGATGACATCAGGGGGCGGGACACGGCCAACGACATACATATACATCCTCGGTCATAAAGGGGTTAACCCACCAGCAACCAGAGATCATGATTGTGGGTCCTGATGGTTGATGTGGTAATTCATAGACAAATGACAGCTCTGCCAAATATAATAGAGACAGTAATTTAACGGTCTGTGGAGTGCTAGGATTAGGAAGAGTCAAGGAGATGAAAATATTTGTAAAAAGGTTTTATTAACCTCTTACAAGCCACAACGCATTTCCGCAGCACAGCGCTGCCTTAATCAGGTATAGCAAGAGGAATTTTGCCAGAAAGTGACTTATTTATAAAATCTAACACCATGCTATTGGTTAAACAATTAAGCAATCAATGATTACACACATTGGTTACATATAACCCTATAAACACCATTTTCAAGATCACAGATTACCAATACAATATCAAATTGTTATATTAAAAACAATAAAAATAATGAAAAAATATAAATCTATGTAAGGCTCCCTTCACACTGGCGTCCATTCGAAAAATGCGGCAGACCCGGACAAAAAAGCCACCGCATCCCCCGTCCAATGGCCGCACCCGCGGCACAGCCGCAGCAAGCCCCACTCACCGCCCACGGGGCTTGCAGCAAGCGCGCGGCAGGTGCGGCAAGCGCAGCCCCGGCAGCCACGGCAAAAAACGCGGTAGACAGCGGCCTCCCCAGCAGCCGCAACCGCCGAACCACACCCACTGCACCTGCCGCACACCCACCGCAACTACCACAGACAACGCAAGGGATTCGAAGCAAGAACGGCCGCCAGGCAGAAAACACGGCAGACACGGCCCCCCGCCCGGATCCGCTGCATCCTCAAATGCCAGCGCGATAGCGCTCCAACTTTATTTAAAATATATGTGAATGGTATGTACTACCAATTCACATATAAACCACATTTATGATATAAAAACTGCTTAAGAGAAACCACTAAAAAAAATCAAAAATGGATTCTTTCAATTTTATACAGTATATCAACATTTCGCCACATTATCTATACTGAGATTCAAGCCTTCAGGGGCCAGGGTGCCCAACTTAAAGATCCAATAGCCTCTTTTCTTATGAGGCTTGTTAGATGGTCTGGCTCTTTGCTGTCGATGTGATCAAGAATGATCAACCTCATTAAAGTGGGGTCCTTCTGATGGACTGCACTAAAATTTCTGGACACGCTATGCAATTGGTATCCTATTTTTATATTGTGTCTGTGCTTGTTTAATCTAACATGCATGGTCTGAACAGTGCGACCCACATACTGTAGGCCGCAAGTGCATTCCAGCATGTAAACTACATACATAGACTGACAAATCAGTCTATGTTTGATGGGGAATACACCACCTGTAGTTCTTGAGGTGAAGTTTCTTACCCCATCAAAAATGGTGTAACAACACAGGCATTTAGGTGTATGACACACCTTCAATCAGAACTGTTAATTGTTTGTACAGTTGTGTCTTTAGGAGTCATATTGCTGGGTGCTACTAGGTTACGTAAACTTATATTCTTTCTGTAGATGATCACGGGTTTATCTGGAATGTGATCAGAAAGAATAGGGTCCCCCTTTAAAATGAACCAATGTTTACTAAGTAAATTATGTATGAGGGTACGAGGCTGACAGAAAGTAGTCACCAAACTCCATTTATTCAATTTTGATGTTGTTGTTGGCGTCTGCTTCATTCTTTTTCTAAACTCTTGGTCCACACAAGACTTAAAGTGTCATACACATCTTTTCTTGGCCAAAGGAATATCTGCAAATCAATTTTTTTCTGCCCACAGGAACTATTCTATCCAAGCTGCTATCCCATCATCCCCGGAGGTTCTGCAGCAGCGGCGGCCCCATTACTAGCCGCATATAGTGGGTGGCATCACGAGTGACAAATCCCCTGTAAATAACCCCCCATTTTAATGTGCGGGCCCGGGACACGGTCCGGACCAGGACCGCCGTGACATCCCCCAGCAGTACCCCGGTCCGGCACCGAGTACCCCGTCCCAGTGGGCTCCACAGACACAATTCCAAGTTAATTGAATAGCAGCTTCTCCAGCAGCGTGTCCTAGATGAAAAATGAGCTCAATCTGCGACATCTGGTGGAAGAAGCAGAACTACTTAAGGCTGAGTGGGTGGAGAACAGAAAGCTCAGACATAGGGATGAGCGAGTATACTCGCTACTATTCGGTATTCGCCCAATAGTAGCGGTATTCGGGCTACTCGCTACTCTCTGAGTACTTATGAGTACTCGGGAGTAGCGAGTAGTCCTAATACTTTCGCAGTGTATCTATAGATACACTGCGAAAGTAACCTAAAAGTGATTAACAGTTGTTAAAAAATAATAAACTTATATACTCACCTTCTGACGCCTGCACCGGGACCGGCAGAGAAGCCATCCGATCGCTGGACAAGGACCAGTCACTACCAGCCAATCAGATGGCCGGTAGCGATCTGGCCAATCAGATGGCGCCACATCACAACCATGTGATCGCTAGTGGCCACCTGATTGGCCAATTTGCAAGGTCCTAGATGTACTATCAGGACCTTGCAAACTGGCCAATCAGGTGGCCCCTAGCGATGATGTAGTTGTGACGTGGCGCCATCTGATTGGCCAAATCACTACCAGCCATCTGATTGGCTGGTAGTGACAGGTCCTTTTCCAGCAATCGGATGTCTTCTCTGCAGATTCCCGATGCAGACGTCGGAAGGTGAGTATGTACGTTTATTATTTTTTAACAACTTTTACTCACTTTTAGGCTACTTTCGCAGTGTATCTATAGATACACTGCAAAAGTATTCATACTCGCTATACTCGCAACGAGTAGCGAGTACCGGTACCTACTCGTTGTGAGTATAGCGAGCACGAATATCCCTACTCAGACATACCCCTCCACTTCTATATAATTTATAGGGTATACACCGGAGCTCAGTTTTATTAAAGTATACCGGTGGTAGCCGGTGCGTTGCTGCTGTAGGACCTGGAGGGTTACCGTGTGACTATATCCTCCTAGTTAGACGTATATATTTTACTTAATCAGGTTAGGAACTTAGCGCAGACTTTTTACCTTTTATGCTATGGCATTAAAACAGACCCCTATGTAATTGGTTTACCCTTTCTAAAGGGATATCTTTATTGAAAAAATAAGTATGGTACATAATAACGCATATGACACATTTGTATCATTTACATAAATTTGATTAAAAATATCTTTGATAAAATTAACTTGTTAAAATAGGTGTATGTTCTTTTAAAAATACATTAAAGGTTAGTATTTGTCTTTGTGATCATATCACGTCTACTGCTTTGTCCACCTTACGTTCTTTTCACCTTAGGGTGGTTATACTTTTCAATATTGGCTGAAATATAATGACATAAAATATTTGTTATCAGTGATTGGTTCAATTTTTTCTTTTTTGTACTATGTTCTTTTTTCTTCGCCCTCCACTTCCACCTGAGCTATGATTCACTCCTCACCTGCAGAGCTGCCCAATATTCAGCAACTGCAGCAGACTAAACAAAATCTCAATGAAATAGCACAGTAGCAACCTTCCAGAACTGCAAAGCAGTCAATACGTGACAGTCTGGGGAAAAACTTTACTTTTGATTTTACATTATGCTTGCATTTATTTTTGAAAGATACTCTTTGGGGTCATAAAGTACACGTCCCCCATTACCAAAAAGGATGTACGGTAACTTCTAAAACAGGGTAATTTCTCTTGGATTAATTTTAGATTTTCATTATAGATCATTAGGAATTGTTGATTAAATTGGAGGATTTGGTTAAAACTCAAAGTAGGCCTTAAATGAGAATGATGCTCTCTTATGGCCGCTTTACACATCGCAATATCGTTCAGATATTGCATACGATTTTACGGGAGCGCGCGCGTTTTTGGCACTTGTCCAAGATGGCATATTAGATGTCACACAGGGAGATATCGGCAGGCAACGCCACTATGATGGGGTACGCCCCTTCTTTGCGCTTGGTATGAGCAACCCAGGGAACCACCATTTAACATTGGAGTGAATAGGGGAAGTTGTGCTCCAAATCGTAGTTGCGCTGTTACACAGCACGATCATGCCAGATCGCATATACAATATTGCACGGTTGGAGAGCATGCACAATCTCATTACGATATCGTAGTTGCATTGTTTTCGTGTCGCATTGCCCTTTTACATGACACAATGCACCAACAATAACAACTGCAACGGCCGTACCACGTGACTTTTTATCGTTGTTGCGTTGCAATATTGCGACGTGTAAAGCGGCCATTAGGCTAGGGCCACACTTAGAATGATACTTACGTTTCCCTGATCCAGTAACTGCACCGCAGTAACGTCGGGTGCTTCCTGTGAACGCTGCTCCATAGTAACCCGCTGTTTAGCATGGATGCAGCTACACAGGAAGCCCCAGGTACTGCGCTTTAGCAGAGCGCGCAGGAAAATGTTGCTGACAACGATCCTGCAGACTGGACTGTGCAGTTACTGGATCCGGGAAACATAAGTATCATTCTAAGTGTGGCCCTAGCCTTACTCCTGAGCCTTATTATATATTTAGTTAAAAAAGTATGGCCAATCATTACATATTTATTGGAAAAACAGCAAAAAAAAATAAAGCTGATTTGTTCCTCTTCTTCAAAATGAGGGCACTTGAGCTGGAAGTGGCCACTGATTTCAGCAGTGCCAAGTGACGCCTATTTCCATGAATGCTAATTTTTAATGTAACATTTAATTTCCAAATATTTGCAAAAGTTAGATATGTTCAGTGAGATCATACATCTTTAATGGTACATTTACACGCGGCCACAGGAAGGTAGGAACAGGCAGGCATCGGACACAAATTGTGCCTGTTGCCTTGAAAAGACCACGATGTGGCTGCGTGTAATTCAGGACTTTCCTTCCTTCAGGGAAGACACAGAAAGGAAAGTCCTGAATTACACGCCGCCACATCGTGGTCTTTTCAAGGCAACAGGCACAATTTGTGTCCGATGCCTGCCTGTTCCTACCTTCCTGTGGCCGCGTGTAAATGTACCATTAGAGATATTCTGTTCTTTTCAATAAATGTAGATAATATAAAAATTACTCACAATAAAAATCTTATATTGTATAAGAACCTAATGGCTTCTGCAGATGACCTTATTTTTGGTCACGAATGTGATCAGACAAAACATCGTACTACACCAATGTTACTCAGTGAGACAGTGAACATGTCTGAGTGGCCTGAGGAAAAAAATTGCAGCATTCGCAATTTGCCTCTGATTGGTCATCCAAGTCTATGGGTCCGTGAAAAGAATTGATTTGCAGTCAGATGATATGAGAGTGCGGTCCGATTTTCAAGGACTGACAGAATGGAGAGGATGGAGAAGCTTTTTTAAAAAATTCTCCATATATTAGAAAAATAGATCACACTTGGATCAAACTCTGATGAAACTCGAATCACACAAAATATAGAAGTGGTCAGCAGAACCCAGTGGATCAACAGGGTTACAGATGTACCCCAAATCTGTGGTGCACATCACCTCCAAGGAGTCTTCTTGGAGTTCGAGTAGACATAGAAAAATTAAGGACAGGGTTTAACGCGATGGTGAATTAATCACATCCTTCTTTCCACCTTCAGTAGCGATGTTTCTATCCTTCACTGGGATCTTTGTAGGGTGCTCGATAAAGATCCATGTGAAGGATCGAAACATTACTACTGAGGGTGGCATACAGGATGAAACTGGGATCACAGTCTGATCAGAGTCTGATTAACAGAATAATTGGAGCATTTTTGTCGGATGGAAAAAATACAATTGTATGACCCTCGCCTAAGTGTGAGAACCTCACAGACTTCTAGCAATTGATTCCTATTCTATTTACATTAGGAACAATTCAAGTGTAAGTGGTTTCTTTTCAGGCTGAGGGCCTTGTTCAGATGTGTGTCCATTACATTTTGAAGACCTCAGAGTTATTCCCTACTGAGATAAACGTCTACGTTTACAGTAATCAAATTACTGGGGTCCATGGTTCAAAAAAGAGCCCATGACGGTGTCATTCTCTCAATTATGTTTTCTTCAAGGCTGTGAATATATACTGTAAATACATCTTTGCTTACAAATTTGATTTTTTTATTTAATATTTTAATATCACTTTAGAATAAAGAGAATTATAAAAAATAAAATAAAATAGTCTCTTGAAGACAATTTATTTGTCCTGATAAAAGTCACTTTATTAATTTCAAACAAGAAAAGTTCAGTATTAGGCCACATGCACACAGTCAGTATTTGGTGAGTTTTTTTTACATGAGTATTTGTAGCCTAAACCAGGAGTGGGTGATAAATTCAGAAGTGGTGACGTGTTTCTACACTGTGTGCAGAATTATTAGGCAAGTTGTATTTTAGAGGATTATTTTTATAATTGATCAACAACTATGTTCTCAATCAACCCAAAAGACTCATAAATATCAAAGCTTGATATTTTTGGAAGTTGGAGTGGGTTTTTTAGATTTGGCTATCTAAGGGCCACGTCACACACACAGATATTTGTGCAGATATTGTTGGCAGATCTCTGGTTGAAGTGAAATCATGGACATATTGTTCCATTTGTACACAGCCACAAAATGGAACATGTGTCCATGATTTCACTGCAACCAGAGATCTGCGAACAATATCTGCTCATATATCTGTGTGTGTGACGTGGCCCTTAGGAGGATATCTGTTTGTGCAGGTAACTATTACTGTGCAGAATTATTAGGCAACTTAATACAAACCAAATATATTCCCATCTCACTTGTTTATTTTCACCAGGTAAACCAATATAACTGCACAAAATCTAGAAAAAACATTTCTGACATGCAAAAACAAACCCCCAAAAAATTAGTGACCAATATAGCCACCTTTCTTTATGATGACACTCAACAGCCTTCCATCCATAGATTATGTCAGTTGCTTGACCTGTTTACAATCAACATTGTGTGCAGCAGCCACCACAGTCTCCCAGACACTGTTCCCAGAGGTGTACTGTTTTCCCTCCCTGTAGATGTCACATTTTAGAAGGGACCACAGGTTCTCTATGAGGTTTAGATCAGGTGAACAAGGGGGCCATGTCTATATTTTTTTTCTATTAGAGTTTTACTGGCCAGCCATGCTGTGGAGTAGTTGGATACATGTGATGGAGCATTGTCTTGCATGAAAATCGTGTTTTTCTGGAACAATACCAACTTCTTCCTGTACCACTGCTTGAAGAAGTTGTCTTCCAGAAACTGGCAGTAGGTCCGGGAGTTGATCTTCACTCCATCCTCAACCTGAAAAGGTCCCACAAGTTCATCTTTGATGATACCAGCCCATACCAGTACCCCACCTCCACCTTGCAGGCATCGAAGTGGAGCTCTTTGCCCTTTACTGATCCAGCCTCTGGCCCATCCATCTGGCCCATCAAGAGTCACTCTCATTTCATCATTCCATAAAACCTTTGAAAAATCAGTCTTAAGATATTTCTTGGCCCAGTCGTGACGTTTTATCTTATTTTTCTTGTTCTAAGGTGGTCGTTTTTCAGCCTTCCTTACCTTGACCATGTCCCTGAGTATAGCACGCCTTGTGCTTTTTGATACTCCAGTAACGTTGCAGCTCTGAAATATGACAAAACTGGTGGCAAATGGCATCTTTGCAGCTTCACGCTTGATTTTCCTCAATTCATGGGCAGTTATTTTGCGCCTTTTTTGCCCAACACGCTTCTTGCGACCCTCTTGGCTTTTTGCCATGAAACACTTGACACTTGTTCGGTGATCACGCTTCAAAAGCTTGGCAATTTCAAGGCTGCTGCATCCCTCTGCAAGATATCTCACAATTTTGGACTTTTCAGAGCCCATCAAATCTCTCTTCTAACCCATTTTGCCTAAGGAAAGGCATTTGCCTAATAATTAAGCACACCTTATATAGGGTGTTGATTACACCACTCCCCTCCTCATTACAGAGATGCACATCACCTGATTTACTTAATTGGTAGTTGGCTCTCAAGCCTATACAGCTTGGAGTAGGACAACATGTATAAAAAGTATCATGTGATCAAAATACTCATTTGCCTAATAATTTTGCACACACTGTACTTTTCCTCTGATTCTTCAACTTTTGATTTTTGCATACGTTGGGTCTGATTTTCGTCAGCATATATACTGACGAATCCGTCTAAAGCTTAGTCTCTGGCAGGCGCAGTGCATAGCATTATTTTGATGTGTGTGGTTCCACAGCAGATCTGTACTAAATATGTGTCGAGCCCCAGGCCTGGGGGATACTCGGGTATCAGGGTCAGAGGGGTTCACGGGGATGTCACGGGTGGCAGTGCCTGAGCCCGTGGCCTGGGTGACACTTCAAAAAGGGGTTATGTACAAGGAAAAAGAGTTATTGTCTCGTGACGCCACCTGTAGTATCTGGTGACAGATCACCAGCGCTGTCACAGTCCTCAGGAGGGTGATGGTATTGCGGCAAGGATGGCAAAGCTCCCTACAGGTCGAGCTGGTCCTCCAGACAGCGTTGCTGTAAGCAAAAAGGTTGAATTTTGGTAGCACAAAGACACAGAGGCAAAGTCACTATCCCGGGTACTTTACTGTAAACAGTCAGCAGCAGTATACAAAGTCCACAGTTCAGCAAGATGTTAAACAAACAGGTAGCTCTACAGGTGGCTGCAAGTGGATGCCAGGTGGTATGGAGGTACCCGTGGTATGCCTTAGTTGACGAACCAGTGTCCTTTCTTCCCCACCTAGGATTAGTCCAGACCCATTTTGTCCTTGAAGGTACTTTAGGGGATCCCCTCCCTCGCAGTGAAAAAGCAGGTGGACCGCTCCATGTGGCAGGGTGCTGCAGCCGGTGGACAGACCGCAGCAGCCGGTTGATGACCTTAGAGCTGGACTCTGGCCATGTCCTCGGGTTCCGCGTTCCCGTGGTGGACTGGGGAAGCTCCCTGGAGTATGGGTGCTCCACGCTGGGGTTCCCCTTTTCTCTCTCGGACCCAGACTCACGCGTCAGGCACCCTCTCTCAGGATCCCCTCAGGATCCTCTTTCATCTTTCCTCAGGATCAGCCTGGAGCTCTCCTGTTCGACCTTTCGACTTGCTGCACACTCATCCTCGACTCCAACTCTCCTCTAGCTCCCTCTAGAGGTGACTATATCCCTCCCAGGAGTAACCTCCCAACACTACTCTAGTGTGGGAGAGCAGGAATGGGTCCCACCCACCAGTCCAGCATACACTTGCAGTTGGGGAAAATTACACTGCTTTTATGAGTGTAATACCCCGGTGTGACACCTGACCATCGGGGTGCCACATATGCAGCAGCGTGTATTCCCAGCAAAGTCTATGGGATTTTTTAAACCATGTCCGCATGGTGCGTTTTTTTCCGCAGCGAATCTGCTACATATTATATTGGGGAAAAATCTGCAGTATGTCAATTCTTGCTGTGAATTTTACAGCGTTTTTCACCCATGGACCCTCATCTTAACTCAAAATACGCAGCAGATACGCAGCAGATACGTAGCAGTGTTTATACTATGTGTATGTCTTGCTTATTTTTTGCCTAATTTGCATTATAATTCGCAGGAAGTGATAGTGTTGAAGGGGAAGGAGAATTGGACATTTTTTTTGGACAAAGTATCCAAGCTTTATTGAAACAATCACAAAGCACTTTATAATCCGCAAGAAATCCGCACCAAAAATGCATCGAAAATGCACCATGCATATGGGGATGGTTTCGTCATGTTTTTCTGCCAGTCAGTGCAGATTTTGGAACCACAAACTTAGTGTGCAAACACACCCTTACAGTGAATTCAATGTGAGATACTTATCGATATTCATATATACTAATTTTTACAATTTTGTGCAAACAGTACTACAGGAATTATGCTTTAAAAGCAGGATACATTTTAATGGGAAACTCAATTGAAGACTACAATAACTTGATTGACAAGTTGTGGACCAAAACCATATTCTTATAAAATAATCAGCAAAGCCAAAGAAGTAACTCTAAACAGAACCAAGAGTCCAAGCAAAATCTGCACAGATAGAGCACAAAACTAAGGGTATGTTCACATGACCTGGAGGCACCGAGTGTTGGACGCAGTACCTCTAGACCTGAGGGAAGCTGTGGGAGAGCACATACAACCTGTGCCCATGATCTGCGTCCGGTGTAGTACGGCTTCTCCCTGCATTCACCTGATGATGATGGCGTCCGACTCCACAGCGTTAAATTAACCTGCTGCGGAGATGTGGAAGCTCGGAAACCCACACCACAGCTGAAATAACGCTGCGGAGAGGAGCAACATAGTGGGCATGGGATTTCTACAAACATCATCAAATATGTGTCTAATGTACAACGCGGTGTTTTGGCAGAGAAAACAAAAATGTACAAAATAGGTCCTTTCCAGCCGTGCAGAAATGAGTAAACTCGAGTCTCAACGAGATCCATGGACTTCAGGCTAAAGGCAAGAGGCTCTTGCTGGGTCATCACGGTTTTCATATCATGGTATTTCTTAAGAAGAAAAAAGGAAATTATGTTTTTTTAGGGTAATAATAATTAATGTTTTACAGAATCAATGTGTATAACATTGAATACGCAGCAAAGAAATCGAAAATGGCTATGCACAATATTAAACCGTTCTGTACGGTTGCATAGATTTGTCATCTGGGAGACTTTTTTTTGTAATCTAGGAAGTCGTGCACTTTTCATGTATGGTAAATGTCTTTATTTAAGAAGAAAAAGCTTGGGAATGTCAACATCATTTTCATGGATCTTCTGAACAGCTGCAGGAATCTCAATAAGACTACAGCATATATCATATGACAAACTCACGGGTCTAGCAAAAATGACCTGCAATTAGTTTAGTTTCTTTTAGAACTTTTAACCTTCTATAAAGCATAAAGATTTACTGTTTTTTCCCCCTTTTTTGCCCTCAACCTATCTTTACGAGAGGTGGACATTTCTAAAATAATGACAAAAAAGTGACTTTCTGATAAGGCAACATCACGGGGTACGTTGTAACACAATTTTTATTTAATTTACGTATTCATTATTATTATTTCTTTTGCAATTTTATCATACTACATCCTAAAATTGTGCATGATTATCTGAATCTCATAGTAAATTGCAGACACCATGTATTATTTTACAAAAATTTGGAACAAAACATCTTATCAGTTCTGTTAATCTACAAACCAGTGATTGAAAAGCTAAATGACCAGAAAGCAATAAAGAATAGTAATGTTGTGTAAGCAAAAAGAGAGAAAAGAAAGCTCTGAGAAATGCAGAAAATAGTACAAAACCTTAATTATTATACACTGAAACTCCAATTTGTCTAAAATCTGGAGTGTCTGTCTGGCAGGGGCAGATGATGTTTCCCAGGGGAAGTTGCCTTGCTTCTATTTGTCTTGGATGATAGTAATGCGATGCATCTTATTTCTTATTTAAATATATCCTAGAATACATTGGCCATTTTCTTTAAAAGCCTATAATTCTCAATCATCACCCCACTATTTGTATAATTACTGGTTTAGCAGCAAATTTTAACAAGTCTTATCCGCATGCTGCAAAAAAACAATCAGTGTAAAAATTGACCTGCGACTATAGATTTTAAATTCACATGTCGCTTCTTTGGATTTTGGGAGGTGAAATCTGCAGTAAATTCACAACAAAATCCCCTTGCAATACATATAGATTGTGACGAGGAAACCACAAGGTCTGAGCAAGAATCTACAACTGATTTTTCGGTCACGTAGAAACAAACTCCAAATTTAGTCTCAAATATGATTTTGCTTGAACGTACTTTCCCTCCCACCTTATATTAGTGAAGGAAACTTAAAACGCAAATCCTGGTGATAATTGAAGGGAATAAATTATTGGTTTGCTCACCTCACTAAGTTGTGTGAAACACAACCAGTTGATATCGCATGTGACAGCTGCTGCACGAGCCGCATACTACACAGTAATCAAACAGAGACAATAGGATATAAAAGGTGGATGAAAGATCTGCGCTGCCATGAGATGAAAGACCGAAGAGATGTATGAATCAAAGGTAGCTTTATTCAACGCGTTTCAAAGTGCTAGACTCACTTCTTCATCAGGAAACCAACCAGGTTGGTTTCTTGATGTAGATGTGAGGATAGCACTTTGGTCCAGGTCCAGTCATCCAACTTGGAGTGGATATTTTGCACACTTAGGCTAGGGTCAGACTTGGTTTTGGACCCACATTTCCAGGCAGCGCTAATATCGGACAGTGTTAATGGCAAGCGCTGCCTGGAAACGGGGCCCCATAGAAACCCGTAGTGTACCTTAGTTGCAGCCGCACACAGAGATGCAGGAGGTGCGCTTTAATTGAGCGCACCGCAAATTCTGCCTGCAGCGTTTTCCTTTTTGCTGAGGAAAAGCGGCCGTCCTGCAGCTCTGTGTGTGGCTGCAACTAAGGTACACAATGGGTTTTTATGGGGCCCCGTTTCCAGGCAGCGCTTGCAGTTAACAATGCCTGGAAACATGGGTCCAAAACCAAGTCTGATCCTAGCCTTAGTACACATTTTATAATTAAAAAGGTGTTACAGTTTTAGGGCTCATGCAGATGGCAGTAGTTTCTCTTATCTGAGAGAATCAAGCCAATTATGCAAATTACACTTTGATCAGAGTTTGAGCATAGTGTCATCCTATTCTCTAATAAAAATGTCTCCATCTTTTCCATACTGTGAGTTCGCGAAAATCAGACTGCACTCATATGTCATTCGAGCGCAGTATCATGTATCCCACACACTTATTGACTTGAATATCATTGAATATTGGTTGCAGCAATTTTTTTCCTCAGACACTTTCCAAGGAAAATATCTGACTTGTTGGCGGCCCCATTGACTGACATTGGTCCGAGCGCAGTGCGTTGTTTTGTCAGATTGCCCTTGGACTGAAAATATGGACACCTCCACCTGCCCTAGGCGTGTTTCCAGTTGGAACAGTGTGTGACTTACAAATGTCCAAATTTTCTTGGTGTCTGGTGCCAAACTATCACTTCTAAACGTTTGGTGTGAAATGTGACTACGCCACTCTTTTTATTAGTACTGCTTTTGTAAGCTTTTGTGCAAAATAAAGATGGAGGGAGAGGACTGTGGAAGAATGGAGGAAGAAGTATGTGATGGAGCAAAAGAGACTAGGGTGTGTTGCACAGAGGATCACTCAGGGGATGTGGTGGCTGGATAGGTGAATGATGGGGGAAGTATTTTTTTTCATCCTTTGTGAGTGTGCCATCCTCTTTCTCCCTCTTAATTCTGTGTCAGGGGCATCTGGCACACAGTACACCTCTGAGGTCAAGATGCATAACGTAATGTCACAATATGTATTGCTTGAGGTCCAGTCAGTGTCTCAAGCTATGAACGTTGTGATGCCACGATGGACGTTGTAATGTCAGAGATCTACTAGGTGCTGAAAACACCGGTATGGATTAAACTGTAGATACCAGAGGGAGCTGCAGGAAAGACTGGTTGGCAAGCAAGGGTGGTCGGAAAAGTGAATAGTGAGAATAGTATTTTTTTTACCTCTTTTCACCATACATTTATTATGCTTTTGGGTCTGAAGATATCTTAGGGTACCTTTACACGCCGCAACCGTGACGACAAATGTTGATGGCGATATGTCGCCCTGGAACAATCGCCGTCAAATTGACTCCCAATTGCACCGTGTAATTGGGGAATTTGGCGACGATTTGTCGCCTCGCCACGGTCGCCTGATTTCAGTACGTGCTCTGAAATCAGGCGATCGTGGTGAGTCGACATATCGCCGCCAAATTCCCCAATTACACGCCGCAATTGGGAGGCAATTTGACGGCGATAATTCCAGGGCGACATATCGCCGTCAATATTTCTCGCCGTGTTAGTGGCGTGTAAAGGTACCCTTAGAGTATAACAAACCACATTTGATTTGCATTAAACAAGTTTGACACAAATCAAATTTCTTGGCCAAATTCGAAACAAGTTCCAATTTTGGCTGATGCACAGGTCGGTGTATTTTTTGTATTTCATTGACTGGGATAAATGGGTTAAAAATTCATCAGGATTATCTACAGACAAGTCTTATTATTGCTTTGTAGAATAATGATAAAAGTAATCTCTACAGCGTCATGAATTTCTGGATTCTTTTTGCCTTTAGTCTTTTGTACAGATTATCTGTTAGTTTGGACATACAATACAGTTGTATAAACTGAACATAAAAGAGTATTTCTTTCTGGAAATACCCTTAAAATGATATCTTCTGATCGGATTAGACACAGATCTTTTTTAGTTTGACCGCTGAGATGGATTATTAATGTATGTGTCAATATGAAATATGGAACATATGTAATGAGCATTGCTGTCTATTTTTCTCCAGTCTACACCTGTTGAATTCCTCAAGCCTCGAAGAAAATCATTGCCAGATGAATTTATATTCTTTTAATTTCTTAAGTCAGAACAAATTTTGTAAAGTCGCAATAATCGCTCTGGAATGTATAATATTGAGACGCTTCTGGAGCAAAAAATTGAAGCTGCCAGGATATTCAGCAACAATGATTAAGCCAAAGTACATACTAGGTAAAGGGAAAAAAGCTTGCATTAAACGAGAATGTGCTTAAAGGAAAATGTTACTTTTAAGCAAAAACATAATACAGTATCTAGTATATAATTAAAATCAGATTTTTTTTTTACTTACCGTATACAATAAAATAATTACCGATATATACTCGTGTATAAGCCGACCCGTGTATAAGCCGACCCCCTACTTTTGCCCCCAAAAACTGGGAAAACGTATTGACTCGCGTATAAGCCGAGGGTGGACTCCAGCACAGGTATACAACCCCCAGCAGTGAGGTATACAGCCCCCAGCAGTGTGGTATACAGGCCCCAGTAGTATGGTATACAGCAGCCCCCAGTGGTATACAGCAGGCCCCCAGGCGTATAAGCAGGCCCCCAGGGGTATAAGCAGGCCCCCAGGGGTATTCAGCAGGCCCCCAGGGGTATTCAGCAGGCCCCAGGGGTATCAACAGGCCCCCAGGGGTATACAGCAGGCCCCCATGGGTATACAGCAGGCCCCATGGGTATCAGCAGGCCCCCAGGGGTATCAGCAGGCCCCCAGGGTATACAGCAGGCCCCCAGGGGTATTCAGCAGGCCCCAGGGGTATCAGCAGGCCCCCAGGGGTATCAGCAGGCCCCCGGGGGTATCAGCAGGCCTCCGGGGGTATCAGCAGGCCCCCGGGGGTTTATACAGCAGGCCCCCGGGGGTTTATACAGCAGCCCCCAGCACAGGTGTATACTGCCGCCCCCAGCAGTGTGATATACAGGGCCCCCGGCAGTGGTATACAGCCCCCCCGCCTAGTACCGGGCCCCCATGCTGCGGCACAGCATACAGTAGTTCATACATTACCATCTCCTGCAGCGCGCGCTTCCTCCATCTCCCGCCCGGCTTGTTGCTGTAGTGTCAGGTGACGCGCCAGTCACATGACACTACAGGAAGATGCCGGCTGGGACATGGAGGAGCCGCGCGCTGCAGGGATAGATGGTAGTGTATGAACTACTGTATGCTGTGCCGCAGCATGGGGGCCCGGTACTAGGCGGGGGGTTTTGGGGATGCATACCACTGCCGGGGGCCGCCAGGGGCTTTGTCCGGCAATATGCACTGCATCCCCTTGCCGGGGATGGACAGGGGGATGCGTGCATATCAATGAGGCGGGTCCACGTGACCGCGCGGTGTCACTGCAGCCCCCTCCTGCCTCCTCCTGCCCCCAGTCAGAGCCCCCGTCACACTCAGCACACACATGTATATACTCGTGTATAAGCCGAGGGGGGACTTTCCAGCCCAATTTTTGGGCTGAAAAAGTCGGCTTATACACGAGTATATACGGTACTTTTTAGTGTATATGAATATTAATAACTAATTTTAAAAGATGATTCAATCATCAACTGTTGGTCCCGATCCCACATTTAGCAGCTCCACTTCTGGTTGACTCAGAAAAGTGTTTCTTGAGTGGGCACAGTTCATTGGTTTGTGTAAGGTCGGAGACACACTATGCAAGATGCCTGGGAGATACTCGTATGAGTCCCGCATGCCTCACCCAGAATGGCAGCCAACTCTCTGGAAAGAGCGTGTCAGCTGCATAGAAACATATGTAGTTGACACACTCCAGTCCAGTGAGATGGCAGACGTTCCAGGTGAGGCATGGGAGACTCATGCTAGTATCTCACATGCATCTCGTGTAGTGTGTCTCTGACATAAAGGTGGCTGGCTAATTGCTTATGTGCATAGATGAACTGATGACATTTTCTGTCTATACATTGACTGATTTAGCTAGTCCATCATTAAGTCAGCCATATTCACATTCAACACTGGTGGACTGCCAACCCAGGAAACACTCTCCTACTTAAAGCTTCCAACTGACCCATGTTGGCCAGGACTGTCCTGAAGTTTCAGACACCATTTCGTAATCTTTGGGGAATACTAGACCAAAAAGAGATTGTTTATTTAAACCTCACCCAAAATTGGGAGTTCTAGGGTAGCCTTTGGGGTAAATACGAGGCTTGAGGCATTCCTGAGCAGGAAACATCTATTTTCCCCCAACAGAAATGTGAATAAGTAGGATTTAGTAGCACTGCTTAGTGGGAGTTCAGGTAGCACCGAACTGGGTTAAGATATGGAGCCTTATTTTTGGAGACTTTTGCCTCCGGTTGTCAGTTATGAATGAATGACTTGTTCTTCCCACGTGAAAAACCTCTATCCATACTCAGCTTAAAATATCAACTTCTTTGTTCTAAATATCCTTGTGCCATGTTGTTTATGGATGACCTGTGTTTGTATCCTCCATCCTATAAAGGAGATCTGTCATCCAATTTCAGTATATGGACTATAAACTAGAAATTATTATATTAGAGTGGAATTGAATTCTACTCGAATTTTACAAATCAATGTTGTAATTTGCTTCCAGTCATATTCAGGAATATGGAGGCCAGCTAGCTATCATATTGCTGAACCATAAAAGGACAAAGAAAAAACTTATTCATTTCTTACCTTTGTGTCTCCTCATCTCAGCGCCGCACCTTGTCAAGTCTTCAGCACATCTTTTTGCCCTAGCAGGGGACTGAGGCCCTGGGGCTTTTACCTCAATGCAGGGATTTTCTGCTCCATAGGGTGAGAATACCGTAAGTGTTTTTCGTATTTTCTGCATCTTACTTTTATTATAATCTTGGGTCTGGAAAAACCTTAGAGCATAAAGAGTGACATTCACTACAAACCAAATTTCCTGGAAAATCTGCACCATTTGTTGAAATAGAATATTGGCAAAACTGCTCATGTCCTCTACATACTTTATTAGGTTATACAGCCATGCTAACATGTATTTATATAAAAAAAAAGTTATACCAGCCTCATCAGGTCTAAGTGATCTATTAAAAAGAATGTGGCCTCAGAAAATTAATTATTGTTTAAGTCAGGCTATTGTGTTATGTGTAACAGTTTTGGCAATGTTCTTTCTCTCATTTACTGATTTCTATTATAAAACAAAATCAGTGGTCTTACAATTTTCACAATAGTCAGTGGGGCTATTTTAAACTTGTCTTTTCAATAAACTTTTAAGGGCCTGTCACACGCGTCAATGTCGTCAGTGAGATGATCGCTGACGACATTGACGGCTGATCGCTGGTGAGCTGTCACACAGACAGACTCACCAGCGAGCAATTGACCAGAGACATCATGGAAACGATTTAAATATCGTTTCCATGATGTCTTGCTCCCGCTGCCAGCCTGCTGGAAGCGGGAGCAGGCTGGTCTCCAAGGTAAACTGCGGGTATCTAGGCAGCGTGCGCTGCCTAGATACCCGACGTGTACCTTAGTTACCAGCCTCCTCCGCTCACCGGCTGGTATCTAAGGTACACAGCGGGTAACTAGGGACCCTAGTCACCGGCTGGTATCTAAGGTACACAGCGGGTAACTAGGGACCCTAGTTACCCGCTGTGTACCTTAGATACCAGCCGGTGAGCGGAGGAGGCTGGTAACTAAGGTACACGTCGGGTATCTAGGCAGCGCGCGCTGCCTAGATACCCGCAGTTTACCTTGGATACCAGCTCCCAGCGCTTGTGGAGGGTGCTGGGAGCTGGAATATCGCTACTCCCGGTGTCACACGCAGCAATGCTGCGTGTACACCGGGCGACCATCGCCAGGTTTTAGAGCAGGTTCTAAAACCTGGCGATCATCAACCAGCAATTTATCGCTGGTTGATTCAGTATGTCACACGCATCAATATCGCTGCAACGTCACTCGCAGCCGAGATCGTGCAGGCGATATTGACGCGTGTGACAGGCCCTTTACAGTAGTTTCCTTATCATCAGAGGCAGAACTACAATGATGGTAACACTTCTATACATAGCTGATAACACAACTGATAACACAGGATCTTCCAATTACAACAGGCGATGTTACAGCTGACCCTGTGCCCCTTTCCTTCACAATAATCTTTCCACACACTCCTTAGATGCTTCAATATAAAAGATAACGTCAGAGTCTGTTCATTGCGTATGAGTGAATTTCCTGAAAAAATAGGAAGCTAGAGCCTTAAAAACGCTAGCTTTAGGTTTCTAACTTAAATTTTTTAATGGTTAAAAATAAGTTTAAAACAAAAATCTAAATTATGCAATTGGTCATTTTCTGGCGGCACATTCCCCTTGATAATATAAGCAGTTTGTATTGTGAAATTTGGTCACAAAACCAATTTAAAGGACCATTCCGATGCTTTTTTTCAGTGCTGGAGTGACGTTTTAAAGTACCGCAAGTATCATATTTACCCTCCGGCATTTTCATGCCTTTTCGGCTCTCGTAGCGCCATCTTGTGGTGACTGTAACTTCTGGCTGTCCAGAAGTCAGAAGTTATGTCACAACCCCCCAATGCTTCTCTATGAGAACCAGAACGGGGCCAGAATGAGGCATTCATAGATTTGAATTGGTTTGTGACCTTGGGAGCTTCATGAAACACTGAAGCTACCGGTAGGACACAAATCACTGGAGACCTACAGGATTGGCAGTGATAGAAGATGAAGACGGCAGAGTGAGAATAAGACGGGGCAGGAGACTTAGGGTACCTTTACACGTCGCAACATTGCATGCAATTTCACTTGCAATTTGCTGGTTGCAGTGAAATCATGGACACATTATTCCATATGTACACAGCAACAAAATAGAACAATGTGTCCATGATTTCACTGCAACCAGTAAGTTGCAAGTGACATTGCATGAAATGTTGCGACGTGTAAAGGTACCCTTAGATTTGAAGCACCACACCAGCCGTGCAATAAAAAAACAAACTCAAGTCATAAATGAGGTGTCTATACAGTCTTTCATCAGGAACATCTATCAAACTTACCGTACCTAATGTACATATTTTTTATATCACTTTATTCGGTTCCATCACTTTATTCGGTGTTATGCCCTTTTTGGGATTAATGAACCCAATCTGGACCACAATATTTTTTTTTTCAATTTTTATCAGAGTTGTCTAAAAGTAGGTAATATTATATACTCATCAACTGATATCCTAACATTCCTCTCATACCACTGCCCAAATCCTCTGCAGGTTTCCTTGGTTCTGTTTCCTGTGGTGATGGCATGTGGCCACATTGACAAGTGATTGACTGCAGCAATCACTTTTCTGTATGACATAGAATCCTATTATGCTCACATGGACAAGTGACCTTTGCCGTCAACAAACACCGGCAGAAGTCATGTGCTGCCCCCGCTGGTAGAGGAGAAATCAAGGAGAAAAACAGAGTTTTCCAGCCAGCAGAATGTTGGAGGATTAGTTGGTGAATATACTTTAGTTCATAGAAAAAAGTATATTACAATAATATGCTATAATTAAATTTTGCTATAATTAAATTTTGCAGACAACCCCTTTCAATTTGATCCGTATATTAATAATATGTTCAGGATTGTATGACCATCGGTCCTGCCATTATGGAAGAGGAACAAGTGTCAAGAGTACCAATAATTGCAGGTCATCTTCTCTATTCACGGTAATAACTTTGTTTTAAGAATTTATAAAAATAAGATGATGAATCCACTTCACCTTCATGAGTGATGTGGAATCCTGTGACTCGAGATAACCTTCGTTGCTGACTAGTCACCATATATGTCATGATGCATGACACTGCATGAGGAATAGAAATGTCACTGAAATCTTGAGACCTGATGGATAGGAAGACTAGACTGGAGAAGGGTTGTAAAGTGGGATAGGTGAGGGTTGGGGGTGTATAACTTGTTTTTTTCAAATCCTTCCCATCTCTTTGCAATCCAGCAAACAAGTAGCCAAAAGGTGGCCATTTTGCTGGATTTATCAGAAGCAAATTGGGAAAAAAATTATTTGATTATGTCAAATTCAATTAAAAAAATTCAAGGTGAATTTGATTTGCTTTGAATTGATTAGTATTTCTCTAATTTTGCTCAAAATATATCACATTAAGGGCTGATGTCTGACTTGGCACCAAAAATCCCACAGAAGACTAGACCGAAGAAGATGACTCGACAGCAACTGGACCACATGGCGGGACAGGTAAAGCCTGGGTGTGTGTACATTTTAATGTGCTTATTAATTTGCACTGAATAAACTGGATCTTTAGTTAGATTGTCCTTATCAATGACTTATTGTAGTATGTATAGGCATCTTTATCTGGTACATAATGATTACAATGGTCCCTATGAAGCAGATTATTCTTTTGAAAAAAAGGAAAAAGTGGCCCAAAGGACAGTTTTTGGCAAAAGATAGTGCTATAATACTACGAGCCGTGGGTTTGAGGAACAGAAGGCTGAACACTATAAAATGTAGTAATAAAACACACAAAACAATAAAAGAAATAAAGGATAAACAAAAAAGAATATCTTACAGAAATCATAAAACTGTTTCCTGTGGATTACACAGTGCGTGTTCTGGCAGTTAATTATTCTCCTGAAATTGAGTTGGGTGTTTACTATCTATTACATCCATCCAAAGCAGAAAGAAAGATGTGTTTGTAGAGTTATAACTTTGTAGATGTTCCACTGGATGTGAAAATAAAGTTCTCTTGTTTCATTTTCAGAGTAATTATTTTTCCATACTGAGTTCACACATCTGCAGTTTAAAATAATATCTTTGGGGCAAAGAAAAAATTGATGGGACAAAGACAATGACAAAAGGTTTGGTTAGTCAAGATAGGCATTTTGTAAGCCAGTATTGATGAACAGTGAGCTGCAGGAAGATGCGAACGTCTAGAGTGGTGTTACCCAACTCTAGCCCTCAAGACCACCAATAGTGCAGGTTTCCAGGATTTTCTTAGTATTGCACAGGTGATAATGTAATCACCAATTTTATTTTTGTTTGCCATTATAAGGTATCACAACTACAAGATTATAATTTTATCCTCCCACTGAGAGCAATCAAACATTTTTCAACTGGCTAACACAGTGTCAAACCTTTTTTTTCTAATTTAATCACCTGTACAGGTGATGATTCCAACACCTGTGTAATGCTAAGAAAATCCTGAAAACATCATCTGTTTATGGTTCTGGAGGACTGAAGTTGGGGAATACTGGTCTATTAGAGTGTGTGTAGTGTCTTGCATTTCCAAGGCTACAGTCTTATTTGGCACATCTTTCAATTGACATGAGCTATTGCTAGAAATATAACTACTGGAGTATATTTCTAGTGTAATTTGTGAAACTTTAATCTCACGTATTTGGTAGCCCATAATCCTGTCCAAGCTACTCCTTCTTTCCCGACAATAGGCAGAGCTAGCTGGGAGTGTCATAAAAAAGCGGAAAGTTGCTTAATTATTGCACAACGTCAAGTTCAACTTCAAGGAAACTACTGTTTGTGCTATGGAAAAGAAGAAGTGTTGTTTGAATTTTGGAGCACAAATTTGTCAGAATTGTATAACATTCGGCTGTGAAAATGAAAAAAATTATTTTTCTCCCAAAAACATTTATATAGCACCACATTTTACAGTTTCGCATGAGCTTGTACTATAAGGTAGACCTTATAATTTGTAGAGCAATATTTTCTGAATACAGAAATATACCATACCTGTTGGAAAACAATTGTTTGGGCATTCAGCAAAGCATTAAAAGAGTTTTTGGCTTTTGGAATGCAAGTTTGGTTGGGATAGACTACAAATGCCATGTCAAATTTGGGAAACCTCATTGGTTTAAAATACCAGAGACCCGTGCATTTGATGCTATTTGGAAAATACTGCCTAAAGAAGATAAATTACTGAGCACTTCGAAGCTTTAGATGCTTTAAAGAACGTGGGTGTCTGACCAATTGTCTGAAAGCTGCCGATGCAGTGACAAGAACTAAGCAAAGTACAGGTGGAGGACAATGTTGCCATACATTGATTGAATGACACTGCTTTATACTGAGTAGTGGTAGTGGACTCTTTCAAGAGAAGATTCTAGGAAATGGGAGCAGAGTGCGGGAGCAGACCTAAGTGTAGAGGTTGACATCCAAAATGTAAATAAAGGATCAATATTGCTCACCTTATACGGTTCTTGGTTCTCGTGCATCAATAATAACCTACATGGTGCTAGTATCTATCTGGCTTGCAGCTTGGCTATGGAGAAACAGACACCCCGGGGCAGGTCTGTCAAGGGTAATTAGTCAAGATGTTTTTTCGGTTGAATTGCCTGGCGCTTCCAGAAGTAATACAAAGTCCTCTATTTTCCACTATTTTTATTTAATTCAAAGTAAATATAAAATTAACAGTCATCCAAAAATCCAGAAATAATCACAACGCGTTTCAGCTACAATATCTGACAAGCAGCCTTCCAATTCAACTGGAAAAAACTTCTTGACTAACTGCCTTGTACTGAAATACATTCACTTGAAGGGTAGATAAAGCAAAGTAATCAGCAATGGTCGCAAAGCATTGTACATGGCTGCTGTTTCCTGTCTATATATTACTTCATTCCAGTCACTGCCAGGACAGTTTTCAGCATGTCAGTGAAGATGTTATACTAAATTCCTAAATGCGTTTCAACAGCAGTCCGCTTTCTTCATCAGATGAATTTACTCACCTCATGAATACAGCGGACCATTGTTGAAACACGTCGTGCTGTAACAATAAAGGTTTGTTAACCAATCTATTGATCCCCCTGTTTTGTGTTCCCCAGCGCTCTGACATTGACCACAGTTTTCTCCTTATACTGTTGTTAATAATGGATAGGCATCTATCAGACACCTCAATTACTAATACAGTGTAGAGTTAAAAAAGACATGGACACGGGCTCCCTCACACACTCTCGTTTACCAATGTATTACTTCAAAAGTTCCGATGTACTGTAATCTAAAGTGTAATGTCTCACAATATCCATTGGTTCCTATGGAGTTCATTATGAGAAAGTTCTCAGAACAAAGCTCCAAAAATCAATTCCGGTAAGCAGAAAGCACGAGCATGAGAAATTCTGTTCATACCACTGTCAGGCAGTGATCTCTGGACCCTCGTTCTGAGAAAAGTCTCAGAATTAAACTCCATATGAATCAATGGGCATCTGAGAAATTTCTCAGAACAAGACTCCAGGGCTCTCTTCTGGTCAGCGCTAAGTACAAAAATTTCTCATGAGCGTGACCAGGACTGGGGACCGGCAGTGACCGTGGAGCTTGGGTTTTCTGAAAACTTTCTACATAATAAAGCCCATAGGAATCGAGGGCCTCAGGGACATTACCCCTTCTAGAGAGGCTGCAGGTTTGGGTTTCTAATTTTGGGATTGGAAAAAAAAGGGAAACAAAAATTTTTTAAAAAAAACCATTTCCCCCTCCCTTGGGAAAAAAACCCTACCTTTTTTTTTTCCCCCGCCCCAGCCTGTTTTGGGCTGTATTTTTGACTTTTCCCAACTAAATTGGCCGCTTTTTTTTAAAAATAAGGTTTTTTTTGGAAAAGAAAACAACCAAGTTTCCTTTTAAAATTTAAAATTTTAAACCCCCAGCCAAATTTTTTTGGGGAAACAACAGATTTTTTAAAAAATTTTTAAAATTCCCAAAAAAGTGGTTTTCACCCCCACACGGGGGCTTTTCTTGGTTTTTATAATTTTTTTGAAAACCGTTTTTTTCCAAAATTTTAACCCCCGGAAGGGCCCCCTTGAAAATTTTTTTTTTTTTTTTTAATTGTTTATTTTCACAAAACCTCCGCAAAAATTGCCATTTTTCAACTTTTAAACTAAAGTTTTTGTTGTTGCTTTTGTTTTTGCGCCCTTCAACAGTTTCTTTAAAAAAAAATTAACATACAATAAATTTAAAACCTTCCAAAAAATTCCCCAAAACCCATTTACACGAGAAAAATTTTTTTTAAAAAAATTTAAAAAAGTTTTTTTAAAAAAAAAATCTTTTTTTTTTAAAAAGGTCTTTAACCTTTTACAATCAAAAAAAACTGACTTTTTATTTTTAAAGGACCCCCCCCCAGTTATTCCTTTAAAAGTCCCTTTCAATATTAATTAAGGGGACCAATACCCAAAAAAAAAGGGTTTTTTTGGGGGGTTTTGGTTTTCCCTTTACTAAATCCAAAAAGCAAAAACTTTTTTTAAAAAAATTTTAAAAATTTTTTTTTTTTTTTTTTTTTTTCTAAAAAAATTCGGGGAAGGGTTTTAAAGGCGGGGCCCGTGACACCCGGCCTTTCCGAAATCTTTAGAAGATTTTCACGGGGAAAACTCCGCCTATTTTTCAGGGGGGCAACCCCGACGGCGGGTTAGAGGGTTTTTAAAAAAAAACCGGTCCGCCTAAAAAATGTAAACTTATTTTTTTAAAAACCCCTCCAAAAAGGTTTTTGGTTTTGGGGGCCCCTTAAGGGTACTGTCGTGAGAAATTTCCTTACCCCAGTTCTCAATTTTATAAAAGTGCTTGGGGGAAATTTTTGGGGGGGTTATAGAAAAAAAAAAAACTTTACCAAGCCCCCGGTGGTGTCCCAGAATACTTTTTCCCAACTCTTCACAAAGAAAAATTAAAAAATTTTGAAATAAAAAAAATTTTAAAATTTTTTTAAAACAAAAACCCTTTATCTTTTTTCTAATTCGGAATTTAATTTTTAAAGAAAAAGTTTATTGAGAAGCGTTTCCTTTGGTCCCCCCCCATTCCAGGGGCTTTTCCCCTAAATAAACCTTTTAAATGGGGTTTTGGATCCAGCACCCTAGAACAAAAAAAAAAATGAAACCAAAGATAAATTTTGGGGCCAAGAAACCTATAAAATTTAAAAAAGTTTCTCCCCTTTATTTGCCTTAAAAAAGTTAAACCAAAGGTGGGGCGGCTTTTTTTCCGAACCAAAACCGTCCTACCTTGCCCCCTCAGGCCCAAAAATTTTAAAGGGGTCGAAAATTAAAAAAATTCAAAAATTGGAAAAAGAGTGCGGGGGAAAAACCTTAATTATTTGTTCAAAAAAAATTTTTTTTTTTTCTTTTAAATTTCTTTTCTATTTTGACTTTGTCGCCCATGTCGGTGGGCCTTTTTTTCTATCATTTTTACAAACAAAAAAAAAAAAAACTGCACCGGCACTCAAGAAATCTTATTTTTTTTTTTTCGGGGGTTCTTGACGTACTTTGGCCAAGTCCTTTTTCCTCATCACCGCGACAAGGCGACCCCAGGTCTGATATTTCCTAACGTTTGACATCCCTTCCTCCTTTTTCTCCCAACCCCCTTCCCCCCTTTAAGTGGGGGGAACCAAACTCAACCTAAGCCCAAACCTTTGGGTTTTGGGGGGTGCAAGTCCGGCTGAAAAGCCAAACAACTTTTGGCCAAAATGTTTTTTACAAAAAACCCCAAATAAAAATTTAAAAAAAAAATTTTTTTGAGTTTTTTTAAAAAAACTTTTAATTTTTTTTTTTTCCCTCAAATAATACCCCTTGTTTAGAAAGGGTTTTGCATCATTTTATAGGGGAGGCGGGCGAAAATTTTTTTTCTAGTTGTTTGACCCGGGGCTTTCCCCTCGGGAAACCAATCACATTAAGTTTTGTGAGTGCTGGGGCAGTTTTTTTTTGTTTTGTGTATATGGAGTATCTGTCTCCCAAGCGCAACTTGCCCCCTCACCCTCCCCCCACGGTAGTTTTAGGGGGAGATGGGTCCACCCATTAAAAAGGTGGGATAGGGGGGAAAAGGGGGACAGATTTTTCGGGCGTTAGGACCCCATAAACCCCTGGGGTCGCCTTGTCGTGGCTGATGAGCCAAAAAGACTTTGGGCCAAATGTGAAAAACCAAAAACCCCCCATGAAAATAAAAAAAAAATTTTTGAGTTTTTTGGGAAAAAACTAATTTTTTTAAATTTTTTCCTCATATAAAAATAAAACATTTTTGTTAGTTGTGTGCTTTAAAGTGGTAGTACTGAGGGGCTCCCAAAAAATTTTTTTCGGGTTGCCCAGCTATAATTTTTAAAGGAGGAAAACTTTGGTCATTTTTTAAAGGAGCGCGGGGGCACACCAAAAAACCAAGGATAAATTAAGGGTTTAAAAACCTCTTTATTTTTTATACCACAACATTTTTCAACACAAAATTTACACCAAAGGGAAACGGGAGACGGCTTTTAAAAAAATCGTTTTTGGTTTTAACCCAATAAATGGGTTTTTTAACCTTTTAATTCATCCTTTTTTTTTGGGTGTCCCAGCGCTCGGGAAACTGATTAAAAATTTTCCCCCTTTAAAAAATGTTGAAAACAACGCTTTTGGGTTTGTGTTTGGACCCGCCGTTTTCAGCGGGAAAATGCCCACAAGGGGGAAGCCCTTGTTGGGGACAACCTTTGGAAAAAGACCCCCCAAAGTGACCAAAAACGGCATCCCACGTGACGGACACCAGAAGTGGGGCCCAAAACCTGGGGGCCGGGAAGCCTTTTGGGGGGGGGGGGGTTTGGGGGGTTTTTTTGGGGGTGTTTGGAAAACCGGGGAAACCCACAATAAAAAAAAAAAATTTTAAAAAAAAAAACAAAAAAGAAAAATTAGGTTCCCCTTACCTAACACCCCACGGTAAGCGCACTTCACCCCAAGGGGGCAGGGTTTGCCCCCAAAAACCCCCCAACCCCCCTTCCAAGGGTGGGGGGGCTAAACCTTCCACACAAATTTCCCCCTTCCCCTGGTTTTTCTCAAAACAGGGGCCTTTCCCCAACCCCCTTTCCCCCTTTTGTCAAATTTCAAATGGTCTGTCCTGCATTCCAATTTTTTAATAATAAATAATTTTGGGAAAAAAGAACCCCTTTCTTTTGGTTAATTTAAATTTGTCCGTTTTAAAAAAAAATTTTTTGGGGGTCAAAAATTCCCTGTTTTTAATTTTTGCTTTTGATGTTCTTTCTTTTCAAGCTTTTCCCTTTATTTTTTTGTTTTCCCATTTTTTTTGGGCCCCCTTTCCTTTTCCCTTCCCCTTTTAAACTTTCGCCTTTGGAATTAAAGTTCTCTTTTTCCCAATTCCTTTTGGGGTTTTTCCCTGTCTCGGGGCTTCCCCTTTTCGTCCCCATGTTTGAATTTCATGTCATCTTTGCTTTCCTTTTCCCCCAACCGGGGGCAGTCCCCCAGGGCCCTTTGGCATCCCTCTTTTTGGGGCTTCTCTGTGTTTGCAGCCCGCTGGTGTTTTTTCAATTTTACCGCTTTTTCACCGCCGGGATGCCCTGCTTTGGAAAAAAATGGTTTTGGGTTTCAGTTTTGCCGGTTTCCCGTCGTTTAAACAGTTTTTTTACCTCCGGGGAAAATTTTCCCCCCTTCACTGGGAAAAGGGGGGAGGAGGAGGTTGGGAGTTTGCGGGTTGGGTGTTAATTTTGCTTTTATCCTTTTCAGGCTTTTTTCCTTTTGGGGCTTTTCCCTGTTGGGACTCCCCCGGGGGCTGGGGGGAATGTCTCTGCTGGGGGCATTCTCTGGCTTCCTAAGGGGTTTTTCCCATGTTTTTTTAAAATTTTTGCCCCCAGTCCCTTTGGTCACCGGTTTTTAAAAAATTTCGTTTTCATTTTTGTGACCTCTTTTGTTCCCTTTGAGCCCTCCTCCGGAGTTTTGTTTTTATTCCCCCTGGGTTCACCCTTTAATGTTGGGGCAGCCCCTTTTAAACCTTGCCCATTCACCTTTCCCTGGCAGCTTTTTTAATTTTTTTGTAAAAAAAAAAAAAAAAAAAAATTTTAAATGAAACGGAAATTTTCCCAATTATTTCCTTTTCAGAATTAAAAATTTATCAAAATTCCGATATCGAAATTCCAAAATTTAAAAACTTCGGGAATGAAAAGGTTAAAAGATTGGGGGCCTTCACAAAAAAAATTACAAAATGTATCCCCGTATGCAAAAAACGGTAACAAACCCCCGGAACCGGCTTCAACAGTAAGGGTTAATGTTTTATTATTTAATGTCTTTTCCCAACCAATTTCCTTTATTTTAAATTTCCCTGTTTCTTTTAAGCCTTTAAGGGCTCTGAACTTTTTAATTTTTTAAAAAATTTTAACAACATAACGAAAATTACAAAATAAAAACTTTTCCCCAAAACGTATAAAAAGGACTTAAAATTTCTTTGCTTTTAAATTTTAAAAGGGGAATTGGAAAATGCCCAAGGAACCCCTGAATTTTGGGAAGGGAAAAAAATTTAATGTTTATACATAATTTTTATATTTGGAAAAATTTTGGAAATTAAGTTGATGAAAAAACCCTAACGTTTGTAGTTTATATTTGAAGGCATACCCAACCAATGGAGGCCAACCCGGCTTTAGGGGTCCTTTTTGAAGTTTTGGGGGTTTTTTTGGGAAAATTTCCAAGGGGAAAGCCTTTAAACGGGATTTCCCCTCCTGGAATGCCATTTTTAACTTATATTTTTAAACCAATGTTTAAAGGGAATGTCCCAACAACCCTTTTCCTTTTTCCCCATTTTATTCTTCCCCTTTTTGTTGGTTTTAAATGCAATCTCGCAAGGGGTTTCCAATGTTTTAAAATTTTTTTAAGAAACCCCAACTTGCTGGGGAATGTCCCGCAAGGGGCCTCCCATTGCAGAAGGGCCCCCCAAAACCCCCCCAGGTAAACCCAGAAGAGGGGTAATTTAGAATTTAATTTATTTTTAAAATCAGGAGTAACCCCTTTGGGCCCCCAATTCCCCAAAATATTATATTGAAAGGAAAGACTTTTTTTAGGTGAAAGAGGGCCTTTTATAGAAAAACCTTTTAAAGGTACAATAAAAATTTTTCGGGAACAAATTTTGCGTTTAATTTTTTGGAGGTTTTTTATTTGGTCCCCAATTTTAAATTGAAAAAAACCTTTTTGGGGTCCGGAAATACCCCTTATTTTTGGACTATGGGTGGGTACATTAAATTTTAACCCCGGGAGGAAAACAAAAGGGGTGCATTTTCTTTTTGTTGGGGGCCAAGGGGAAAAATTTAAAAAAATTGGACAACGGGGGGTGCTTAGGAAAAAAAGGGGGTCAAAAATAAAATAGAATCAAAAAAACCCCCCAAAAGGGGGAAACATCATAACAAAAAGGGAGGGAAAAATGGGGGGTGAATTTAAATAATTTTAAAAAAGGACAATAGGGTGCTTAAAATTAAGGTGGGATTTGGGGCAAAAATATAAAAATTCATAAAAAAATTTTAATTTTTAAAAAATTTGGGGCCCCAATTAAGGAAAATTCTCTAAGGACCCCCCCTTTAAAAAATTTAAAATTTTTGCTTTATTGAGATCCCCCTAATGAAAAACCCCTTAATCCAAAACTACGTCCGGGGATTTTTTTTTTGGGGTTTCCGTTTTTTCTGGAGAATTTAAACGTTTTTAATTTTGGTTTTAAAAATAATTTGGCCCCTTTAAGGGGTCGGAATTACAATTCCTTGAGAGGGCTCCCCCCCACCCCCCAAATTGGGTTGGTGGATTAATTAATTCCAATTCCAAAATTTTTAACCCAATTTTGTTTTCAGCTTCGTTTTATTTGGTTTAAAAAAATTAACATTGGGGGTCAAAAATAAAATTTTCCCCAAACTGTATTACAAAAGAAGACTTAAAAAACAAAAGGGAAACTTGCTAGGGGTTTTTTTTGGGTTTTAAAAAAATAAGAATTTTTTTCTTGCCTTTTTTTAATTTTCTTTTTTTTCCCAAATGGGGGGGCCAAAGCCCCCACCGGAAATTTTTCCAGGGTTTTTGGGGGGGAATTGGGCCACCCAAAAAAGGGTTTTGCAGGGGGCCTTTTAATTGGAAAAAATTTTTTTTTAAAGAAAGTGTCCCCCCCTTCCATTATTTTCCCCTTGTTGGGTTTTGGTTTGAAAAAAGTCCAAATTTAGCAAATTGGCTTTTTTCCACCCATAAAAAATTTCCTTTAAAGGGGGCAAACGGGGGGCCAAAAAAAATTTTTTTTTATTTTTTAAAATATAATAGGGGAATAAAGTTAAAAAAATTTTAATTTATGGTATTTTTTTAAAAGGGGTCCTTTAAACCCAAAAACCTTTTTTAAATATTAAAACCGGGTTCCCCTAGAAGGCAATTACCCCCTTTAAAACCCTTTTTCCATTTTTTTTAACCCCTTTCCAAAAATTTTGGGGGGTTAAAGGGACAATTTCAAAAAAATTTTATAAGGGTCCTATTTACGATATAATAGGGGAAAACTAGGGGCCTTTTAATTTATATCAAGATCCCCTTGTTTTTACAGGGGGAAGGGCCCGGATTTTCATAATTTTTTTCAAAATTGCCCCCTAAGGGGTCCCCTGTTTCGACCATTTTGGGGTGTGGCTGGTAAAAATCAAAAAATCCCGTTCACCCCCCGCGCCTGCGTTTTCAAAAGGCCCCCCGGCTGAAAACCCCCTTTTCAAAAATGCGAAAGGGCGCACCCATCGGGCTGGCTTTGCCATGGGAATGCCATTGCCCCATTTGAACCGAACCCCGCGGTGTAAATATTTTCCCCCGCGGGGAAATCCCGGATCTTCCCCCGGGCCACACGCCATTTTTTTTGGGCCAAAAAACATTTTTTTGGGCCCCTTTTTTTTAAAAATGGCTATGAAGACACCCCTTTTTTCAGGCTTTTAAAGCAAAAAAAGGGGCATTTTGGGAGTTTTTGATATGATCAATTTTCCATATTTTTTTAATCAAAAAAAATTTTTTACATTTTTCTTTTTTATCCAATACCTTTTCCCCCTGCTTTTTTAAGGGGGAAAAAATTTTTTTTAAAATTTTAAATAATAAAATTTTAAAGGTTTAATAATTTTTTTGGGATTTTTTAAAACTTTCTCGGGCAATGATCTCTCTGTCTCAAAAACATTTCTTTGGTCCATCCCAAACTTCCCCTCTTCACAGAAGCTTGTCAGTTTAGTTTTACAAAGGGCCCCCTCAAAACCCCATGTTGAATTGGGTCAGGGGTTATTTTTTTCAGATACCCCTTTTATAGCATCTTTTAGAAAACCCTCTAGGATTTTACCCACAGAAAGGGGGTTTAAAGTTTACGGCCGGGAATTTTTGCAATTTCAGTTTTTTTCCCCTTTTTTTAATTTTGGGCCACCACCTTTCCTATAAGCCAACCCCTTTGGTACAGACCCTTTTATTTGGAATTTTTTTAAAGTTTAAAAAATAAGGGTTTCTATTTATGTTTGGTATTTAATTCCTGCAGAAAACTTTTGGGGTGTATCCCATCCGGGCCCGAAAATTTTTGTCAACTTTAGTGATTTTTTAAAGGGCCCGGTACTTCCTGCTTTTTTTAAGCAGGTGACTTTTAAAATGGGGAATTTTTTTTAAATCACTACCAGGGTTTGTCTGTCATGGGATTTTTTTGTGTAAAAATGTTGAAAAAAGTTTTTACCCCTTAGGGGCCCTTTTTTCCCCTTCACCCCACCAAAATTTCACCCGACAAATTTTTAAAGGGGGGCCAACACAATATTTTTTAGTTTTTTCTATATATGTATTTTTAAAGAATTTTTGGGATTTTTTTTAAATTTTCTCTGGCAAGGGTTTTCTGCCCCTCAATTTTTGCTGCCTTGTTTTGTTTTTTAACCCGATCTTATTTTAATTTCTGAAATTTTTTAAAATCCCTTTTTGGGGCAGTTTAAGGGGGGCCCACTGCGGAGCAGCGCCCCTTTTAAATTTTCCCCCACAGCAAAAGGGTAAAAGAACTTTTTTGCTTTGGGTATGAATAGTTTGGGGATAAAGATCTGATAGGTAAATAGTAGGGAAATATTCTTTGAATGTATCTTTGTGCTGTAGGAGGGGATATTAAAAATTTAAGAAAGAGAGTAGAAAGGATGTATTAGTTCCTCCTGAGTGAAAATTTTAATTATTTTTTTAAATTACGGGGATAAATCTTCCTTTTTTTTATTAGTATTTTCCCCTGAATTAAAAAAAATTTTAAAAACATAAATTTTTAAAAAAATAAAGATTTATTTTTGTAAAATTTAAATAATTTTGACTGTCAACGGGTTACAAAAAATTTTTATAGAGGGGTAAACAGTTTATTTGGTTTTAAGGGTAGAGTGAAATTTAGTCAGCTTGTTTTTTGACCTTTATTTTTTTTTAAGGGGCCAACCCCAACATTTTTTGGGTTTCTTACTAAAAAATTGTAGTTAAAGAATATTTTGGGGGAATTTTTTTTACTTTCAACGGGAAAAGAGCCCTCTTTGTCTAAATTTTTTGCTGCCTTGATTTTTTTTTTACAGATGTTTATTTAATTTTCTGAAATTTTTTTAATGCCTCATCACTACCTTTTTCTGAAATTTCCCCTAAAGGCTTTCTTTTTGTCCCTTATTGCGCCCTTTTTACTCTAAATTTAAACCCATAATGGTTTCTTCCCATTTTAGCAAGTTTATTCCCCAAAGGGGATATATTTGCACCTTCCTATTCAAAGCTAATAAACATTTTCCCATTTTTTCCCTTTTTGTACCTTTTTTTTTCTAAGGGCACGTCCCCAGATTTTTGCACCCAAAAATCCTCTCAAATGTTGGAAATTTTTCCTTACTGAATTTACAGAGGGGCACTGTCACCCCCCAAGGATTTTTTTCCCAAATGCACACGATTCACATGGGCGGGTGCATTCAGGCAAGGGGGCCCCCCTGTGTGTGGGTTGGTGGTTTCACCGAGATATAACGTTATAAAAAAGGTTCCCCTGCAAAAAAATCAGAGGGCAAACCCTGTTTCTGGAGGGATCATTTCACGGGGGGGATTCCCCCCCCCTTCCCCCATGTGTGTTGGCAATCCTTGCCTTTTCCCGCTTCCCGCTTTTGATATCAGCACCAATTCCCCCCCCTTCCTTTTGTGTTAAAAACCCGTATAATTACAGCCGGCAGGAATCTGGGGCGCAGGCCCTCTGTACCCTGATACCCCCTCAAACCCATTGCTGTGTCTCCCTTTTTCCCCTTTTCCCCCCCCTTTGGGTGTGTTTGTGGCGGGGTTCGCTGAACACTTGGCCCGCCTGAGCAGCCCGCTACCCGTTATAAAACAGGGATACCCTGGCCCGTGGGTTTCAACCACCGGCCGCGCAGCGATGTTTTAAACTCAGCCCAAAAGCAAACTACGTGGAAATTCACATAGCTAAAAGCTAAAACCGCAATACAGCCAAAAATATGCTGTTTACTAACATTTTCCCGGAAACTGCCCCAAGTGGGGCCAGCTTTTAAAGCCATCCCCTTTCCCCCGATTTCAGCCCAAAGGGGGGGCCAAGGGAAAAACAGAACACAGCAATGGGGGGGGGTATCATGGGACCCGATGGGTTCAGCCCCCAAAATTTCCACCCCGCTGTTAAATTTTACAGGGATAACACGGACAGGCAGGAATCATGCCCCAACGTCAAGCAGGGGTGGGGCAGGGAAGGATTTAAACTACACACAGAGGCAGGGGGCAAAACCCCCTTAAGTGACCTGCCTTTTTGCAAAAGAGAATTCCTCCTGACTTTTTACAGTGGCTTTTTTAAAAACCTATAATTTCGGGGGACACACCACACACACACAAGGGGGCCCCTTTCCTGAAAAGCAGGCAGACATTCTGCAAACAGTGCTGCAATTTTGATTAAAAACCTTTAGGGGGGGGGGAAAAGGGCCTCTTTTTGTCCTTGCAGCCCCTCTACCCCATTATTAAAAGGGTACAGAAAAATTAAATTTTTTTGTGATCACTATTTCCCCAAATGACCTCCAACCCAAAAAATTTGATGTGGGGTCCAGCCTTTTGGTTTAATATTTTGGGTTAAGGATGGGCCCCCCCTTTTTGTTTTGGGTTTCCCGAACCCCTTTTTGAAAAGGAAAAAACTCTCATAATTTTCAAAAAAAAATTTCCTTTGGGGAAAATGCAGGGTTTTTGTTCCCCCAAATTTTTTTCAGGGGAGTTTGAAGTCCCCCTTTAAAAATACCCTTCCTTTCCCGAGTCGGCCCGCTTTTTATTTTTTTCATTATGGAGGTAAATTTTCCCCCCCTTCCATTATTGTTTTAAAGACTTAAAAACAAACCCCTAACATAATGTATTTTTTCCCCCCCTCCCCTTATCTACACTCCACAGGGACCTAAATTTTCATTCGTTCACACACCCCCCCCCTCACAAAATTTTGGGAAAGGGGCCCTTTCCCAAACAACTAAAGGGGCCCGTAAATTTAAAACTCAAAACATGGCTCTCGTCCAGGCCCAAAAAGTCTCGATATCCCCACCATGTTAATTTTTTCCCTTTAAATTTTTCCCCCCATTTTGTTTTTTTAGGCTTCTGGGCCCTTTGTGTACATCAAATTTTTTGCCCCCTCTTTTCCCTATTGCCCTTTCCCACTAAATTGGGCTGTTCTAACCCCCACCCCCCCCTGCCACCCCCCCTTTATTATTTGGCCCAGGTTACTATTTTCACTAAAATTCCCCCCCTTACAATGAATGCTCTCCCCCCCCAAACCCCAATGAAACACCCCCGGGAACCTCTAAACCATTTTCTCCCCCCCGGGAAGCGGGGCCATTCCCCCTTCCTCATAGAAACCCGTAAACCAACAAAAAAGTCAGCCCAGTTCTCCAGAAAACCCCAAACCCCCCTTTCCCACACCAAATTTCCCGGCCACTTTTTTATCTCCCTAATCTCCTTGCCCCATCTGGTGTGGCACATGGGACGGCAATATTTCAGAGAATACACCCCCCGGGGGGCCCTTCCATCCAGGCTTCCATACCATCACCCTCCGGAGGGTTTAGGGGGGCTGGTGTCTAGTCCCCCAGAATCTGCTGGGGGGTCACAAAAACCCTTATTCCCCCTTAACCTAAAACCCTTTTTTAAAAAACAAACCCCCAGGGGCCCCCGGTTTTGGGAGGGGCCCCCAGGGCAACCCAGCTAGGGCCCCCAAAACCGAGCACCCCCAAAAACCCTGGGAATTGCAAAACTCGCACAGCATTTTTGCACCCTTGACCAGCCTTTTAAGGAAATTTCATACCTGTGGAAAGGTTTAAAAAGATGGCTTGCAATTAGGAGGGGTCATTTCCTAATGGGGATTGCCTCAGACGGGAAATTTTAAAGTAAAAAAAAAATCAAAGTATTTTAAAAAAATACAACCAGCAATTCAGGTAATTTTTCCCCCCAACCCAAAATCCCGAATCCAAAGTCACTAAAACACAATCCCCACACAATTTCTTCCATTCCCCTTACGCTTTTGGTCCCCACTCAGCCCTCACACCACTAAGGAAAAATTAAAGAGGTTTTTTTTTTTTTTTTTCACCTTTAACAGAAATCCCAAACCCTTCACTTAATGGGACTTCTGATAACATTTGAATTTTCCAAATTGTGCAGTTTTAAACCCAAAAGATTTGATTTGCAGCAAACTTGTGCTTTGGGGGGTTTTAGGGACCCTTTTTTTCCCCCCTTATTAAAGAACTGAGGGAAATTTAAAAGATTTAGTTTTTTTTTAAATTTGGGAAACCCCAGGAAAAAAATTTGTGAAAAATATTTTTTAAATTAAAAGGGGTTTTTCCAAATTGAACAAATTAAATTTTAATCAATTGTTCTAGGAAAATTCCCAAAAATTGGGGAGTTTTTAAAAAAAAAATTTATGCAGACATAAAAGTATATGGGCTGGGAAAAAAAAAAAACAATGAAATAGGCATCTCACAGTGACTGGGGGGGGAACTAGAAAATCTGCTGGCTAGAGGGAAAAAATTATTATTATTATTTTTTTTTATTTGAGCGCTAGGGTTCCATGGTGCTTTAAAATGAGAAAGGGTTACATACAAACAATTTAAAATTTTCAATGAAACAAGCTAACATTTGACTAAAACAAGGGGAAAAAAGGACCCCCGGGCCCCTTTTTGGCTTTCATCTTCAGGGCATGGGGGGGAGAGACATTAGGGTTGGGGCGCTCTGGGGGTGGGGGAGCGCCGGGGCCCAAAGGGGGGAGCCCAGTCCCGTGGGGGGAGCACTTGGGGCCAGTGGGTAGATGCATTTTGGGCATAGCACTGTAGGCGTTCCCGAAATGATGGTTTTTTTTTGGTTCGCTTGAAAGTTCCAAGTATGGGGGGCGTTAACCTTTGGGGGGCAAATTCCAGAGAATGGGCGATGCCCGGCAAAACCTTGCAGGTATTTTGAAGAGGAACAAACAAGTTGGGGGTAAAGGAGGGGGTCCCCCGGGGAAGGGAAAAATTTCGAGTTGGATGATATTGGGAGATTTGTTTCCCGAGATATATGGGGGGGACAGATTGTAAAGGGGTTTGTAAATCGTGTTAGTATTTTTTAATTGGATACAAAAGGGGAATTTTTGGGGCCAGTGGAGGGGTTTGCAGAGGGGGGAAGTGGGAAAGGGAAAAGAAGGAGAGAGTGGGGTTAGTTTACACCCGAGTTTTAAAGGGCAATTTTGGGGAAAGGGGCAAAAAGTGTTAAATGGGAGGCTGAAAAGGGGGAAAATTCAGTAATTCCCAGAAAGGGGATTATGAGGGCATTCAAAATGGTTTAGTAGAAATTTAGGGTTGAGAAAGGGTGGATTCCGGGGAAAAAATTGGAGGGGGGGGGGTTTGGGAGGAGGGGGGGAGGGCTTGGATTTTCGGTTTAAGGACAAAGGGGAGTGTCAAGGGTTACTCAAAGGGAGCGGACCCTTTAAAGTACGGGCCCAAAATTATTAATTTTTTTGTGACAATAGATCGGGAAGGAAGGGGTTGAGATGGAGAAAAGATGTTTAGTTGGGGTTTTTTCTACATTGGGGTTTTTTGGAAGCGAGAGGGGAAAAAAAGGGGGAAAATGGTTTATTTGACACTCTGAGATTCTGGGGCATGAGAGAGGTTTAATTGGGGCCAGAGAGATAGATCTGAAGTTCCCTTTAGCATACCCGGTGGGTACTGGAAGCCAAAAGGGAACCTTTTTAAAAAAGTTGGGGCCCCAAAAGGGGGGGGGAAAAAAGGGGGGAAAAAAGAAAGGTTTGGGGAAAAAAGAGGCGGGTCCCCAAGGAACCCCGGGGAACCTTGGAGGTAAAAAACCCAACCCCAAAGGGGGAGGGGTGGGGCAAAGGGGGTAAAGGTAAAGGAGTGGGGAGAAACCCCCAACTTTTGAACATAAATAAAAATTTTTTCAAAAATTTTTTTCTTGGGGGAAAATTTTCCGGGGGGGGGGGAAGGAGGGTTTTTAAAAGGGAATTTGACATCTGGGGTAGTTCTTAACAAAAAGGCTGGGGAAAGACAAAGAAGGGGGAGGGCTTGGTTCAAAAAATGTTTTTCCCGGGAAAACAGGTGTGTGGGCTGTGTGTGCGCAGCCTACACTAATTGACTAACATTTGGGCTTTTGGAAACAAACCACAAATATTACAAACACTCGGGGATATAAACGATTACAAATTTTTTCGCTAAATCACTCATCACTATCCCGGTTCTTTGCAACCAAATCCAAAACCCTTTAAAAAATTTTTAAAGTAAAGACTGAAAACCCCAATAATTCATAAACCCCCGAAACAAGTATAATAAACTTATTACTAAAAAAATTCCCTCTCTGAAAATAAAAAGAGAAAAAAAAAAATGTAAAGATCAAAGAATTAAATTTTTATATATTTTACAGAAATCAACAAAAACCAGTTTCCCCCTTAATCAACTTTAAAAATTACCAAACCGAGAAAGCCCTTTTAAATGTTTTTTCAATGACTAAACCTGCAAAAAGTTTCATTCATATTCAACACTGTAATAAGGGGTTAGGAAAAAAGGAAAAAAAAAAAAGTAATAAACACAACATAAAGTTTCTTTTTTTGTTTATGTTTCGCTTTCCTCAATTTTTGTAACCAGTCCTTTTGGGAAATGTAGGGCTTTTTCAGGTTAAGACTCTGAAATGCATTAAAAATAAATGGAAACCATTCTTTTCCCCCTTTTTAAATGGGCTGAGTTAATGTCAAAAAAAATTTTAAATTTAAAAAAACTTAAAGCAAGACGGGAAAGGAAGGGAAAACGCAGAAATTTAATAGGGGAAAAAGCCGGGGGACTTTCCGCACCAAAACCCGCGAGACAAATGGCCAAACCCCAAACCCAATTTATATAAAATCCTATTTTTATAGGGGTTAAAAAAAGATTAGGAAATTTGAGACATATCCCCAATTTCATTTTTGTAAAACTTCAGACAAACATGAATAAACTTTAAACACTCCCTTTGGTGCAATAGGTCTAAGAAAATGGAAATCTTGGACTGTATGAAATGGAAAATCATAACCCAAAATTTTTAAAACATCTTTCCATTTGTAAATGAAATTTAAATTTTTTAATGACAAAAAAAAAAGCAAGGGTTGACACCAGGGTATCTTTGTCTCAAATTGGGCAGAAAGTTAAATTTTTTTCTTAAACAATAGTAAAGTCACAAATTCTAAAAATTTTCGAGTTTTTGTTTAAATTTTTTCAGACTGGAAACTTTTAAATTTAAAAAAAAAAAAAAGTGGGGGGGGTTTTTTAAAACGTAAATTTTAAAAAATTTTCCCATAAAATTTGGGGGGAGGGCGGCTCCGGGGTAGCGTTGATTTTTTTTTTAGTTTCACCCAAACTATACGCCAAAAATACCAAATTCCCGCAGCCCAAAATTTCCAAAAAACCAAAATTATTGGGTGCTAATGGATAATATGATAAACTCAAAATTTGGGGGAAGACCACAATTTTATGACAATTTTCAATCCTAATATAGGAAATGTCCCCTTTTTTTGGAAATTTTATGGTTTCCCCTTTACTGATTCGGAACTTTACCTGGATACTTTTTCAACTTTTACTGGCCCCCGGCAAAGACGATTTTAAATGTCCCCCAATGTAGATAAAAATTTTTGTAGTTTAAAAAAGTCCACCACTTTGGGAAGAAAAAAAAAATCATCATTGGCATTAGATTAAAAACATAAGCGTAGACATTTAAAACCCCAAAAAAAAATTCAGCCTTTTAATGACCCCAAATTAAAGGCTGAACCCATAAGGTTTTTAAATGTACTCTAGACAGACTTGTGGGTTATTTAAACCCGCTTAATCATCATCGCATCCCTTTATCAAAGGGGGGGGAAAAAAAAAATACCCAGGATTTGGGGTTAAAAACACAAAAACAGTTTTTATGCAAAACTTTAGCTATTAATTTAACAGGGGTTGGGGGAACAGATCTTACTGTAGTACATATAAGGGGGTACTTATTGCTAGGAAAACATAAAAACAACTGCAGGTTTTTTTCTGTGGAGGGACTATAAATTTTTCCTGAGAAGAAAATCAGATGACATTTAAAAAAACCCGATAATAAAAAATGCATTTCCCGCCACTTTATCATTGCATCTATATGTTATTCAACCAAACAGGTCAGAGAAATCCCCCCATTTTTTTCCTTCTTTTGGGAATTTTTTTGGTTTTCCCGGAAACCCGTGGGTCTGCAGCAGCTGTGACCACCCCCAAGGACCAGGGGACTTCCCGGGGCCCGGGGCCCTTGTGTCTCTGGGGTGTCAGGTTTTCCGTGGTCCGGCCCCATTTTTTTTAGTGTGGCAATAAAAAGGGGTTTTTTACAAGGAAATTTGTTTTAAAAAACCCAAACCCTTTTGGGTGTAGTCAGGGTGACCCTCGCTGCCCCTAATTTCCCGCCGGGGGACGGTGTGAGGGCAGCGTAGATGCAGGCTGGATGTCCCCCCTGGCAAGGGGTAATAAAAAAAAATTGGCGACTTTTTGGGGGGGGGCACTTATTTCCCCGACTTCCCAGGCTGCACCCGGGGCAGCAAAGGGGGCTTCCCCAAGGGGATTTGGCTGCAGTTTATTAAAAAAACAGTCCTCAGGGACTTTTGAGCTGACTGGGTACTTTACTGCCCGCAATTTTTCAAACAGTCAAAAACCTTTTCACGGCACATTTTTTACAGTTTATCGGGGACCGGGCCACTGCAGCCCCGAGGTTATTCTGAGTCCCCACCCCTCAAAGTACCATTCATGCCCTTTTTTTATCTCTCCTTTTTTCCCCTCTCCCCAAGGGTTGGCTTTCCCTAAAAGGGGTTTTTATTTATGCTTCCCCGCTTTAGGGGCACTACCCCAATTTCATAGCTGGGGGTTCCTAAATCCATAGGTTTGGTTTGGTCCCCGTCAAAGAGTCCCGTAAACCCCGCTGTGTTTCCTAGAATTTTGGGTTTTTGAAGTCCCCCCCATCATTTTTTACAGAGCCGGCCTCTTTGGGCCTCTTGGGCCCACCCCTCCAGTGACCCAGGGTAATTTTTTTCTCACCAGGGTCCCCTTTAGCTCTTTGCTGCTGCAGGGCTTTTTTCCCCCCCCCCCCTTTTTTCTAAACACCCTTTCTTTTCCCTTTGGGGAACTGCCTCCAAGGGTTTTGCGTCCTGAGGAACCTCCCCCGGGGAAACTACCCCCCCTTTTAGTCTCGTCCCCCTGCTTCCGTCCCCTGCGCCTCTTGCTTCTCACCAAATCCCTAACCCACTTTCTCCACCCACACTGCTCTAAATCCCCCCACCCCTTGCCTTACAAAAGATGAATTTTCTCAGGGGCGGGGTGGGGGGTTTTTGTGGGGTTTTTTTTAGTTTATCCCTCATACCCCCGTCTGCTGCAGGGTTCCCCCCGGGGGCCGCCCTGGTTGCAGGACCCCCAAAACCCTTTTTTTTTAATAATTTTTTTATAGCATTTATTGTGTTTGCATCACACAACCCCTTCAGATGAACATATCCCTTCATACTCACCACCTTTATTACTTAGATAAGACCCCATTGAAATTTTGGTGCCTTTTTGTTTTTCATCTGATAAAATGAAAAAAAATAATAAACAACTCAAAATGTTTTCAAAAAAAAGGTATGGTATTTGGGCTCATATTTAAAGGGCAACTTACTCAGAACAGCATTGAAAAAAAAAAAAGAAAAAGTATATACATCCCGAAAAGCTTAGTTTCCCCACCCCAAAAGGGCCAAACATTTTTTATAATGCAAAAAAAAAAAATTTTTTTTTTTTTCCACAAAGACCCAAAAAACACAACAGTTTTTGTTTTAAATCAATATTAAGTAAAAGGGGCAGAAAAAAAAGCAATTTGAGGGAGCCCCAGGTTCCACACTGGGTTTTTGGACCCAAAGTTTTAGGGCCCGCACAAATACCACAGGTTTAAAAGACAGGGGCCCCTGCCTGGAAATTTGGGCCATAGCAACCCATTTCTTAACCTTATAGCACCGCCACCCGAGCCCCCCTTGAGGAAAGAAAGGGGGAATGTCCCTTCTCCCCATCTTGAAACCTTTACCGGCAGCCAAGCAGTTGAGAAATTTTTATGCAAAGAAGGGTTTTCCTGCAAAAAAACCCTCTATTTTAAAAAGACCAGAATTTTTTCTTTGCCACATCTTGAAAAAAAAAATCTTTTAAAAACTCATTTTTTTGGTTTTGGGGCCATCTTTAACCGAAAATCTCCAACAGCTCCAATTTCCCCCCTTTAAAAAATACAAGGCCCCAAAGCAGGACCCAACCTCCATTTGTTGATACTTTTTTGAATGGGGTTTGGGGGTGTCCCTTTACGGGCCCCCTAAATCTCGAAAAAACCCTTTTTTTAGTATATTCTTGCCCCAGTCTTTAATTTTTAAACTCTTTATAATTTTAATGGAAATCAGGTTTCCCCTTTCCTGGCCAAATTTTCTGACCGTTTATCACCCCTTTGGGCTCTCCAAGGTTCAATTCTGGAATATAACCCCCCACTGGGAAAAATGGGTTCCCTTTATCACTTCAAGTTTTTATTTTTTAAGGGAAAACCCTTTTGCAGTGAATTGGTTTTTTTTTTTTAAAAATGATTTTTTCAATTTCCTTTACTCTTTCAAAAGTGCGGGATCCTTTTTTTTATGATTTTTACTTAATTTTTTTTTTTTTTCAGAGTCCTTTTAAACCCTCAATTTTGCCCGAGGAAACAAAAATGCCAAAAAATTCCCCACACCCTGATAAAAGGGGGATGCTAACTTTAACCACCCCCCTCTTCATTAAAAATACCAACACCTGATCTTTTTTTTATTTTAATAACATTTTAAGGAAAAAAAAGGGGGGGAAAATTCCTAAAAAGGGAAAGTAAAACTTGACTCCAAAAATTTTTAAAACCCTTTACCCAAGCATTAAACCCCTCCCCCTTAAAATTTAAGTGGGGCGGGGCCCTTTTCAGGTCAGGTTTAAAAAGGACCTAGTACCTTTTATTGTTTGGGTTGGGTGTTTTTTAACCAACCCTTTATAAATTCAAAACCCGGGGGTTTTGAGGGGGGGACCAACTTTCCCCCCGGGCCTTTTTGAAAACTGGCCTGGGCCTGTCAACTTTTCCATTTGCTCCCTTTTTTTTAAAACCGGGTTGGGAATTTTCCAAAACAGGGTTGGGTTTATTTTTACCCAGGCAAAAAAACTTATAGGCCCAAAACAATGGGACAGAAAATATTTGGAAAAATTCCCCCGGGCCCTTAGCTTCCCCTTTTCTCCCTTTTTCTTAAGCCAAAAAGAAAAATTTTGGGGCCCCTTTAAAGGGGTTTTATTTTTTAAAAAATTAAGTTTCCAAATTGGAGTTGGTTTACAAAAAAGTTGTAAAATTCAATGACCAAATTTTGAAACTGTGTACTTAAATTTTCATTTAAAAACCCCCTCCTTCCTTAGTTCTTTTGATTTAATTGTGCAAAAAGGTTTTTTTGGGGTTTTGGTTTGGGGAAAAAATTTTTTTAAAAACCAACCCATCCCAAACAAAAAGCCCTCTTGGAGAAAGGGGGTAACCCCTTTTTCCCTTTTCCGGGGGCCTTAATTTTTTGTGGTTCACAAATTTTTTAAATTGGTTAATTAGTGGAACGGGGGGTTTTTTTAAAATTGGGGTTTAAAACCAACTGGTTTTTTCCCATCTACAAAAGCCGTCTTTTGGAAGGGGAAATAATTTTTTGAAAAAAAATTTTACCTTGCCTCGAAAAAAACCCATTAGCCTTTCCCCCCCTTCAAATTTAAAAAAGAAGGAAAAGAATTCACCAAATTTAAAAAAATTTTGGGGGAAGTTGGTTTCCAACATTTTAAACCTCATTTCCAATAGACCTGTTAGAACTTGGGCCCGTGGTAGGTTTTTTTAAATTTTACCCGGTTTCCTTTCCCCCCTTCGGATAAAAACCCCGAGGTGCAAATGTTTTTGTTGGGTTTTTCGAAAAAAATAATAAAGGGAAAAAACCTGTTGCCCTAAAGGGATTTTAACCCTTAATTCCACCCCAAAATTTTTAAAAAAATTTTTCATTTGTATCCCTTTGTTTTTCCCCCCCCTTCCCCCCCTTTTTACTAGTCAATAGTGAACTCACAAAATTTAAATCCACTGTCATTACAATATGACTGTCGTAATTAAGGTAAAAGTGGATGCAGATGTTTTACTAATAAAATGGGTGCATCAGGGAAAATCTAAAACTGGGAAAATAGCTTAAAAAGGTTTTCAACTACTAATGTGATCCCCTTTCTTTTGTCCTAAATCTTCCTAACATGTTCCCAATATACTTCTGCTACCTACCCTTCCGTAAGCTTATCCCTAAAGGCCCCGTCACACGGGGCGACATCGCTGCCAATTACATAGGTGACGTAGGGGCGTGGCCTATCGGCGGCAACATCAACCCTACGTCACCTCATGTAAAGGGGCGATGTCGGCGCTGCCGGGAGGTCGCCTGGTTTCAGAGCAGTGCTCTGAAACCAGGTGGACGATCTGGGGCGATGTGCACACATCGCCCCATGTAACCAGCCGCCGGCGACCTGTCAGGCGATGGGAGCCATAGGCTCCCATTGTCCTGCATCGCAGCTGGGGTTTTCAGACACTCTGGCGGCGATGCCGCCTGTCAGCTCGCCGGCGCTGCGCTGGAGATGTCGCCCCATGTAAATGGGGGACAGCGATGCTGGCAGGGCACCAAAAACGTGCGCGCACCCGCCAGTCACCGCCGACATCTCCAGCCCCATCGCCAGGTGTGATGGGGCCTTTAGAAGTTCATAAATACCCTTATTGTTGTTGCAAACGTTGATATTCCGATCTGAAGACCAAATTTGGCCCAAATGAGCAGGACACATCACTGGTGGAGGCTGGGCAGCCTCTCTGTGAGTGAAAGCAGTCTGATCACGCATGCCCACATCACAATTTACACTTCTCAGCCCCCACCAGTGATGTGCACTGCTCAGGTGGTCCGAATCTGGTCTCCAGACTGGAATATCAAAGCTGCAATAACAATAAAGGTTCTTACAAGCCTTTTAGAGGCAAGCTTACAGGAGCAGGATAGGAAGTGGAAGAATTTTGGGAAAGTGTTAGGTAGGAGTAGTTAGCACAAAAGATGGGGGATCATATTATTTAATGTTCAGGTTGCTATTACAAATGTTGTGCTTCTGTGGGGGACGTTGCTCACTACAGAACTTGGATAGCATAGTTTTCATATATAGAGAAATTACTGAACGGTATTTAAGTCTTCCTGGCATTCATCGTCATTTTCTAAAATATGTAACAACTTTCTTTGCAATGTTAATGTGTCAAACTTGTAAAATTTTATTTGATTAAAAAGCTTTCAAAACACTTAATCAGAGATTTCAGCTCCTACGTAAAGGAAATTAAAAGTTTCCAAGCAAAGCATTTTCTTATCCATGTCAAGATGTTTAAGGGAGTTAAGTAAGCTTGGCCTGTATTACTCTTTTTCATACCAGTCCAAGTGTCACATTTGGGTTGGGGGGAAGCTTGTTAGCTGTAATTACCAGCAGTAGGTTCTATTATTTGCTAAAGTAATATTCTTTGTCAGTTCCTACCAAAATTGCCTCAAGCTTTTATTTCTTCTGTCATCCTCTTGTCTCACTTTGCTCTCTTTTAAGTTGGTGCATTTTCCCATGATACTGCGCTCAGTGGTTCAAGACAGGGTAGAGGCGAGGCACTGAGTATCAATGTGATCTTAAACGGAGAGGTCAGGCCTAGCGAAAGCCTTTCACAAACAGAGCCTGAACTCTATTACGAATGCAAATCCACCCTCTAAGTGAGGATTGTTTCAGAAGTATAATGGAAGCCAGGAATTCCACAGTAGACTTTTTTTCAGCTTTGCGCCTTTGTCTACGTCTTAGCAGGTCCCAGCAGCTTGTTTAAACTCCAGCCATTGTCCTCCCAGTTTTGCTGGTTGCGTTCCCTGCCACCGGCTAACAATTGCTGATATGAACATCTTTGTTTCTCTTCTTTCCTAACATATATCAGAGTTAGTTTTTAACAGATTGAACTCTAACTGGAAGAATTAGACCTAAACTACACAGGTCTTGATGAATTGTGAGATTTACATATCATTGTATGATCTTGATGCTGTTGTGTCTCCATAGGATGCATTCTCTAGATGGAGTGACAAGAAAGGGAAGTGATTTAGATGCTCCCTGACAGCTCAATATACATGACACAGACAAATTGTGCAGTCACACAAATCATGCATATTATGCATTCAAACTCATGGACTGCAAAAACCAGGCATCATTTGTCATCTGCAGGAAAGCAGAACGCAGGGTCAAATATATATTATGCTGTAGCAAAGATGTAATGATTTAATTAATGTTGCCATCCTTTGCCTGTGCAGATGTGGCCTGAGCCCAAATATGGCATGCTTCTGCTACCTAACCGTATGAATAGCAGGCTGGCTGCAAACCAAAGGATAGCAAATTGCTCATGAGTTTAGAGCACTATTTTTTAAGGATCTGGCTCATTATCGTACTTGATCTAATTAACTATCACTCTAGTCTATTCTTCCTGGAAAGCAAGTAAAAGTACGGTCAAATGACCTCATGCCTCTAGCTTTTTGTCATATTCACCATAGTCTCTAAACTGCCAAAAGAATGTAATACAATGTAAGTTTACATGTAGTTCTCTACTGTCATTTTAAGATTATATGAGAAGCTGAAAGATTTAGAAAGCATGTTCCATCTTCCTCAAAGAAATATGGAAAGTTGTAAAAATGAAAGATTTGCAAGATGCTAATGCCTGATATGACAAAGCTTTCAATTTATCCTAAATGACATATAATTCTGTGTCACTGGTCAAAAGAAAACTAACTTCTATATTTCTCTTTTCTAAGTCTTCTGATGTGATCACAGTAACTTACCTCTCATGAGTACATGTCCGATTCTTATGAGTACCTGTCAGATTCTCATGAGTACATGTCTGATTTTCATGAGTACATATCTGATTCTCATGAGTACATGTCCGATTCTCAAGAGTACTTGTCTGATTCTCATGAGTACATGTCCAATTCTCAAGAGTACTTGTCCAATTCTCATGAGTACATGTCCAATTCTCATGAGTACATGTCCGATTCTCAAGAGTACTTGTCCGATTCTCATGAGTAAATGTCCGATTCTCAAGAGTACTTTTCTGATTCTCAAGAGTACTTATCTGATCTTCATGAGTACATGTCCAATTCTCATGAGAACATGTCAAATTCTCATGAGTATATGTCTGATTCTCATGAATACATGTCAAATTCTCATGAGCACATATCTGATTCTCAAGAGTACATGTCCGATTCTTCTAAGTATATCTCCGATTTTCATGATTATATGCCCTATTCTCATGAGAATCAGACATGTACTCATGAGTACTTGTCCGATTCTCATGAGTACCTTTCTGATTCCAATTCTCATGAGTAGATGCCTGATTCCCATTAGTTAATGTGCAATTGCCATGAGAACTTGTTTCATTCTCATGAGTATACGTCGAATTCTCATGAGTACATGTTCGAATCTCATGAGTACTTGTCCGATTCTCCTGAGTATATGTCCAATTCTCATGAGTACCTGTCTGATTCTCACGAGTACTTGTCTGATTTTTAAGAGTAGATGCCCTATTCACATTAGTACATGTAAATTTCCCATGAGTATTTGTCTTATTTGCATGAGCACTTGTCTGATTCTCATGAGTACAGGTCAGATTCTCATAAATACCTTTCCTCATTCTAATGAGTCTGATGCCTGATTTTCATTAGTACCTGCTCAAATTTTATGGGTACTTGTGTAATTTTCATGAGTACATGTCAGAGTCTCATGAGTACATGTCTGATTCTTCTTTTCCCCAGTATCATTCACTGGAGAAGAGCTGATACATAAGAGAGTTTACTGTTCCTGCAGGTCAACTTTGATCTTATGTGAAAAATAAGAAATGAGAAATTGCAGTTTGGTGAAAGGAGTGTCTTATTCATTAAACAGCATATTCATCGTAATAAATCTGCAGTATAAAGAATTCACTTTTATTTCTTTAACAGGTGAATTAACTTTACCTTTGGTAAATAGAATTGAATGTGAGCTTTCTAATTAAGATGGAGATGTCCTCTACTATTACTTAGTTTAAAATTTGTGCTATGGTGGTTCAGACAAAACAACACCACATACCTATTGGACCCTCACTGCTCCTCCGTGCTGCTTCACTGTCCACCGCAGATTTGCTGCCTTCATCCACAGCAGGGGGGGGGGAACTACACGCCGCAAGGACCACCAACAGGTCACGTTTTCAGGATTTCCTTAGCATTGCAAAGGGGTTTGAATCATCACCAGTGCTGGTAATTTTATTATCACCTGTACAATACTAAGGAAATCTTGAAAACATGACATGGAGTTTCCCACCCCTGCACTACTGCAATTATGCCAGGAGAAAGTTCTACCTTTTTTCCAGCTTAACGGAACATGACTGACACCATTGATTGACGTCAGCAGTCACTTGATGCCCCACCTGAAGAGGAAGCTAGGAGACATAGGAGGCATGTGAGGGCAACAATGGGACCATTAACTAAGTAAAAATAGTGGGCAACTCGTATATGAAACCAACACATTCAATACTTTTTATTACAACATATTTATTTATTTAATAATAATATTGGCAATATTTATGTCTAATTTACAAAAATAATATGGAATAATTAAAACATTTCTCTTCATTTTACAGGACATGCCTGTTTTTTTTCTTATGCAGTTTTGGATAATGTATAAAAATACATTATAATTTTATAAATAAATTCTTCTGATATACTGACCTGAGACCCAAACTGTAATATGCTGTAAAAGTTTCCTTTTTAGGGCAAGTTGGGTTTCTGCAGCAGTAAAGTAACAATGGGGGGTCAATGGGTAATCTGCTGAAATTAATAATAATAATAATAATAATAATAATAATAATAATAATAATAATAATAATAATATTATTATTATTTAGTAATGTATATAGTGCTATTAATTCCACAACACTTTACATACATTTATTACACTGTCCCCATTGGGGCTCACAATCTAAACATCTGATCAGTATGTCTTTGAAGTGTGGGAAGAAACCAGAGAACCTGGAGGAAACCCACACAAACACGAGGAGAACATACAAACTCCTTGCAGATGTTGTCCTTGGTGGGATTTGAACACAGAACCCCAGTGCTCTGAAATTAAAAAGTAAATTGGTCAGCATATCTGGAAATACATTAAATAATTCAAGAATGAGCACTTCATATTCACACTCATATTATCCCTCAGTTTACTTAAAAGCATCATGACTTGCTGTTCAATACCTGACATATGAGCATCAAGATTGTGCCAATGTGCCTTATAAAAAGCTTTAAAAATTATTATTATGACCCCATGTTACAAATCAGCCTAATACTTTACAAACCTTTTAACGTGTCCATATGTATCCATTTTAAAGCTCTCAGCTCTAACATCAAAACATTAGGCAGACAGCTGAGAAATCACTCACTTTTATTCATATGACCCTTGCTAATTTCCACCAATTTGTTTACTGCGTATTTCCGGAGAAAACATCTACAGATGTGTGCATCTAAAGCTTGGGGACATGCAGAGAAGACGGTTATAGGTTGCTGAAATAGAAAAAATTATATATGTATATAATTATAAATATTTGCATACGATAGCAAGATGAAACAGCCGCACTCACCGATGATGGATCTTTTCCTTTATTCATAGTCCAAATCCATATTGCTTGAACATACAACGCAGGGAGGGGAGAAGTGCCGGGGAGGCGGACGACGGTTTACCGTTTCGTGGTCGTGCACCGCTTCTACGGGTCCTCTACACTAGCGATCAAAATTAAGCTGTCCTCTCACATTATCCTGTCCTCTCTTGCATTTGTCTTTCGAGAATGACCAGCCTTCTTGAGGGACTTGAAAGAGTTTGTGATGTGGTAAATATGCAATATTCCAGAAATGACAGACTTGGAACGACCAACTTCTGTTGCTGTGGCTGATAGGGTGACCCCTTTGGCCTTCATCTGGACATCCTGCTGCCCGAGGGTTTCAGTCAATTTGGAACGGCACACCATTTTTGTAAAGTGAGTGCAAACTGGAAAGTTAGGCTGAAAGTGTTCTCTAATTTTGATCAATGTTCTTTTTTATTTATCTCATTTACATATTTAATCTGTGCTTTAGAATATATTCAAAACCAAACAAAATATAGGCAAAACCGAACTCATCATCTTTCCTCCATCTCATGTATCTTCCCTACTAGTGATGAGCGAGCATGCTCGCCACTACTCGGTACTCGCACGAGCATCACTGTACTCGGGCGACTCGCCGAGCACCGAGTAATCTCGCGATACTCGTGCTGTGCTCGTGGTCGTCATCTCTGCATGTTGGAGCTCTTTTGAGAGCCAGCCCACGTGCAGGGATTGGCTGGCAGACCACTGCAATGCCACAGCCCTGTTAGTTGTGGCATAGCAGTGATTGGCCGCCCTGCACAGCGTGACCGAGCCTTTATAACTCTCGGCGCGCTGTGCTCGGCACACAGCCTTCCAGACAGTGAGTGTAGGGAGAGTGTCTGCTGCTGATTAGGGACAGATTTGCGGCCCTTACAGGTAGATCCGGAGCAGGGCTGCAAACTGCTGCTGACCACAACAGTCCTTCTCAGGACTAATCTAGGAGGATATAGGCAGGGTGATCCAGATCGGAGTCCAAGCTTTCCAGTGACCAGAACAGTCCTTCTCAGGACTAATCTCGGAGGATATAGGCAGGGTGATACAGATTGGAATCCAAGCTTTTCTGGGACCATTAGAGTCACCACACTCTTGTACGTACTACCTTAATACAGGTTAGGGACTAAAATCCTCTCCTGAAACCATTAAAGTCACCAGACAGGTGTACGTACTACCTTAATACAGGTTAGGGACTAAAATCCTCTCCTGAAACCATTACAGTCACCAGACAGGTGTACGTACTACCTTAATACAGGTTAGGGACTAAAACTCTCCTGAAACCATTACAGTCACCAGACAGGTGTACGTATACCTTAATACAGGTTAGGGACTAAAATCCTCTCCTGAAACCATTACAGTCACCAGACAGGTGTACGTACTACCTTAATACAGGTTAGGGACTAAATCCTCTCCTGAAACCATTACAGTCACCCAGACAGGTGTACGTACTACCTTAATACAGGTTAGGGACTAAAATCGTCTCCTGAAACCATTACAGTCACCAACAGGTGTACGTACTACCTTAATACAGGTTAGGGACTAAAATCCTCTCCTGAAACCATTACAGTCACCAGACAGGTGTACGTACTACCTTTAATACAGGTTAGGGACTAAAATCTCTCCTGAAACATTAAAGTCACCAGACAGGTGTACTACTACCTTTATACAGGTTAGGGAACTAAAATCCTAACTCTTGTGATCTCAACAGTCACCACACTGTTGTACGTCATACCTTTATACAGGTTAGGGAACTAAAATCCTAACTCTTGTGATCTCAACAGTCACCACACTGTTGTACGTCATACCTTTATACAGGTTAGGGAACTAAAATCCTAACTCTTGTCATCTCAACAATCACCACACTGGTTTGTACGTCATACCTTTATACAGGTTAGGAAACTAAAATCCTAACTCTTGTCATCTCAACAGTCACCACACTGTTGTATGTCATACCTTTATACAGGTTAGGGAACTAAAATCCTAACTCTTGTCATCTCAACAGTCACCACACATCGTTTTTAACGTCATACCTTTATACAGGTTAGGGAACTAAAATCCTAACTCTTGTGATCTCAACAGTCACCACACTGTTGTACGTCATACCTTTATACAGGTTAGGGAACTAAAATCCTAACTCTTGTCATCTCAACAGTCACCACACTGTGTACGTCATACCTTTATACAGGTTAGGGAACTAAAATCCTAACTCTTGTCATCTCAACAGTCACCACACTGTTGTACGTCATACCTTTATACAGGTTAGGGAATTAAAATTCTAACTCTTGTCATCTCAACAGTCACCACACTGTTGTACGTCATACCTTTATACAGGTTAGGGAACTAAAATCCTAACTCTTGTCATCTCAACAGTCACCACACTGTTGTACGTCATACCTTTATACAGGTTAGGGAACTAAAATCCTAACTCTTGTCATCTCAACAGTCACCACACTGTGTACGTCATACTTTATACAGGTTAGGGAACTAAATCCTAACTCTTGTCATCTCAACAGTCACCACACTGTTGTACGTCATACCTTTATACAGGTTAGGGAACTAAAATCCTAACTCTTGTCATCTCAACAGTCACCACACATGGTGTACGTCATACCTTATACAGGTTAGGGAACTAAAATCCTAACTCTTGTCATCTCAACAGTCACCACACTGTGTACGTCATACCTTTATACAGGTTAGGGAACTAAAATCCTAACTCTTGTCATCTCAACAGTCACCACACTGGTGTACGTCATACCTTTATACAGGTTAGGGAACTAAAATCCTAACTCTTGTCATCTCAACAGTCACCACACTGTTGTACGTCATACCTTTATACAGGTTAGGGAACTAAAATCCTAACTCTTGTCATCTCAACAGTCACCACACTGTTGTACGTCATACCTTTATACAGGTTAGGGAACTAAAATCCTAACTCTTGTCATCTCAACAGTCACCACACTGTTGTACGTCATACCTTTATACAGGTTAGGGAACTAAAATCCTAACTCTTGTCATCTCAACAGTCACCACACTGTGTACGTCATACCTTTATACAGGTTAGGGAACTAAAATCCTAACTCTTGTCATCTCAACAGTCACCACACTGGTTGTACGTCATACCTTTATACAGGTTAGGGAACTAAAATCCTAACTCTTGTCATCTCAACAGTCACCAGTCACTTATCAGTTAGATAATCAATGGTCTAAAGTACATGTTGTACGTCATACCTTTATACAGGTTAGGGAACTAAAATCCTAACTCTTGTCATCTCAACAGTCACCACACTGTTGTACGTCATACCTTTATACAGGTTAGGGAACTAAAATCCTAACTCTTGTCATCTCAACAGTCACCAACACTGGTGTACGTCATTACCTTTATACAGGTTAGGGAACTAAAATCCTAACTCTTGTCATCTCAACAGTCACCACACTGTGTACGTCATACCTTTATACGGTTAGGGAACTAAAATCCTAACTCTTGTCATCTCAACAGTCACCACACTGGTGTACGTCATACCTTTATACAGGTTAGGGAACTAAAATCCTAACTCTTGTCATCTCAACAGTCACCACACTGGTGTACGTCATACCTTTATACAGGTTAGGGAACTAAAATCCTAACTTTGTACATCTCAACAGTCACCACACTGGTGTACGTCATACCTTATACATAGGTTAGGGAACTAAAATCCTAACTCTGTATCTCACAGTCACCACATGTGTACGTCATACCTTATACAGGTTAGGGACTAAAATCCTAACTCTTGTACTCACAGTCACCACACTGTGTACGTCATACCTTTATACGGTTAGGGAACTAAAATCCTAACTCTGTGATCTCAACAGTCACCAACTGGTGTACGTCTACCTTTATAACAGGTTAGGGAACTAAAATCCTACTCTTGTCATCTCAACAGTCACCACACTGTTGTACGTCATACCTTTATACAGGTTAGGGAACTAAAATCCTAACTCTTGTCATCTCAACAGTCACCACACGGTTGTACGTCATACCTTTATACAGGTTAGGGAACTAAAATCCTAACTCTTGTCATCTCAACAGTCACCACACATGGTGTACGTCATACCTTTATACAGGTTAGGGAACTAAAATCCTAACTCTTGTCATCTCAACAGTCACCACACTGTTGTACGTCATACCTTTATACAGGTTAGGGAACTAAAATCCTAACTCTTGTCATCTCAACAGTCACCACACTGTTGTACGTCATACCTTTATACAGGTTAGGGAACTAAAATCCTAACTCTTGTCATCTCAACATCACACACTGTGTACGTCATACCTTTATACAGGTTAGGGAACTAAAATCCTAACTCTTGTCATCTCAACAGTCACCACACTGTTGTATGTCATACCTTTATACAGGTTAGGGAACTAAAATCCTAACTCTTTTCATCTCAACAGTCACCACATGTGTGTAGTCATACCTTTATACAGGTTAGGGAACTAAAATCCTAACTCTTGTCATCTCAACAGTCACCACCACACTGGTTGTACGTCATACCTTTATACAGGTTAGGGAACTAAAATCCTAACTCTTGTCATCTCAACAGTCACCACACTGGTGTACGTCATACCTTTATACAGGTTAGGGAACTAAAATCCTAACTCTTGTCATCTCAACAGTCACCACACTGTTGTACGTCATACCTTTATACAGGTTAGGGAACTAAAATCCTAACTCTTGTCATCTCAACAGTCACCACACTGTTGTACGTCATACCTTTATACAGGTTAGGGAACTAAAATCCTAACTCTTGTCATCTCAACAGTCACCACACTGTTGTACGTCATACCTTTATACAGGTTAGGGAACTAAAATCCTAACTCTTGTCATCTCAACAGTCACCACACTGTTGTACGTCATACCTTTATACAGGTTAGGGAACTAAATCCTAACTCTTGTCATCTCAACAGTCACCACACTGTTGTACGTCATACCTTTATACAGGTTAGGGAACTAAAATCCTAACTCTTGTCATCTCAACAGTCACCACACTGTTGTACGTCATACCTTTATACAGGTTAGGGAACTAAAATCCTAACTCTTGTCATCTCAACAGTCACCACACTGGTGTACGTCATACCTTTATACAGGTTAGGGAACTAAAATCCTAACTCTTGTCATCTCAACAGTCACCACACTGTTGTACGTCATACCTTTATACAGGTTAGCGAACTAAAATCCTAACTCTTGTCATCTCAACAGTCACCACACTGTTGTACGTCATACCTTTATACAGGTTAGGGAACTAAAATCCTAACTCTTGTCATCTCAACAGTCATCATACTGTTGTACGTCATACCTTTATACAGGTTAGGGAACTAAAATCCTAACTCTTGTCATCTCAACAGTCACCACACTGTTGTATGTCATACCTTTATACAGGTTAGGGAACTAAAATCCTAACTCTTTTCATCTCAACAGTCACCACATTGGTGTAGGTCATACCTTTATACAGGTTAGGGAACTAAAATCCTAACTCTTGTCATCTCAACAGTCACCACACTGGTGTACGTCATACCTTTATACAGGTTAGGGAACTAAAATCCTAACTCTTGTCATCTCAACAGTCACCACACTGGTGTACGTCATACCTTTATACAGGTTAGGGAACTAAAATCCTAACTCTTGTCATCTCAACAGTCACCACACTGTTGTACGTCATACCTTTATACAGGTTAGGGAACTAAAATCCTAACTCTTGTCATCTCAACAGTCACCACACTGGTGTACGTCATACCTTTATACAGGTTAGGGAACTAAAATCCTAACTCTTGTCATCTCAACAGTCACCACACTGTTGTACGTCATACCTTTATACAGGTTAGGGAACTAAAATCCTAATCTCCTGTGACCTCAACAGTCACCAGACAGTTGTCGCTCTATACAGGCAAAATGTGCAAAGGCGTTGGCAAGGGCGTTGGCAAGGAACAAGGAAGTGGACGTGATGGTGTTGCAGGCAGAGGCCGAGGTCGTGTGCAAGCACTAATTTCGCAACAACAAAGGGCCACATCTCCTCGCTCGCACGTCCTGTCCCAAATTCTTGGGGCCCGCAGCAGTACACCACTGTTGAACCAAGACCAGTGTCAACAGGTTGTTACTTGGATAGCGGATAATGCTTCAAGTCAGATGGGCACCTCCACAAACACCCTGTCTTCCACACGGTCAACTGTCAGTAGCCGTGATACTGCACCGCACATTTCCCAACCTGATCCTCCTTCCTACCACCTGGCCGAGTACACGTCCACGGACATTACTGATCCCACACTAGGACACTCGGAAGAGCTGTTCACGTATCCATTCGCAGAATCTGGCCTGTCGCCACCTCCTCTTGAAGTGGGTGATGAGGAGATGGTATGTACAGATGCCCAAATATTTGAGCAGCCAAGTTATGACAAACGGAACGTTGTCAAAGTGTCTCAACAAGGGGTGGACGATGATGAGACACAATTGTCAGGAAGTCAGGAGGAGGATCAGGGTGCGGAAGAGGAAGACGACGTGGTGGATGGTCCAGTAGCTGACCCAACATGGCAGGAGGATATGCAGAGCGAGGACAGCAGTGCACAGGGGGAGGGAGGCGTAGCATCCCAACAGGCAGTACGAAGCAGGGTTGCGTCCGCAGGCAGAAGGCAGGCAACCGTTCCCCGGAACAACAACACGACTCAAGGTGCCTGTGCAAATGTTCGGTCTTCCTGAGTCTGGGAGTTTTTTAAGTTGGCTCCAGAAGACTCTAAAAAGGCCATTTGCCACACCTGCCATGCCACTATCAGCAGGGGTACGAAAACTAGCAGTCTGACCACCACCAGCATGATCAGGCACATGTCAGCCAAGCACCCGACTTTGTGGGAAGTACCACAGAGTCGAGGAGCGGTGCGTGCTGATGTCACTGCTACGTCTTCGCCTATTGTGCATGCGAGCCAATCCCCTCTCCATGCTGGCCGCGAACAAGCCTCCGGCCCTGCACCTGAAGTTGCCCACGCACAAATTACACCACCATCAAGCACGTCCTTGTCCCAGCGCAGCGTTCAACTATCCATTCAGCAAACATTTGAACGCAGGCGCAAATACGCTGCCAATGCCCCACATGCCACAGTCCTGAATGATCACATTTCGCGACTCATAGCGCTAGAAATGTTGCCTTTCCGGCTGGTGGAGACGGACGCATTCCGCGACCTGATGGCGGCTGCTGTCCCACGTTACTCGGTCCCCAGTCGACACTATTTCTCCAGATGTGCCGTCCCCGCATTGCATAACCACGTGTCCAACAGCATCACACGTGCCCTGAACAATGCTGTTTCAGCCAAAGTCCACCTAACCACAGACACGTGGACAAGTGCTTGTGGGCAAGGCCGCTACATCTCCTTGACGGCACACTGGATTAATATTGTGGAGGCTGGGACCCAGTCTGAGCGAGGGACAGAACACGTCCTTCCCACACCAAGGATAGCAGGCCCTACCTCTGTTAGGGTTTCACCGACACTCTACAGCTCCGGAATGTCATGCTCTTCAGCCTCCTCCTCCTGCGCATCCTCATCCACTGTACCCTCCACACCAGTCCCAAGCTGGAAGCACTGCAGCACTGCCTCTGCAAAGCGGCAACAGGCTGTGCTGAAGCTAGTCTGCATAGGTGACAAACCCCACAATGCAGAAGAGGTGTGGACAGCTCTGAAACAGCAGGCAGATCACTGGCTCACACCTCTGAACCTAAAGCCAGGAAAGGTCGTGTGTGACAATGGCCGGAACCTGGTGGCAGCTTTGAGACGAGGGCAGCTGACACATGTCCCATGCGTGGCCCATGTGCTCTACCTGGTGGTTCAGAGGTTTGTGAAGTCATACCCGGAGGTTTCTGACCTGCTGGTAAAAGTTCGGCGTCTGTCTGCACATTTTCGCAAGTCACCTGCTGCTTCAGCCGGCCTTGCCAGCTTTCAGTGCAGTTTGCGTCTTCCGGCCCACAGACTGGTGTGTGATGTCCCCACGCGTTGGAATTCAACTCTGCACATGTTGGTCAGGATATGTGAGCAGAAGAGGGCAGTTGTGGACTACCTGCATCACCTAAGCCGTTGGGAAATGGGTCAAACTCCACACATAACACCTGAGGAGTGGAGATGGATGTCGGACCTATGCACCGTCCTCCAAAACTTTGAGGACTCCACCAAGATGGTGAGCGGCGATGACGCCATTATTAGCGTCACCATACCACTACTCTGCCTTCTAAAACGGTCTCTGCTGAAAATCAAAGAGGATGCATTGCAGGCCGAGCGCGATGACTTAGAGCAAGAAACTGTAGTGGGTGTGGGTGAAAACACACAGCCCAGCCTCATGTCATCACAACGTGTAGTGGAGGACTATGACGAGGAGGAGGAGGAGGATGAAGACATGGAGCAACTCTCAGGCCAAATTGGGGATATGACATGCACACCAGTCATACCCTCGATTCAGCGTGGCTGGCCAGAGGACAGGGGAGATGAGGAGGAGGAGGAGGAGGACAGCATGTTCAGTCATCGTGTTGGTCTGGATACTGAAGTGATGGCTGTTAAGAGTCTGGTTCACATGGCTGACTTTATGGTAAGCTGCCTGTCTCGTGACCCTCGCGTTCAGAACATCTTGGCCGACAATCAGTACTGGTTGGCAACACTCTTAGACCCACGCTACAAGGAGAACTTTATGTCTCTCATTCCTGAGGCGGAGAGGTCAGCCAAAATGCAGCAGTTCCACAGGGCCATAGTCACGGAAGTTGTCAAATCATTCCCCTCACAAAACGCTAGCGGCATAGGTCAGGATTCGGTGGACAACCAAGGCGTACGGCCGAGAGGGGCACAAGTCCAATCCGCCAGAGGCAGGGGAACTGTCTTTACGATGTGGGACAGTTTTCTCAGCCCCTCACGTACCACAGCCCCTGAGGTGCGGGGTAGTGCCACCAGAAATGCTAAGTTTGGGCAGATGCTGAAGGAGTACCTTGCAGATCGAACAACTGTACTGCGAGATTCCTCGGTGCCTTTCAATTATTGGGTCTCCAAGCTCGACACGTGGCATGAATTGGCTCTCTACGCCTTGGAAGTCCTGGCCTGCCCTGCCGCTAGCATTTTATCAGAGCGTGTTTTCAGTGCTGCAGGTGGAATCATCACTGATAAACGCACCCGCCTGTCAACTGAAAATGCGGACAGGCTGACTCTGATCAAGATGAACAAGGGTTGGATTGGGCCAGACTTCACCACACCACCAGCAAATGACAACTGAATTAAAATTTTGTTATTTGAATTTGACATGTTCCTCCACTCACCCATGGGTACACACTTCCGGACTTTGGCTAATCGCTGGACTGCTCCTCCTTCTCCTCATGTGACACCATGATGACCGTTAGAATAGTTAGGCTCTTGTTTGAGGTATACCCGCAGTGGTAAATTTTTTCGCCCATTCTGTTAGAATGGGCATTACAACGACAGGAGACCCGCTCCTTTTCAATGGGAAAAATGTTTTTAGGCACTCCTGCACGTCTCTATCCAGGGACAAAGAGGAGCCTACCAATTTTTGGCTGCCCTGACCAAAGGGCTATACTACAATACACCCACTTGAGGGTTACAGGCCCTTCTGCACGTCTCTATCCAGGGACAAAGAGGAGCCTCCCAATTTTTGGCTGCCCTGACCAAAGGGCTATACTACAATACACCTACTTGAGGGTTACAGGCCCTACTACATGTCTGTATGCATGGGTCATTGTTGAACCTTCCAATTTTTGGCTGCCCTGGCCAAAGGCCTATACTACAATACACCCACTTGAGGGTTACAGGCCCTCCTGCATGTCTATAGGCATGGGTCATTGTTGAACCTCCCAATTTTTGGTTGCCCTGACCAAAGGGCTATACTACAATACACCCACTTGAGGGTTACAGGCCCTACTACATGTCTGTATGCATGGGTCATTGTTGAACCTTCCAATTTTTGGCTGCTCTGGCCAAAGGCCTATACTACAATACACCCACTTGAGGGTTACAGGCCCTCCTGCACGTCTCTATCCAGGGACAAAGAGGAGCCTCCCAATTTTTGGCTGCCCTGACCAAAGGGCTCTACTACAATACACCCACTTCAGGGTTACAGGCCGTACTACATGTCTGTATGCATGGGTCATTGTTGAACCTCTCAATTTTTGGTGGCTGCCCTGACCAAAGGGCTATACTACAATACACCCACTTGAGGGTTACAGGCCCTACTACATGTCTGTATGCATGGGTCATTGTTAAACCTCCCAATTTTTGGCTGCCCTGACCAAAGGGCTATACTACAATACACCCACTTGAGGGTTACAGGCCCTACTACATGTCTGTATGCATGGGTCATTGTTGAACCTCCCAATTTTTGGCTGCCCTGACCAAAGGGCTATACTACAATACACCCACTTGAGGGTTACAGGCCCTCCTGCACGTCTCTATCCAGGGACAAAGAGGAGCCTCCCAATTTTTGGCTGCCCTGACCAAAGGGCTATACTACAATACACCCACTTGAGGGTTACAGGCCCTCCTGCACGTCTCTATCCAGGGACAAAGAGGAGCCTCCCAATTTTTGGCTGCCCTGACCAAAGGGCTATACTACAATACACCCACTTGAGGGTTACAGGCCCTACTACATGTCTGTATGCATGGGTCATTGTTGAACCTCCCAATTTTTGGCTGCCCTGACCAAAGGGCTATACTACAATACAGCCACTTGAGTGTTACAGGCCCTCCTGCACGTCTCTATCCAGGGACAAAGAGGAGCCTCCCAATTTTTGGCTGCCCTGACCAAAGGGCTATACTACAATACACCCACTTGAGGGTTACAGGCCCTACTACATGTCTGTATGCATGGGTCATTGTTGAACCTTCCAATTTTTGGCTGCCCTGGCCAAAGGCCTATACTACAATACACCCACTTGAGGGTTACAGGCCCTCCTGCACGTCTCTATCCAGGGACAAAGAGGAGCCTCCCAATTTTTGGCTGCCCTGACCAAAGGGCTATACTACAATACACCCACTTCAGGGTTACAGGCCCTACTACATGTCTGTATGCATGGGTCATTGTTGAACCTCCCAATTTTTGGCTGCCCTGACCAAAGGGCTATACTACAATACACCCACTTCAGGGTTACAGGCCCTACTACATGTCTGTATGCATGGGTCATTGTTGAACCTCCCAATTTTTGGCTGCCCTGACCAAAGGGCTATACTACAATACACCCACTTGAGGGTTACAGGCCCTACTACATGTCTGTATGCATGGCTGATTGTTGAACCTTCCAATTTTTGGCTGCCCTGGCCAAAGGGCTATACTACAATGCACCCAGTTCTTGTTTACAGGCCATCCTGCATGTCTGTATCCAGGGGCATTGGTGAACCTCCCAATTTTGGACTGCCCTGGCAAAGGAAGATACTACAATAGACCTAGTTCCTCAAAATGGGCACTTTATTTCTAGACAGGGCTTCATGTACGTCTCTTGTCAGGGTCATCGGAGTGTCGCACAATGTTTTCACGTAAAATCTTTCATGTAATCACAAAAAATGACATACACCACCTGTATCTCACTATTGGGTATGTGCCCTTAACATTTCCACCCTAAATATTCATTTTGGTGTCATTTTGGAAGGTTTTCTGGAGACTCCGTAAAATTGGCGTGAAACTCGGACAACATTGTTCACAGCTGTGACTTTTGAGTGAGAAATGCTTCCAGGGGTCTTCCCCATGGTGTTGCCATGTCATTTCAGCACTCTTCTGAGACTTTTGTGACATTTTTAGGGTTTTTCCATGCTGCCGGCAGTCATTTCATAAAATTACTCGTGTCTCCCATAGGATAACATTGGGCTCGTTACTCGGGCCGAGTACACGAGTATCTCGGGATGCTCGGCCCGAGCTTCGAGCACCTGAGCATTTTAGTACTCGCTCATCACTATTCCCTACCCGATCTATCTATTATGGTAAATGGCATAGCGCTCTCTCCTGCACCCGAAATCTGCTGCCTCAGAGTAACTCTCTACTCTGCCCTTTCCTTCAAACTGCACATTTAAACTCTTGCCACTTCCTGTCGCCCCCAGCTCAAAAATATTTCCAGAATTCATCCCTTCCTCAGTCCTCAATATAGTAAAACTCTTGCACACACCCTCATCATTTCTCACCTCGATTACCGCAGCCTCCTCCTCTGTGGCCTCCCTGCTAACTCTCTTGCACCACTCCAGTCTGACCTCAACTCTGCTGCCCGACTAATCCACATATCTCCTCGCTACTCCCCTGTTTCTCCCCTTTGCACATCTCTTCACTGACTCCCAATTCCATAACGAATTCAGTTCAAACTAATAACATTGACCTACAAAGCCATCCATAACCTGTCCTCTCCATATATCTACAAAATAATCTCCCACTATCTTCCCTCACGTAATCTTCGATCCTCCTAAGACCTCCTCCTCTCCTCCACAAATTCGTTCTTCACACAACCATCTCCAAGATTTCTCCCAAATATCCCTCATCATCTGGAATTCTGAGCCCCTACACATCCGATTCCACCACACTCGGATTCTTCAGACGGAACCTGAAAACACATCTCTTCAGGAAAGCTTACAGCCTGAAATGACCACGGTGCCACCTCACCACCACCGGAGCTGCCGCACCCTGACCTTCTGTCTCCTCCACGTTATCCTCGAAAAAGTAAGTCTGCAAGGACAGGGTCGTCTCTCCCTCTGTACCAGTCTGTCATTGTTAATTTGTTTACTGGAAACTATATCTATAATTTTGTATGTAACCCCTTGTCATGTACAGCACCATGGAATTAATGGTGCTATATAAATAAATAATAATAATAGGGATGAGTCCATTTTTTGAAAGTCAAATTTGCCAGCGTTGTTAAATTTTCCCCCGAAATTTCGGAGAATCTCAGTACTGGAAAGCTTGTAAATACTCAGAAAATATATGTGGGGGAGAAGAACTTACCCTTTATAGGTCAGCAAGAACCCTACTGACTAAAGAGCTTACACTCTACAGGAGTGAGAGAGACTTACCCAGTGACTCTGGAAATAGAAAATCACTTTGCCGTACAAACTGTGCTTTGCTGAGACCCACCGATCTGTGTTGTCCCGGGTACTGAGCACCACTGTACAAGGCATGATAATCCGTAAAATGTTGTAGCTGCAGGAATGTGTGGAAAGGCCCGCAAGGCAAGCAGAAAAACATTCGCTTAGGCTAGGGTCGCACTTAAGGCTGACGCAAATGCTAAAAACTTTGAAATTCAGCCGCAGTGCATAGCGTTAACGCTGTGCACTGCCAGTGCAACGCTGCCCCATAGAAACCCGCTGTTTACCTTAGCAGCGGCCACACACAAAGCTGCAGTATGTGCGCTTTAGCGGAGCGCACAGGAAACGCTGTCTGCAGCGTTTTCCTGTGCGCTGTGATAAAGCGAACTCCCTGATGCTAAGGTAAACAGCAGGTTTCTATGGGGCAGCGTTGCACTGGCAGTGCACAGTGTTAACGCTATGCACTGCGACTGAATTTTAAAGTTTTTAGCGCTTGTGTCAGCCTTAAGTGTGACCCTAGCCTAACTCTCTAATAATTCTGTGATTTTTGAACTAGTGCCGCAAAATCTTATCTCAAAATGTTTACATTTTGGTGAAACTGCAAATTTCAAGAAATTCTATCCATACTTGATCCTTTGATTGATCCTGAAAAAACTAGTGTGGATAACTCAGGAATCTTATGGCGTATGGTAAAGCCCAGGCAGAGACAAAGTCTTGAGTTCAATCTTATAACACCACATGTGAAAAACAATTCATAAATACAGTCCACACACTTTAGAGCCGATTCGGAAATAGTCCTTTAAATACAGTTCACACACTGCGAGCCGAACATGGAAATAGCCTTTGAGTAGTGGTCACACACTGCAGAGCCAAAAACAGAAAAGGTCCTTTAAGTGCAGTACACACGGTGCAGAGCTGATAATGAAAGTAGTCTTTAAGCAAACACAGTCCCGAATATTAATACAGTGTGGTGCAACTATACTAGAGTCCAGAAACAGTCATGAGCACCGCACTAGTAAATAATAACCAAGCAAAGTAGAAACATCAGAGCCTTTTGGTATAGCAAGCTTATGTGCAGGAGATTAGACTGTGGGTACTGGTAGAAGGAATAATCCATACTGAGCAAAGCCTGTAGGTGGGAAGCAAGCCAAGAATGGGTGAAGCTAGCAGAGCAGTTGACTGCAGTAAATAGAAGAATCAACTTGAAGTAGCTGGAGAAGGAGCAAACTGGGATGATGCACAGGGAAGCCAGAGTTGGGGTAATATACTCAAGAAATGCCTGGAAGTTGGACCGGAACTTAAATAAACTGGAAAACAGGAGGTGAGGTCTAGTCTTTTAAGGACTGTTGCATATCAGCCCTTTGAACTTTGGATGTGACCCAGCTCTTCATTGCTTATACTTGTAGTACACAAGTTGTAGTAATTTTTGTTTACCTGTTTGGCAGTACACCAAAGTGTTATATATGCGCTATTACATGTTCTTTTGATCAAAGCTGTGTTGTGTATTGTTTAGTATGTGAACAAGTAGTTGTGGAAGAACAAGTGGAATTTGTAAAACTGCTTGGTCTTTACATGTCTTAGTAGCACAGTCAGGGATTAAGGCTAGGGTCACACTTGTGTTTGCAATTCAGTAATTGTTTCCAGTTTTTCATCCTGAAAACCTGATCAGGTACCTGACCCATAGGCTCCAATGTTAACAATTGTTTGCCAAAGGGAAATCTGTCTACTGGATCCAGTTTTTGAGAAGTCAGGTTTTAATAGGGTCTGCAACATTTTTTGGCCTTTTAGCAAAACCTGATCAGTTTTTTAACATAGGACCCTATGGGAACCTGATTCAGTACCTGATAGTATATATAGGTACCATCAGGTACCTGATCAGGTACCTGATCCGGTAAAACTGCCTCCAAACAGACAAGGGGAAAAACTGGATCCAGTAATGCATCCAGTTACTGGATGCAGGCTCCCAAGTATGACCCTAGCCTAAGAATGATTGGTTAGGAGACAGGTTTGGCCCATAAATGTCTAGGGAAGAGTAGGTATGCTCAAAATGATTAGCGTAGGTTATTTAGGGCACTGATCTCCTGTGTTTAGAATCAGTCACAGAAGGTAGAAGATGGGTCTATTGCTAGAGAAATGCCTGTAACAGAATAAAATGTGAGAGCGAGCTTACTTGACATTAATACACTGCCCAAATTTTATCAGGCGTTCACATTGCGTTCTGTTTGGAAAACGCAATTAATGCCCATCAGAACAGAGAAGTGGTGGATGTGACCTGACCAAAATCAACCACCCTCATAGACAGATAAGAGCAGAGGTCATTGCGAGGCTTGTCATGTTCATGACGATATCCTGATAGACTAGATATGTTGAGACCATGAGTTCTACAGAAATGTAGAAAAGTAGGAAGAAGTGATGCCAGCAACAAGTGTTAACCACATGGAAGAAAGTACAAATAGCATGCAGATAAGTGCACACGACGTGCCACACAGTTAGATTAGGTTCACATCTGCGTTTGTGCTGCGTTTGAACACATGCATTTTTACCCAGCACACAGGGAACATTGTGGGCAACGTTCCCTATGCACTGGGTAAAAACACGTGTTCATACGCAACTGCGTTTTGCATTGCGTTTGCAATGCATTTACCATTTCTCTGTGGTTTATTTTTTTTTCTCTTTCCAGCATTCTTCTATTCTGTTTCATTTGGATTTTGTGGGAGTTCCACTTTATCCATGTCTTTTTGGGTTTTGTTCCGTTTCTTCCATTATCCCTGTACAACTGTGTCAACACATCTTTAGCCATGTGTCTTGCCATCCATGCCTACGGGTGCGTTAACGTATGCGTTTCTATGCGTTAATGTAGCTGAAAAATGCATTGTGTTCAAACGCAGCACAAACGCAGATGTGAATCTAGTCTAACCTGTGAGTGAAGAGATTGCTATCATGCAGAGGCCAGTGTAAGAAGCAATATCTTTGGAGTGTGAACACAAGCAGGTGAGGCAACCCGAAACATAGAAGGCAGGAACTCCAGAGGTTTAACCTATGTGACAGAGTTCTATGAGAGTGTGAAGCAAGAAGGGACTGTAAGCAAAGGTGAGTACAATTCCTGTTATTTTTACAGAATCCAACTGCCAGGTAATGAGCACCTTTTGCCTGGACAAGCACTTTTAAATCATGGAATATTGAAAAGAAAAAATTGCATCAACTTCCATAGTCATGAGTAAGGGTATAGATGGACTGGTGCGGTCTACTCATTAAATGTTTTTACCTTTTTTATTGCACTTTATGAAATAATAGCCTTTGCACTAGACCCGGGCGGTTGCTTCATTTTTTTCTCTTCAATATACCTAATTGCTGCAGGACCCGGTCTGCTGTCATCCATGCACCGCTCTGCTGCAGCATACTCCAGACAACATTAGGTGAGCTGTATGAACTTTCAATGTGCTTTTAAAATCATGCCTGTTCAAGGTAAAGCCAGAGTGACTGTAAAGAGAGACTGTTTTGCTCCTTCCTCTATTCTGCCCTGGGGTTTGGGCCATCTTATGAGGTTGCCTTTTTATTCAATCTGATTGTATTGCAAGTCTCCCTGTGCATTGGACCACAGCATGTTTTGTATCGGTCCAACTGTTGTTAGTTCTCTTGTCTTTCCTTTGCCTTGGATTTATGTTTTATTTCCACTCAGGTGTGTTATCTTGCTCTTTTTGTTTTCCCTACCACATTCTGGGGGGTTGGTTTATTTATGCTTACCATGTACATGCCTCAGTGCTGGCTATACTTCTAGTTTATTGTAGGTTTGGAATCCCAGTTCCTTAGCTAGGGATAATCCTGAAGAGTTCTTGTTACTGATTTTCCCTGTGGTTTATTGTTTTTCCCTTTACAGCATTCTTCTATTCTGTTTCATTTGGATTTTGTAGGAATTCCACTTTATCCATAATGGCCACTTTACAAGCGGCAACAGGAAGATAGAAAACGGCAGGTGTTGGAGACAATTGTACCTTTTACCTTCAAAACACCTTGAAGTGGCTGCGTGTAATTCAGGTATCTGCAAGGTGCTTTGAAGGTAAAAGGTACAATTGTCTCCGGCACCTGCCGTTTTCTATCTTCCTGTTGCCGCGTGTAAAGGGGCCATATGTCTTTTTGGGTTTCTTTCCGTTTCTTCCATTATCCCTGTACGACTGTGTCAACATATCTTTAGCCCTGTGTCCCGCCATCTATCTGTGTGAACCTATTTTATGTTTATTGGTGTCTTGTGCTATACTTGGTTTATAGTTTAGGGTGCAGTTAAGAACAACCAGGATCAGCCAATATTGAATGTAGGTGCCGTTGTTTAACTTTAGGAGATAGCAATTTAACGGTCTATGGAGCGCTAGGATCAGGAAGAGTGAGGGAGATGGAAATATTTGTAAAAAGGTTTTATTAACCTCTTACAAGCCACAGCGCGTTTCCGCAGCACAGAGCTGCCTTCATCAGGTGTGGAAGAGTTTGCTAGGTGATGCAAGTTGTTTAACTTTAGGGAACCAATCACTGTGATCAGGATGTGACCAAACATCTCCCCTGGGTTGTTCATATGTGAGTGGAAGGGCTCAGTCGTAACACACAGGTTTACAAGTAACACATCGATCCCTGAAAACAGTGATTAAATTTAAGTAGCCCATTAGATCACTGCTATTTGTAAATGTATACACAGACCTACAGAGAACATGCAGATTGTGATTTCCTGTATGCCTCGGAGTACTCTACAAGTAAAGCTGCTTTTCACATGAGCATTTCTCGGCATTCCTGGCAGATTTGGCAGTTTTGCCACATCTGCTGTGTAACAGCTCTCTTGCGGCAAGACTGCATTCTGCCTAATTCATTCATTATGGGACTTGCGGACATGTGCGGCACTTGCTGTTTTGCCGGATCTGGCAAATCCAGCACTTGCGATAATGAAAAAAAAAATGTTGCTAGCAGGTGCAAGTGCCAAGCCGAAAGTGCTGCACATGTTCAGAAGTCCCATAGGTAATGGATTAGGCAAAACGCAGTCTTGCTTCAAATGAGCCATTACACGGCAGATGCGGCAAAACTACTGAATTGCCGCGAATGGCAAAAATCGCTGATGTGAAAGTAGCCTTAGGCTAGGGTCACACTTGGGCCGTTTTTGGGAAGGCTGCGTTATTGCTAGACTTTTTTTTCTGTTGCTATTTTAAGGCAAAATTAACACTAGCGTTAACGCATAGTACATATATGTACCATGTGTTAACGCATGTGTTTCCCATGGGAGCCCATGTTAAAAAAACACGCGTTTTTGCAAAAGCACTAAAAACCGCTGCTAGCAGTATTATTTTGTGGCTTTTACAAAAACGCATAGCGTTAAACACATTGCACTTTTGCAAGGCTTTTTTAACATGGGAGCCTATGAAGGCGTTAAAGCTAGCATTTTTCACAATTTGCACTTGTGAAAAACATTAGCTATTAGCACTAATATGACCCCAGCCTAAGAGTCCAAACAAAAACAGCACATTAATTAACGGCTTTTTATGCATGAGGATCAAGCCATGTTAATTTACATTTGGTGAGAAAGGATTATTTCTCTTCTGCATAGTTGGACCTAGTGTATATGTTACACTTTACAGTACCGATTGTAGTGTTTATTCTCTGTGCATTAAGACAAAGTATGGTGAAGCTATATGATATTTATTCAAATGTTTAATTACTAACATTAATAGTGATGTAAATTTTGACTGGGGTTGCTCAATTTCAAATTCACATTTTATGTCTGTAAATTGAGGTTCTGATTTTGACTTTTTAATCCAGAGTCATATTGCAAGACTCGTTAAAGGGTCGATTTTGACTTATAGGATGTTACAGGTAGCACTAGAGTTCATCTTCTTCCTCTGTGAAGAGACAATTTAAATATATAATTTCCCAGAGGAAGTCTCCTCAGACTGGCTGGCCATAAGGAGAAATGTTATCCCACAGATCCCCAGTCTTGCATCTCATCTAGCCAAGTCAGATCTCATATATTGCACTGAAAAGGGGCAAACACCCCGAAACACCATGTCTTCAAATCAAGGTTCTGAGTTGGCTTTTTAATACTAAATCATATGACAAGGCTTGATAAAGGGTCAATTTTGACATCCAATAGGTGGCTCTAGAGTTCAACATCCTCCTCTCTAAAGAGACTATTTGAATATTTAATATCTAAAATTATGTATGTTGGTATGAAATGGTTCTTTAGGTCAAAATTATGCATGGAGTGTTTTTTTAGTGTGCATCAATATTTTGCAACAATGATCGGTACCATGCCTTAATGTGCAGAGGAAGAATTCAATGATTTCGGGTCATGTCATTGGTTTTCAAATCTACAAACCTATTAAAACTGCTGCAAAATGTGCGGAAGATGGCTCACATTTACAGCAAAAATATTTGGCACAACTGAACTGACCCTGCAATTATTAATTGTGTACAAAGTGTAATTAATGAAGCATTTATCTCCATGGCCTAATATTTTACTGATCCATCAGAAGGAGAATATGCAGCACTATGTGATGAACATCTTAAGATTCATCATGCTCCACAGGAAGCGGCTGTGCTTGACACATTTCTGCTAAAGAATGGCTCGGCTGCCATAAAGAACATAGATCTGCCATAAAACACATCCTTATGTTTCTTAAATATAGACATTTTAAATGGCTATTAAAATTTAAAACAGAAACCGTCAGCATATAAACGACTAGCAGCAGACACGAGATAACATAAAAGTACACTCCTGTGGTTACCGGCTTGGTCACTGTCTGTCTTCTCGCATGATAAAAACAGAGCATTTAAAATTGCAGGATTTATGGGCCATTTTCTTCAAGATTAAACCATATTCAGGACAGACTCGGGATGGAAAGGTTTACTAGGATTTGTTTACATGTAACGCTACTATGGTCATTCCAGAAGCCTGCGGTGCAAGTGCCGGTGTCTGGGCCTGTGAACTGCAGATGTTTAACAACTAATCTCATTTTTGAGGAGGATACAAGGTCATAAAACTTGAGATGCTTTGAGAATATTCTAACACTGTTGCATCTACACTAAATTGATAACAAGGTTTTTCCGAAACTTCATTTCTTTATAATATACATTTATGTTTTCTGAAAAGGTATCATTAGTAATAGATTGGTAGTCCGCCAGTTACATAAAATGCCTAGGCTGCCATATAAAGTGTAATATTAAGTTGTTGTCATTTCTGTCATCTATGTATTGTTTTCATATTAGCTTCTTAAAGCTCAATTCAATTTATTCAGACGTTTCTAGGACAATAGAGGATGAGCATGTGGCAGAGTTCTAAGAAAATATGCCCCAGAATTGTTATATTACAAGCAATTTAATTATTTAAATGGAATCTGTCAGCAGGTTTTTGCTACCTCATCTAAGAGCAGCCGGATGTGGGCAAAGAGACCCTGAATCCAACCATGAATCACTTAAGTAACTTGGTTCAGCGATTCTGACACAATCACAATTTTTAGACTTAGCCGATTGAGCTGAGAGCTGCCCTCTCCCCCACAAGGCTCTTCATAGACATTGAACATTGGCAGTAAGAGGCCAATCAGAGGAGGGGGGTGCAAGACTACCTTACATGAGACAAGGATAAGTCCTGCTGCTTTAACAAACATTCCAGGAGAACAGCAGAATGGACTTTGAGAAGAGAGGCATCCCTGAATTCTATGTTTTAATTATGCAGCATGCTGTCTTCAAGTTACATATCAAAAATCTGCTGACAGATTCCCTTTAACCCCTTCACGACCAAAGACGTAGAGGTACGTCCCTGGTTTCCCTCCCTCTCTTTGATGCAAACTTAAGTCCTGAGCTTGAATCATCCCCCGCACATGGCAGCTGATCTCAGCAGCCAGCAAGTGTAATTAAGAGGTGCGGCAGATCAGCAATCCACTCATCACTGTTAACCCTTTAGATCGCACTGTCAATCACTGACAGCGCAATCTAAATCTGCACGGCGGGGACCGCGCTATTCCCCACAGGCTTTGGTATGTTGCCATGACTGCCAGGGGTCCTGTGAGGACCCCAGACGCTGTCATGTTTCACTTCCTGTGGATGCCCAGCGAGCACCTGCATCCACAGAAATTGATTATTTGTGCCATGCAGAGCTGTGGATCATCACGGCTGTACTATAAAAGCAATAAGATGCAGTGTTGAGGCGCCCTAAGGGGGCATGTAAAATAAAATAAAAGTTAACAAAAAAGTTTTTAAAAATATGGAAAAAATAAAAGTTAAAAAAGTTCAATTCACCCCCCATTTGTGGCATTGACAATAAATAATTATATATATATATATATGTATATATATATATATATATATATATATGCAGTATGTATAAAAAATATGCATATTTGGTATCATTGCATTCAGAAATTCCCGATCTATGAAAAATATAAAATCAATAAATAAGATCTCCAATGACCATCAGACCTCCTAAAGCAGTCCCCGAGGGTGGGGAAAAAACAGGACAATAAGAGGAAGGAGGACAGAGGATGGAACCTCGAGACAGGAGGCCGCTGTTCACAGACAAAAATACTATCATTGTCTAAGCCCTAGACAACCAGAGAAAAAGGTGTCAAGAGAGTACTATAAGCAGGTCAAGCGATAGGAGAGAGCCCGGAGAGTGACTATACAGTGTCGGAGACACTGAGTACACGAGTAGGAAATCATGGATACGTAACCCTTCTGTTCTTGGACCTTGAGCCCAGGAAATCTAGTGAATGAACTAAAGTGACCATTAAAAACTTCTCACCCTTGAAAATTGATCTGCGAAAGAGAAGAGAATTCCCAAAAGAGAAAATTAATCTGAAGACACGTCCTCTTTCGGAAGCCACTGAGGTTCCATGATCCGGTATAACTAGCAGGCCTATACTGATCAGAATGGACCTGAGGATAGAATTGAGGTGCTGAAGGCTTGCTTCAGATTGAAAAAGGAAGGAATATACCCTATCTTAGAAGGGGCAAAGAACCTGTTGGAGATGAAGAAACAATCCTAGAACGGGAGAAAAAACTAGAAAGAGAAACTCATATGTAGTATGTCATCAGAACAAGGGCAGAGGAGTCGTTTTACAAGGGAAATGTCTTCCCCTGTGAATTCTAAGGATGTACTCTTTCCGAGAAGGAAAAAGGAAAGAAGCTCGTGAATAGCCCTGAATGCTTCGGAGGTCAGGAGAAAACAATCGAGAGAACCTGAAGAATTCCTTGATTCCCACCTGATTGAGCAAGTAGCCCATGAAAGTCAATATAGTTGTAAATCTTTTGACCAGGTGGACCCGAGCGCCCGACGCTCATTCAGAGAACCTGAAATGTTGAGAGTACCTGCGAACACTGCCAAACCATAGGTGAGAGTCTCACCATGGCCCAACAGAGGGAAGTTTCCTGTAGACAGAAGGATAAAGATTCTAGTTCCCTGTAGACAGAGGGGTAAGGATTCTACTCAAAGAAAAGAGGCAAACAAGTAAGGGCTCCAGGTTCCCCTGAGGAAGTGGGTAACTGAGCCTGCCACCAGTTCTGACAGAGAAAAAAGGAAAGACATGGGCTGATTCATCTGGGCCCAAGAAGTCTGAAAATTACAATCTCTGCCCAGAGACACACCGAACGTCCCACAACCTGGTCTGGGCATGGGAGGGGTCCTGTAAAGGAATGGGAGTCTCTTACTCGAGTGGGAGGGGAGAATCTAGAGCGAATGGCCCCATCTGAAAAGAAAAGCTGAAAAACTCCGGAGGTTTCGGAGAATCCTGTTGATGTCAGCACCATGGAATGAATGGTGCTCTATAAATAAATAATAATAATGTCCCAAAAAAAACGTAGTAGTCGAAAAAAGGCAACAATCTCTGTACGAAACTCTGTGTCAACCATGCACGGGGGCCATGCTAATCATCATTGCATGTTCCAGATATGGTATATGTGCTGCTGATGTATAAGGTAAAGAAAAAAGTGACCGCCTGGAGGGCCAGGAGGGATAAATGGAGCGAAGTTGATAACTCCCAGAGGAAAGGACACTGCTAAAAAAAACACTATTTGTTTTTTTACTACACCCAAAAACACCACTACCAGCATTTTTAGGTGCAGTAAAAAAACGCATACCTTTTTTTAACATGGGGCCCTATGGGAAACGCATCCATTAACGCATGGTACAATGGAAGCAATCTTGACAATCTTCACAAACGGAATCAGGTTTGGAAAAGGCAGAAAAATGGATTGCCATGTGTGATCCCAGCCACATTGGGTGGCATTAGAGTTTTTCACTTCTTCACTGTGACAATTTAAATAAGATCTGTAAACTGGTAAAAATTGTATCATTAGAAATGTCAGTTCAAGACGCAAAAATAAGCCATTATACAGCCACAAATCCCGAAAAATGAGAATGTTACGGGTCATGGAAAAGGGCATCAAAAAAGCTATTCTTTTTTTAACAAATCTTCTGAATTTTTTTTACCAATTAGACAAAAGTAAAAGTCTACATTTGGTATCTACAAACTAATGCCAACCTGAGGCATCATTCAGAAATGTCAAATTTACCATATAGTGAACATGGTGAAAAGCAAAAAAACAACAATTGTGTGACTTCACTTTTTTTTGCAATTTCCCCACACTTCGAATTATTTTCCCATTTTCCAGTATGGAAAAATTAATGATGGCTAGGGTAACATTTAAAACAAGAATTGCATTCACCGCAACGCAATGTCGGGCACACACATTTTTTTTCAAAAATGTGTGCCGAATACCGCACTGCAGTAACCGGATGGCTCAGGATGTGTAATCCTAAGCCATCCGGCAACTGCATAGTTTGCGCATCCCGGCAATAGCTCTTGTAGGCAGAGTCCAGGGAATTCCATGGGCGGGGCTGCGTGCAGCAGCCTCCGCCCGCTCATTCATTATGGCCGCCCCCTCTGGGCTTCATCCAGTGTTGTGAGGGCGGCCGCGTCATGAAAGGGGCGTGGCTAACCGCGTCACACCGTTAGCCACGCCCCTTTCATGACGCGGCCGCCCTCACAACACTGGATGAAGCCCAGAGGGGGCAGTCATAATGAATGAGCGGGCGGAGGCTGCTGCACACAGCCCCGCCCATGGAATTCCCTGGACTCTGCCTACAAGAGCACGTAATTATGAACTTACATGTATACTTTAATAATACTTCGTTTTGCCACATAATACAAGAATAACTGTACAAGAGGGGTGTATGCACCCCTCTATAGTGATACGGGGGGGGGGACTTTGGTTGACATGCACGGAGCTCGGAGGAGCCCGTGGCATGGGGGAAATTGTAGAAGAAGACCACCGGAGTGGGCGGCCGGTCTCTAGGGGGGGTCTAAGCCCCCCTAGAGACCTCAACCATTCCTTTAGTTATTAAATTTAACTCTTTACTAGAGATAGTACAGTCTGCTCATCCCGGAAATAGCCGGGATGCGCAAACTATGCAGTTGCCGGATGGCTCAGGATTACACATCCTGAGCCATCCGGTTACTGCAGTGCGGTACAGAGAACCGCTGCGAAAACTGCAGCCTGCATGATTTTTAACGCAGGCTGCAGTGCCAGAGACGGACACCGGATGGCTTGTGAAGCCATCCGGTGTTTTGCATTGGCTCCTATGAGGAGCGTTTCCTGGTCCGGTTTTGAGCTTTTTGAAAGCTCAAAACCGGATCAGGATTCTTTTTAAAAAATGGAAATGTGACCCTAGCCGATGTCATTCAAAAGTACAACTTGTCCTGCAAAAAACAAGCCCTCGTATGTCTATATTGATGGGAAAAAAAAGTTAAGGTACCGTCACACGCAGCAATTTTGCTAGCAAATTCACTGGCAATTTGCTGGTTGCAGTGAAATCATGGACACATTGTTACATTTGTACACGGCAACAAAATAGAACAATGTGTCCATGATTTCACTGCAACCAGCAAATTGCCAGTTAAATTGCCTAGCAATATTGCTGCGGGTGACGGTACCTTTATGGCTCTTGGAAGAAGTGGAAGAAAATAGCGACAAACAGAAAACAGAAAATTGCCCAGGAGTGATGGGGTTAAGAAAACGCTCCTTAAAAATCAGCAGTGCTGTATTTACAGCTTAGGCTGACCTTAGCCACTTTCTTTTTCCACAATGGGTGAGTTTTTGATATTGTAGAATTTCTGTAGCATTTCTCCACCTAATATGGAAATTAGATGTGCATTTTTTTTCCTGTGTTTTTTCTGCATGTAATGCAAGTCTATGGAGAAATTCTGTACACAAATCTTAGCTTACCCACAAGAGAAAGGCTAGGGTCAGACTTGCGTCTGCCCCTAGCCTGGTGCATCTGGCAGAAACTTAGAAAATTTCTGCCTCAGCGCATAGCGTTACCAGCAGGTAACGTTATGCGCTGCCTGGCTGTTGATCTCTATGGCGAACGGATGCTTACCGCAGCTTCCGGCAACACAGAGATCTCCAGGATATGCCCTTTTGATAAACGCACAGGAAACACGGTCTGCAGCGTTTTCCTGTGCGCTCATCAAAAGCGCATATCCGGGAGATCTATGTGGAGTCAGAGGCTGCGGTAAGCGTACGGTTGCCATAGAGATCTATTGGCAGGCTGCGCATAGCGTTAACTGCTGGTAACGCTATGCGCTACTCCTGTGAAAAACTAAATTTCTGACGGAAGCAGCAGGCTAGGGGCCAGATGCAAGTCTAACCCTAGCCAATCTGACATGTTGCGAATTTGAAACAAGCATCGCAGGTCATTTTATGCTCAGTACAAAGAATCACTTTGCTGGAACTATAAGATGCTCCATATATGACTCAGTGAAAATACACAGAGCCAAAAACTTAGAGAAAGTCATAACGTGCACTCAGCCTAAGGCTATATGCCGACAAGAGCGCTTGTGTTGTGAATTTTTACAGCATATTTATAAAAACCTGCATAGTATATAGGGCAACCAGCAAAGTTAATTTGACTTTGTTTGTGCTGCACCAACATCATGTCCTGCGCTCGCCATAGAAGGTAATGGCGGAGGGAACACAGACAAGCACAAGAGCTGTGCATCTATGTGTTTATGTGCTTGCTTGCATTTGCGCTAGCGCAGGCCAGAAGGGGGAGCTAAAGCAGCTCCTCTATATATTCTGGTGTAGAGAGGAAGTGAGTAGTTCAGTGCAGTGCAGCACTGAGGAAGAAAAGACTGTGGTGTAAAGAGGCTACCTCAGGATTCTCCGCAGTCTGATACTCAATTCCAGGCCTAGCCAGGGTCTGAGGAGAGTAGTTTAGGAAACAGAGGAACACATCTGGGAGACTGAGTTACCTCATAACTCACCTCAGAGGAGCGCAAAGACCAGATCCGAAATTGTGACTGACACACGCAGCACAGTAAACACTGGAATAGTGGAGGTTATAGATCTACAATGTACCTCAGCAAAGCAACACGGCGGGGTCAGAAGCAAACAGAAAGACTTAAGTTGCCTAGCAAGTGGGTACCTGTGAGGAGAAACAGGGCCAGCAGCCTAGCTAAAGCGGCAGCAGGGCCACACACAGCGTGGGAGTGGGAAGCTGAGGACCCGGACAGGGTGGGAGCAACCTGGCCCCAGGAACAGAATACGTGGACAGTACTCTGCTAAAGAACATCCGCAGTAAAGACTTTGAAAACTACAAAACCGTGAGTCTGTGTGATCGTTGTGCTCAGCCCCTATGTTCCCTCAAAAGCAGCTATCATCTCTACTACTACCCCTACTATCCTGCAACATCCATAGCATCAATCCTAGACTTTAATTACCACCGCCCTGGGGAACCAGGCTCTACCTGCGGAGAGCCGTTACATCACCAGCTGCCAAACATCATCCCCAGAGGTTCTGCAGCAGCGGTGGTCACCCTGACCACAACCTGTGGGTGGCGTCACGACATATTCCCCTGTAAATATCCTCCCCATTACTTGTGGGCTTGGGACACGGTCAGGACCAAGACTGCGTGACATCCCTAGCATATACCCCGGTCCGATACCGAGTACCCCGTCCCAGTGGGCTCCACACAAATGCAGGCAAAAGTCCAAACGCATAGATGTGAAAGGGGCCTAATACTTTTCTCTGCAAGTTTCACTCCTGGTTTTGGCACACAAAACCTGATGAGCCCTGATCAGGGAAAAACTGCAGTGTGAAACCAGCCTAATTAGTGTGAAAGGTTGTGTTAAGGTACCGTTACATGCCTCAATGTTGTAAGGATATCACCAATGATCTCACGGGAGCGCGGTCGTTAGGACATCTTTTTGAGATCGTTGGTGAGATGTCACTCGTCTAGATATCGTGGACGACGCACAAACGATACGAACGATACTTGTTCACTGTTGTAAATAGGGGAAGTCGTTAACGACATTGTTATCGCGTTGTCACACACAATGATGCATCAGGTTGGCAGATCGAGGATCGTCTGATTTGAGAACATGTTCTCAAATCTGCGATCAACGATCTAATGATTCATCGTACTCATATCTCGGTGTCACACGCAACGACGCACTAATGATGTCGTTTCAACGACTCCAAACCCGTGACGTTTCAGTGATATCGTTCACGATATCATATCGTGTAACGGTACCTTTACACCAATCGTGTTGAACTGCACAGTTTGTTATGTGGATAAAGTAGCGCACTGGAGGTTACTTTGTTGAATTCTCCATCTGTATACTGGGTCCTCCAGAGATATTGATTTGATGGTTCTCCTATATATATATATATATAAACTTATATTATTATTATTAATAATAATAATAATAATAATATATGCATTAATTATTTATAATTAATTATATTAATTAAATCTAATTAATAAATATTATATTATTATATTTCTATAAAAACTATGGATGCTCAATTTTGCAACTATTTTTCATAGACAATAGTGTAAAAACCGATATCAGATAACAAAAACCTGACTGATGCTTTATAACTCAATAAAGGAAAAAAAATTGTATTTTAGTATTAGTTTATTGGGTGTGTTAGATCTGTAATGGCTCTTGTAAACAAAGGGATTTATGAGAGAAAACGTTGGCATCCTTTACCGATAGGCTTTCATGCCGTAAAAAAAGACCTATGGACATGTTTTCCAGCTCTACACACAAAGCAAAAATATGAAAGAAAAAGAATTAGCAAGACTTAATCTACATAAATGCATAAGATTTGTTGTCCAGACATATATTATTGATGATTTATCTTTAGAATAAATTATTGATATCAGGTTGAGGAGCCCAAGCCACTACATGAAACAAAACTTCCTATTTCTCACGTTTGAAAAATTGCCAAATAAGCAAACAAAATGTTGAGCTATTCTACAAATGGCGGGAGCACCATCATCTGTGACTATGTAAAGCTGCTTGTGTGGTATGAAACCAGTAATAAATTCCTTTTATAGAGAATCAAGGATTTTGCCTTTAGTCTAGTGTTATATTATATCTTGGCTTTGTGCAGTGTGTCTTGACCTTGTTTTAATTCCGTACCTAACTTTAACCACATTACAAGATTTTAATACAAAGTTCTGGTCATGTTGGTCATTGTCCTTTCTGCCTTGACTGGTTAAATGGGTTGTCATGTCTTAGAACAGGGGTCTCAAACTCGCGGCCCCCGGGCCGCATGCGGCCCGCCACGCTCCCCAGTGCGGCCCGGGGCACCATGAAAGAAAAAAAGCATGGGCTCATTATACATGGAGCCGCCGCGGTAACGCTTCATTGTGACTTCCGGGTACCGGCGGCTCAAACAAGCGCCTTCGCGCCTGTACATTCATGCAAGCAAGCGGACGGTGGACCAATCAGAAGCCTCCTGTGACGTCACAGGAGGCTTCTGATTGAACCGCCGGCCGCCTGCTTTCATGAATGTACAGGCGCGAATGCGCTTGTTGTTTGTCTTCTTCCGGCGGCTCCATAATGCTGTCTCCATAATGAGCCCGGGGCATTAATGAAACGGGCTGGCCGGGCTCTCAGTTTGCGGCCGCAGCTGCTGCCCCCTGTGACAGCGGGAGCACAGCGGTGAGTGAGCCCGGAGCTGATAGCCAGCCCGCCCCCCCCCCTCCTCTCCCGGCCAGAGCTGACAGCAAAGGCCCCCCCCTCCACTGCTCTCGATCCAGCCGGAGCTGACAGCACATGGCCTTTCCCCAACCCCTTTCCCCCACTTTTCACCCGGCCAGCAAAAAGACCCTCACCTCAAAACCCCTCCTGCTCCTCATCACCTGCCACCTCAGAGCTGACAGGGTCATGCCACCTCCCGGATTAAGTTCAGCCAGCCCCTGATCAGGTGTGTATGACTGAGTGTTAGAGAGAGTGTGTGTATATGTATGAGTGTATTTGTGTGTATATGTGAGTGAGTGTGTGTATTTGTGTGTATATGTGAGTGTGTGTGTGTGTGTGTATTTGTGTGTATATGTGAGTGTGTGTGTGTGTATTTGTGTGTATATGTGAGTGTGTGTGTGTGTGTATTTGTGTGTATGTGTGTGTGTGTGTGTATTTGTGTGTATATGTGAGTGTGTGTGTGAGTGTATATGTGAGTGAGTGTGAGTGTGTGTGTGAGTGTACATGTGAGTGAGTGTGTGTGTGTGTATTTGTGTGTATATGTGAGTGTGTGTGTATGTGTGTGTATTTGTGTGTATATGTGAGTGTGTGTATGTGTGTGTATTTGTGTGTGTGTGTGTATATGTGAGTGTGTATTTGTGTGTATATGTGAGTGTGTGTGTGTGTATGTGTGAGTGAGTGTGTGTGTATTTGTGTGTATATGTGAGTGACTGTGTATTTGTGTGTATATGAGTGAGTGTGTGTATATGTGAGTGTGTATTTGTGTGTATGAGTGTGTATGTGTGTGTATATGTGAGTGAGTGTGTGTGTATTTGTGTGTATATGTGAGTGTGTGTGTGTGTGTATATGTGAGTGAGTGTGTGTGTGTGTATACGTGAGTGTATGTGTATATGTGAGTATTTGTGTGTATATGTGAGTGTGTGTGTATATGTGAGTGTGTGTGTGTATATGTGAGTGTGTATTTGTGTGTATATGTGAGTGTGTGTGTGTGTATATGTGAGTGTGTGTGTATATGTGAGTGTGTATGTGTGTGTGTATATGTGAGTGAGTGTGTGTGTATATGTGAGTGACTGTATTTGTGTGTATATGTGAGTGTGTATTTGTGTGTATATGTGAGTGAGTGTGTGTGTGTATTTGTGTGTGTGTGTATATGTGAGTGAGTGTATGTGTATATGTGAGTATTTGTGTGTATATGTGAGTGTGTGTGTGTGTGTATTTGTGTACATGTGAGTGTGTATGTGTATTTGTGTGTGTATATGTGAATGAGTGTGTATATGTGAGTATTTGTGTATATATGTGAGTGAGTGTATGTGTGTGTGAATATTTCTGAGTGAGTGTGTATATGTGTGAGTGTGTATATGTGTGCGCGTGTATTCCCACGCCGCCTTAGCAGCACATCGCCGGCGGCTGCTGGGTGCAGGCTGGTGCCGGCCGCCGGGTGCTAGCCGGTGCCGGCTGCTGCCAGCAAGCAGAAGACTGGGAGCCACAGAGGAAGAAGCTGCCGGAAAGAGAAGAGTGGAGTCAGGTAAGGCGCTGTTACAGCCGAAGATAGCAACCTGAGGGGGAGGGGAACGTGACCGCTGAAAGTGCCTAGGGCGGCAGGAACTCCAAATATGGCCCTATGTAAGTGTGTCAATGTGTGAGTGTGTGTTTGTGTGAATATGTCTGAGGATGTATGTGTGTATGTATGTGAGTGTGTGTGGGTGTGTATATATGGGCTTGTCCACACACCTGCGCTCTTAGTATTTAGCGCTTCTGCGCTAAATACTTAGATTTTTGCAGAGAAGCGCAGGTGCGTGTATGCGGCCGCTTTCAGCAGACGCTGTCCCTGGTTACCCGATGTGTATCGTGGTAACCAGTTCATACAGCAGGCTGCATAGTGTGCGCTTATCCAGAGCGCACAGGGAAACACTGCAAGCAACGTTTCTCTGTGCGCTCGGGATAAGCGGACAGTGGGCAGCCTGCTGTATGAACTGGTTACCACGATACACATCGGGTAACCAGGGACAGCGTCTGCTGAAAGCGGCCGCATACACACACCTGCGCTTCTCTGCAAAAATCTAAGTATTTAGCGCAGAAGCGCTAAATACTGAGAGCGCAGGTGTGTGGGCAAGCCCTATGTGAGTGTGTGTGTGAGCGAGAGAACAAAAAGAACAGAGACCAGGACATTACTACAAGATGACCAGGGAGGAACATTACTTCAAGAAGGGGACCAGGATTGGGACATTACTACAAGACGGGGACCAGTTTGGGGGACATTAATATACAATGGGGACCAGTATATGGGGACATTACTACATAAAGTAGATTAGGGTGGGGACATTCCTACAAGAAGATCAGAATTTGTACTTTACTAGATTGAGCAAAAAATTCTGGTATTGCTAAAATGTCACTTAGGGTACCGTTACACGTCGCAACATTGCATGCAATTTCACTGGCAATTTGCTGGTTGCAGTGAAATCATGGACACATTGTTCTATTTTGTTGCCGTGTACAAATGTAACAATGTGTCCATGATTTCACTGAAACCAGCAAATTGCCTGTGAAATTGCATGCAATGTTGCGACGTGTAACAGTACCCTTAGTCCTACAAGCAATGCGGCCCCCGATATCAATTTTTTTTCTACGTGCGGCCCACCAACCCAACCGAGTTTGAGACCCCTGCCTTAGAAAATCTCCTGGGCATAGCTTTTAACAAAAAAAATGAGCCGTGGTTTACTCAGTTCTTTGGTCCAGCACTAAGTGTCCGCCCCTAGTCCCAATATCAGATGCTATCTGCAGAGCTACCATCTCATCAACAGCATGGCAGACAATCTGCTCAAGTGTACAGATTTTTTCACTTAGAATATGGAGGGCTATAAGGCAGTAAGTGTACTAGTCCTTTAGTGATACTCTCCTACTGCTAAAATGCTAATTTTATCAAAACTACAGCAAGTGGACATAGTTTAAAGAAGGAATGGTTCTATGGTGGAGTCTCCCCCAAGGTCACCTCAAGATGGTGATGCATCAAAATATTACGTGAAATTGAGTAGTCAAAGGCAGTAAGTGTACTAGTCCTTTAGTGATACTCTCCTACTGCTAAAATGCAAATTTTATCAAAACTACAGCAAGTGGACATAGTTTAAAGAAGGAATGGTTCTATGGTGGAGTCTCCCCCAAGGTCACCTCAAGATGGTGATGCATCAAAATATTACGTGAAATTGAGTAGTCAAATAAACCAATTTCTCTTTCGCTACCGGATTCTTACTTAACTTTGGGGATATCAAACTATTTGCTCACATTAGTATCACCGATTTTTTTCTTCTTTCATTTCCATTATGCTTATTTCTATTTCCCCAAATCTTGTTGATCTATTTCACTACTCTGTTTTGAGAAATGCCTTTATGAATGGCCGCCTTGTGACGAACTTTGAGAAGACTCCAATGTAGCTTCATTCCTTCTCTCGACCATGTTGGCACCAATTTATATTGCTGTGTTATATTGTATATAAATTTATATTTGATGCTATTGTACATTTGTTCTCCTTTTCTCAAACTTTTTCCCTAGCTGTTTACCTCATTTTACATATATCTTCTACAGATTATCCATGACAAAGAAACGACTAGATTGAATCGTTGGAATATGATCAGTTATTTCTTTGCCAGAACAAATAAACAAACTGAAGCATTGGGAAAATTGTAGTATCTGCTTTATTGTGCTGGGATTACAAGAAGTGCTGATATATGGGCTAAAGCCTTTTCTTAGAGCACAACCACATGATTCCATGTTCCTGTTATATTCCTTTAATACTAAGCCATGCTGTGCTCTAGATTCTTAGGCTAGGGTCACATTTGGGCTGGGACCCACATTTCCAGGCAGCGCTATAATCTTAAAGGACTTATCCGTCTTAAATCAATCTTTACAGTATTGGGCTACACAGATACAAGTAGATAGATGGTAATTACTACCTGATCTGCTGTAAGCCCTTCTCTCGTGTCAGCACCTGTCTCAGAGCGGTCACATGACCTCTCCTGCAGTGATTTTGCTGCTTCCTGTGATGTCACGTCCCGACCACACAGATTAGCTTATCCCCCACCCTGTACACAGCATCACAGCCCAGTCACTGTGAGTGACAGCCTGACTCCCCTCTGCTAACCCAGCCCATGTGTGCTGAGTAGAGAGAGCTGTTTGAGGCAGGATTGCATGGACACTGCAGGTACACCAAGCAGCTCCCAGACAAGGGCCTCTGTATGCAGTGCCTGCTGTCACCCAATTTTTTCCCTCCTTGCACTTTCAGGTGCATTGCTGTAGGAGTTGCTTGCTGGATCCTGTTTGTGTAAAAAGTGATGAGTTGTTTGTGAATGATCCTTCACTACTGTAGCACTGAGACACTGTAGAGAATGGCCAATCAGGGTGCAGTGTGTGTGCAGAGAGGAGTGTGGAGGGGGCAGAGAGGTGTGTACAGGGGTGGTGATCAGCACAGGCTGTAAGAAGGTAAAAAAAAAAACAGGAAACTACCTAATCATGAAATGCTGCATGTAAACATCAACAGGAGCACTGAAACAGAAATTGAGGAAATGATGGTAGGAAAACAAAAAAACAGAGGCTTTTTTAATACAATTCAGCACAGATTAGCTTTTTTAAAATAACAAGTTTTGTGGTCGGATAGGTCCTTTAACAATTTCTGCCGATGCGGACAGCTTTAACGGCAAGCGCTGCCTGGAAACGGGGGCCCATAGAAACCGTAGTTTATCTTAGTTTCAACCACACATGGAGCTCTAGGATGGGCGCTTTTCATCAGTGCACAGGAAAATGCTGCAGCAGCGTTTCCTGTGCGCTCAGCTAAAGTGCCCGTCCTGGAGCTCCGTGTGCAGCTGCAACAAGGTAAACTATGGGTTTCTATAGGAGCCCCATTTCCAGGCAGCACTTGCCGTTGATGTGTCCGCTACGGCAGAAATTGCTAAGATTTTAGCGCTGCCTGGAAATATGTGGGTCCCAGCCCAAATGTGACCCTAGCCTTAGGGTAAATTCAGACATCTTTTCATTTATCTAAATGGGGCTGTCTCTGTAGCACACACATGGTTTTTGGCCAGCACAATAGAGATTAATTATTTTCCTCTCTCCTCTTTTCCCTTTCTTTCTCTGTTCCTTTCCTTTTCTTTCCCCTTCTTTCCCTTTCCCTTCTCTTTTCCTTTTCTTTCCCTTTCTTTCCCCTCTTTCCCTTCTCTTTCCCTTTCTTTCCTCTCTTGTCCCTTTTTCCCTTTTCTTTTAACTCTTTCCTTCTCTTTCCCTCTCTTTCCTCTCTTTCCCTTCTCTTTCCCCAATTTCCATTCTCTTTCTCTTTCTTTCTTTCCCCCATCTAGATAACCAACTGAAATTTACACCACAATAGAAATATTTCCCTCCCTTCCTATTCTTTGCTTCTGATTTTCTCACTTAAGATTGCGGATAACTATATTTGTACATTGTGTTTTTTTTATGTTAAACCCAATAAATACTTAGTTAAATGATAGAGATGAATTCACCTGACACACTTTTTCTATCCTTTTACATTCCACACTTTGAAAATAATTCTTAAGCTCAAACTAACTCATTTTTAAGTCAAGAAAGACGCACAAATTGTATAAAGTTATGCAAATACATGACATAGTACATAGAAGAATGGCCAGAATTCAATTCGCATTTCAGAATAGTTTTTTTACCGTGTTTTATAATCTCTTCTTAATACTTTGCCATACTAAATATATAAAATTTCCAACTGCTTGTTAATCTGAGAATGAAGAGGTGTAGACAATTTATTGGACAGAATGTAACATTGGGGTTTTAATGATATAATTATCCAGAAATATACTTGGGGGAAAAAAAAATCTTGGCAATGGAGTGTTCCATTATACTGACCAGAATACCGGAAGTCTTTTCATAAATGATATCAAGAGATGGTAGATTCACGGCAGTAGCCGGTGGCGCTCTTCATAAATTCTCTGCTGTCTTCTGTACTTTCACTGCTTAGTAAATCCTGTCATATTCTTAATTTAAAGTGTGTCATAAAAGGAGTAATATGTCACATTATTGTAATAAAATGTGCACACAGTTCCTTTGTTAGAGAAGCGTTCCCGTGATTAGCAGGACAATGAATTCATGTTTGGTAAAATCGCACATATGTCCTTGATTTAGACAATTATCACTAAGGTTCATGGAAAAATGTTTGCCCATATTATAAAACCATTCGTGAAATGGAAAGTTATTTCACAGAAAACTGAGACAGTCCTTATTCCTGTAGAAGAGGGGAATTATTTGCCTAATTTAAAAATAATTTAGTGGTGTCAGAAATTTGGCAATTGAGACTGATTGATAGATTAATATTTTTCCAGGGCAGTGAGCTGAGTCTATTACTTTTACTTATGTGCTACCAGAATTGTCTGTATTTAATAAATTCCAGTTTTAGAAGAAGAACAGAATTTTATAATAAAGACCATCAAAGATATTAAACATATTTCACGCAGAGTCTAGCACACGCAGTTTTTTCCTCTGCTGCTGCCATCCTCAGGGTCACCGGTGATGCTCTTCTTGTACTTTCAAATCTCCTACTGTTCATAATTACCACTCCTTACTCACCGTCACTGCAGTGGGATCCCTGTTGGTTCACTATTTAGATTCTGGCTCTAGATTAGAGAATAAATTAAAAGTGGAATTGAATTCTACTCGAATTGTGCAAAAATTTGATTTTGAGCAAATACGGATTTATTGTGACTCACCGCAACACACAATTCAGTAAACGGCAGTCACCAAAATCCTTTTACTCAAATTTCCATTTCTCCATGTTACTCGACCGGTCTTCAGATCACCTCCTCTCACACAGAGGTCCCCGCCTCTCATGCTGCAAGTGCAAATGGTCACAGTGTCAGGACGTCATGGTGTAGGATCCCCCCAGTCCCCATAAAAGCCAAAAGACATGGCCCAACATGAAAGGCCCAGAGATTTTGGTGCAATTGGTAGTGATCTGATGATGCTAGCAGAGGTGGTCAGGTGACAGCAAGAAGCTGATGGGTTGTTAAGTTGAACCATGAGGTGAGTATTAGGATTTTTTTAACTTTTCATCTTATATTTCATTGACTCTAAGGTCTCGAGACTCCAGAGCTTAATATTTCACTTTCAATTTAGAATACCTTCTTCATTGATTGAATTTTCTGGGGAAAAAAAACATGCTAAAAAGCAAATTTCGAATTTTACCTGATGGGCTCATCTTTCCTGGCCTCCTGAATGGTCTCATAAAAGAGGACCTGTCACCCCATGCTGCCTGGCAAACTAAATGCAGCACTGATTGTAGCATGTCTGCTGCATTGAGGGAAGGGGTCCCCCATGGCTCTAGTCCCCCCGTGCGCTGAGATATACACTTTATAAATCTTACATTTACTCAGTCAGGAGGGACTTTACTATCTCGGGGTCTGCTTGTCACACATCCTCCTCTCCTGCCTCTCTGTTCAGTGTGCACTTCTCTTTATGCTCCTCTTAGCCATACAGACAGAGGGGGGAGAGGCTCACTCTTATAACCCCTGGATCTTACTGGCCAACCAAACCTACCATGAATTCTTATAAAAGGGGGGTCCTTTTGCTCTCAAAAGTCAAACCCGACTGAGCAATAAGATTCTAAAAGTGCATCTCCTGATTTATTTGCTTTTGTCATGACTAGTGTCCTGAATATGATACCTTGTCGGCCTTTACCCACTGCCTTTGTACTCGCATTGGAAAGAAAAATGTCAGCCCTTATAATCTGCATGCAGGCTATTTTGCATAAACTCTGCCAGTCCCAGCCTTCTCTTTAATCAATTGCATTTCATTGTATCCCTTTTTCCAGGTAGGCCTAAGTAAGCTAGATATGTCTTAAGAAGTTTTATTTTTACATTTCTTCTTCCCATAAGCTAAAGCTAGCTACAAATAATATATGTATCCTCCATAGGTCCAAAGAGCAATGATATATGTATGCTGCTCCAGTCTTTTTTTTTTTTTGACAGACTGCAGCAGTACCATAGCTACAGGGGTTGCACCTGAGCACTGGAACTTAGATGGCCCAAAAGGTCACTTTGGCCTATATATAGTGTTGGCTAAAAGTATTAACACCCCTGCAATTCTGTCAGATAATACTCAGTCTTCTTCCTGAAAATGATTGCAATCACAAATTCTTTAGGTATTATTATCTTCATTTAATTTGTCTTCAATGAAAAAACGCAAAAGAGAATGAAGCAAAAAGCAAAACATTGATACATTTCACACAAAACTCCAAAAATGGACCAGACAAAAGTATTGGCACCCTCAGCCTAATACTTGGTTGCACAACCTTTAGCCAAAATAACTGCGATCAACCGCTTCCGGTAACCATCAATGAGTTTCTTACAATGCTCTGCTGGAATTTTAGACCATTCTTCTTTGGCAAACTGCTCCAGGTCCCTGATATTTGAAGGGTGCCTCTCATGCCAAATAGGTGTTCTATGGGATTCAGGTCTGGACTATTGCTGGCCACCTTAGAAATCTCCAGTGCTTTCTCTCAAACCATTTTCTAGTGCTTTTTGAAGTGTGTTTTGGGTCATTGTCCTGCTGGAAGACCCATGACCTCTGAGGGAGACCCAGCTTTCTCACACTGGGCCCTACATTATGCTGCAAAATTTGTTGGTAGTCTTCAGACTTCATAATGCCATGCACACGGTCAAGCAGTCCAGTGCCAGAGGCAGCAAAGCAACCTCATAACATCAGGGAACTTCCACCATGTTTGACTGTAGGGACCAGTGTTCTTTTCTTTGAATGCCTCTTTTTTTCTCCTGTAACTCTATGTTGATGCCTTTGCCCAAAAAGAGAGAATATTCTTCCAAAACGTTTTAGGCTTTCTCAGGTAAGTTTTGGCAAACTCCAGCCTGGCTTTTTTATGTTTTCGGGGTAAGAAGTGGGGTCTTCCTGGGTCTCCTACCATACAGTTCCTTTTCATTCAGACGCCGACGATAGTACGGGTTGACACTGTTGTACCCTCGGACTGCAGCGCAGCTTGAACTTGTTTGGATGTTAGTCAAGGTTCTTTATCCACCATCCGCACAATCTTACGTTGAAATCTCTTGGCAATTTTCCTTTTCTGACCACATCTAGGGAGATTAGCCACAGTGCCATGGGCTTTAAACTTCTTGATGACACTGCGCACGGTAGATACAGGAACATTCAGGTCTTTGGAGATGGACTTGTAGCCTTGAGATTGCTCATGCTTCCTCCCAATTTGGTTTCTCAAGTCCTCAGACAGTTCTTTCGTCTTCTGTCTTTTCTCCATGCTCAATGTGGTACACACAAGGACACAGGACAGAGGTTGAGTCAACTTTAATCCATGTCAACTGGCTGCAAGTGTGATTTAGTTCTTGCCAACACCTGTTAGGTGCCACAGGTAAGTTACAGGTGCTGTTAATTACACAAATTAGAGAAGCATCACATCATTTTTCTAACAGTGCCAATACTTTTGCCCACCCCCTTTGTTATGTTTGGTGTGGAATTATATCCAATTTGGCTTTAGGACAATTCTTTTTGTGTTTTTTTCCATTGAAGACAAATTAAATGAAGATAATAATACCAAAGAATTTGTGATTGCAATCATTTTCAGGAAGAAACTGAGTATTATCTGACAGAATTGCAGGGGTGTCAATACTTTTGCCCAACACTGTAAACCATGTTCCAAATTGTTATGCAAATTGGTTTTTAAGTGTCAGGTTTTTTTTTTCAATGAAACCCATTGATGGTATTGTGTCTCAGGGTTCTTTGGATCACTAAAATCAATCTCAGATACCTATGATAATTAGTTTGGCAGCTGAGCCCGATAAATGGAAAACTGGATGTTCCACAATATTACGCAGGCCGCAGTTTTCAAGTAACATGGGAAAGAAAAAGATCTCTCTGCTGCTGAAAAGCAACAAATAGTGCAATGCCTTGGACAAGGGATGACAACATTAGATATTGCACGACAACTTAAGCGTGATCATTGTACTGTGAAGAGATTTGTGGCTGATTCTGAGCACAGATGTGTTCATGCAGATAAAGGCAGAATGAGGAAGGTTTCTGCCAAGCAAATTCATCAGATTAAGAGAGCAGCTGCTAAAAAGGCCTTACAAACCAGCAAACAGATATTTGAAGCTGCTGGTGCCTCTGGAGTTCTTCGAACCTCAAGGTGTAGGATCCTTCAAAGGCTTGCTGTGGTGCATAAACCTACTATTCAGCCACCCCTAAACACTGCTCACAAGCAGAAACAGTTGCAGTGGGCCCAGACATACATGAAGACTAATTTTAAAACAGTATTGTTTACTGATAAGTGCCGAGCAACACTGGATGGTCCAGATGGATGGAGCTGCGATGTCAGCAAAGAGTGGAAGAGTCATGTTTTGGGCCAGAATCATTGGGAAACAGCTGGTAGGCCCCTTCAAAGTTCTTGATGGTGTGAAAATGACCTCTGCAAAGTATATAGAGTTTCTGACTGAGAACTTTCTTCCATGGTACACAAAGCAAAAACGTGCCTTCAGGAGCAAAATCATCTTCATGCATGTCAATGCACCATCTCATGCTGCAAAGAATACCTCTGTGTCATTGGCTGCTATGGGCATAAAAGGAGATAATAAACTCATGGTGTGGCCACCATCTTCTCCTGACCTCAACCCTATAGAGAACCTTTGGAGTATAATCAAGAAAAAGATCTATAGGTACCGTTACACACAGAGATATCTGTGCAGACATTGCTTGCAACTCACTGGTTGCAGTGAAATCATGGACACATCATTCCATTTTGTACACGGCAACAAAATGGAACAATGTGTCCATGATTTCACTGCAACCAGTGAGTTGCAAGCAATATATCTCTGTGTGTAATGGTACCTTTAGAGGTTGGGAGGCAGTTCACATCAAAACAGCAGCTCTGGGAGGTTATTCTGACATCATGCAAAGAAATACAAGCAGAACACTCTCCAGAAACTCACAAGTTCAATGGATACAAGAATTGTGAAGGTGATATCAAAGAAAGGTTCCTATGTTAATATGTAACTTGGCTTATTTGGATGTTTTGGAGTTAAATAGCTTTTTATTTCAGTGAATGTGACTTCCTAATGCTGCAAATTCAATATATGAGCATTTTCAGTTCTTTCAAACATATAAAATGTTTAGAAACTCTACTGTGCCTAAGAATTTGGAACAGTGCATTTAGAGTTTTTCTTAATTTTGAAGATTATACTGTTATCATTGGGAGGTTTCGTTAATAAAATGTGATGTATACTCTAACGGGTGATGACTTTTATTACACTGACTGTCATTTGCACTGACCATTAAGGAAAATCAGAGAAAAAGAACATTTGCATAATAATTTGTAACATGGTGTAAAAAGACCAGTGCTATTAACCCCTTCACCCTTGGAGATTTTCTGTTTTCCAGTTATTTTTCCCTCTCTTCTTCCAGAAGCCATAACTTTTTTATTCAAGAAAAAGAAAAGTTCAAGCGAATACTGGAAGGGTTAATCCAGTTAGAACATGTACTTTATTGTCTTCATGCTAAAACATCTTGTATGCAGGTAGTTAGATGACCCCAGCTACAGAGCAAATCCAACGTGTTTCGACAGTTATGTCTTAGGTCGCTTCACACCACAGCAAGATCAGGTCCAGGGCTGTCTGGTATAAACTTCACAGCCCCGAACCCGATGTTGCTGTAATGCAGCCCTATGTGGCCGGATGGAGCCGGATGGCAGCTATGTGCCATCTGGTTTCCATCTGTCTGGGAAGATCCGGGACAATTCAGATTTTTCTCCTAGACACAAAAACGTTGCTTGCAACGTTTTTGTGTCCGGGGGAAAAAATCTGAGAAAATTGGATCGTCCTGGATCCTCCTGGATCCTCCTGAATCCAGCGCGATCCGATGCCCCCTAACATGGGATCCTACATGGGTTATGTTGGATCCGGATTGTGCCGGATCCAACATAACATTGGGTGTGGGACCCGGACGCCGGGAGCTGAACTTTAGCAGCAAGCACAGCTGAACTTCAGCACCCGGAGCTGTCCCCTGTGCTGTGATTTCAGGATCGCAGCTAGCTACCTGCTAGCACCGGAGCCGACAAAACATCGTACCGGGGAGCAGGATGCCGGGTGCTAAAGCTCAGCGCCGGCCGGCGCTGAATTTCAGCGCCATAGAGAGCTCCCCGCTGAGCTTTCAGGACCGCGGCCAGCTCCCTGCGAGCCACAAGCCTGTAATTTTAGCAGGGACAGCTCCTACTGCAGTGATCCGGCTGCACACCGGAACGGAGGGCATATTTGGCCCTCCGGTTCTGTGTCCAAATCAGGTTCACATTGGACAGCCCCAGCCCTGATCACACCACGGGTGTGAAACCAGCCTTAGGCTACGTTCAGATGCGGCATATTTTGCCACGTATTTGGCAGTGGTACTTTTTTGCGTGCGTTTACATGCAAAAAAGCGCGACTGCATGCCAATGCTGCTCTTTTCCCAGAACGCTTTTTTATCGCCTGTTATTGCATTTTATCGCAATGCTGCAACAACAAAAAAACGTAATTTTGGTATTTGGACTTTGTTTTTCTGTTATGAAGTTTACAGATTATATATATATAGATTTTATATCTTGATAGATCGGGCATTTCTGAACATGGCGATACCAAATGTGTGTTTTTTTTTTAAATTTTTAATAGTTTTATGTTCGCTTGTTAAATCATTTTTTTTATAGTATTGCAGTGACAAAGAAAACAATTTTGGTGTTGATAAATTTTTTTGTTTACCTTGTTTACTGATCAGATTAATTATTTTTATATTTTGATAATTGGACTATTCTGAGCACGGTAACACCACACCTTTGTATTTTGAAGTTTTTAAAAAATATATATTTTTATTGGGGCAAAAGGGGGTGATTTGAACGTTTATGTTTTGTCATACTTTTAAAAACTTTATTTTTTTTGCATTATTTTACACTGCCCCCCTCAGAAGGCCTCAGTAGAGCACACTCCAATCATTTCTCTTGTCTTTAGATGGGCTGCTGCTCATCTAAAGACAGGAGAAATCATCAGTCCCTGCCGATGATGTCACTGAGACATCACAGACAGGAAATGAATCAGGACAGCTTCTGAGGTCATTATAGGACTCCAGGATGTCCAGGTAAAAGCATTCAGATCCGATCTGTGATTGCTTCACAAGAACTGCGGTCACGGCAGGGAACAGCAAGATCCTTGTTGGGTGCTTTGGATCACTCTGTCAGTCAATGACAGCGTGATCCAAAGGGTTAACAGCACCAGTCAGATTTCAGATCCGAATACTGCATATCTCAGCTAATGAGATCAGCTGAGATGTGGAGGGGAGGATGCGACCTATGACGAACCTGTACATCATAGTTCATGATGGGGTTAAAGACTTTGAATAATTGGGGGGCTCTGTTGGAGCTGCAGAGGGGACAGAACATGATGAAGACCATTCTACCAGTCCGCCCTGAAAGCACATGGATATGAATAGAAGAAATCTTCAAACATGGCTTGAATAAAATACACAAAATAGATTTCTTCTCCTCAGGTATCAACTTAATCAGTATGATGAAGATAGGGGCAGCCAGCACTGCCAGAAAAATACTGAAAAAATAAATTGTGTAAAATACACACATTACTTCGATACTGTAAAGGAATGAGACATTTGGCAATAGATTAAATAATCTTTTGAGCCACCCTGCCAACATCAAGGCATATCTCAGATAAGGTGGTCTACTCTATAAATTTTAATTTTTATTGTGTCCTGCGACCTCAGATAATGAACATAAAGTGGACCATACAAAGCTATCACTCACCTTATACATCTCAGACCTGCTTCCAAGGTGCTATGTCAGTGTAAGTGGATTAAGGCAACTCAGGCCCAAGCTCCTGCAGCCTACACTACAAATGCCTGGACTTTTCACAGTTAACCCCCACTGCACCAGACCAGCATTCATGGGTAAAAGCGGTTAGGTTCAGGTGAATGTAGCTGAAATAAACTGAGCTTGAGGGCTGGGTGTGGTAACCTTGTGTGAACGGTTACCAAAAAATACTGCTGTAATACAGATGGAAGTAAGCAGAATCTGATGTGCAATTGTTCACCAAGGTTACCAAGGATTGCAGGACCTATAGAAGCACCACCTAGTGTGAAACAGCTGCTGTCGTCCTTGTGTCTCTGCTTCCCCTTCCTCCCTTGTGTGTGTTAGGCCGCTTCACACTGCGCTGATCCGCGGGTCTGTCCGGAGACCTGACAGCGTGACTGATCAGCACACAGACTGGGGTATACTCCTGGTTGCAGCGCATGCATTCGCTGAAAGTCAGACGCGGCGCGCGGTCCTGACATCATGGCTGTTGCATGCCTGCAACAGACCGAGCATAATACCCAGTATTGTGTTGATCGTCGTGCTGTCAGGTCATCGACGACCGACGATCCGCCACAGTTAACACAACCGAATATAATAACCAGTAAATCACAATGTAAGTCATCATTTTACATATGAATTATACATCTCAGAATTTCAAAATAAAGAATGGTGGCTTGCAAAGTCCAAATCACAATATTTGGCCACTGTCCAAATATTTATGGACCTAACTGTATAATATTGTAATAATTTTTTTGTAATATCTAACCCATGACATAAAGTTTCCGTCTTACAGCCTATAATGCTAGACAATATAACTCCTTGGTTAGGCCTTTTGGCTCTTAAGCACCGTCATTGTTGCGGTTTTGTTGATACATGGATGTATTATTAGATTGCCAATCTGACATTAGAGCTTTTTATAAAAATGAAAAGCAATGAATAACCAGGGTTAAAATCTGGCTGAGTGGCAAGAATTGTGTTTATGTTCAGAAAATCATGTTTTCTGGAATTCAGTCAGAAGTAAATGGGTGGAGACGTATTTTACCAAGAAGAAAAAAAGAATATTGCGCCTAACACAGAAGCCAAAGGGCTGTGGTTACCGACACTTCATCCAAAGCAAATTTCTTGGCTTGAAAGTGGGCAAAGCAAAGGGAAAAGACTTGGAAATGTTCTAGGCCATTGAAGCAGTTCAAGGAGATTTATAAAGCTGAAGTCTTTTCTCTCGTAGTCACCATATTTCAAGAAGAAAGGATACACTTGTGTGAATGCAAAAAATGTGTTTCTTAAAGAAATAGTCACTGGCAAATACTGTAAAGACTCTGGTCCCAATTCATTATTTGTGATTTTTTAATGCCACTTTTTTCCCTTTTTTTTGTCTTTTATTCAATGATGATTTTTGTGCCAAACTCATCTAAGTGGGTTCCTGACTATAAATATGCTCTTTATTTTTGTCTCTACCGTTTTTTTCAACTTTTTGTCACAAACAAACTTGCAAAATCTTTTAAAAACGTGCATGTTTGTTTTCAACTGCATCAAAATAAACAGTCCAGCATAAGCCCTAATTCAGGTAAGTTAGGTATAGCATAATGGCTAAACAATGAATAAAGCTAATACAAATTTGGGTGAGGAAAAGGCAGAAACTGCTAGGAATGTACATTTAAAAATGAGAATTTTAGCTTATGAAAAGCATTTTCCTCACCCAAATTTGTATTAACTTTATTCATTGTTTAGCCATTATGCTATACCTAGTATACCTATACCTTATAATGTGTAGTGTGCAGCAGATAATTTTTAAATATGTTTTTTCATGCTTGCACCTCCACTGACAGATGTGCCAGACTGCCAGTCGATCTTAATGTTACTACTAATGCAGGTACGAACAGGGCCTTTTTTTGCCAGAAATAAAGAAAAAATATATATATTTAATGAATGTGTCCAATCTTGTCTACGACATATGGATACTCAGAGTTGCCAAGAAAAAATGGCACAATATTTATAAAGAATAAGACGACCATAGAAAAATGGACAAACACTGATGAATCAGGCAGGGTCTTCGACTTATTGGACTTTGGAAAGTTTATTTTTGTTAGACCAGAGACACTCTATGCGAGATGAATTCGAGATACCTGCATAAGTCTAGCATGACTCACCCGAAATGGCCGCTGTCTCTCTCGACATAAGCATGGAGCTGCTTGTGTTTCTATGCAACTGACACGCTCCTGTCCAGAGAGTCGGCAGCGAGTATCTTACATTCATCTTCCATAGTGTGTCTTTGGACTTTGCTTAGGGTACCTTTACACGCCAAAACCAGAGGAGACATTTTTGGCGGCGATATTTCGTCCTGGAAATATCGCTGCCAAATTGCCTCCTTATTGCAGCGCGTAAATCGGGAATTTGGAGGCGATAAGACAAATGTCGCCTGGTTTTGGAGCAGTGCTGTGAAATAGAAACCAGGCGACATTTGTCTTATCGCCTCCAAATTCCCGATTTACGCGCCGCAATAAGGAGGCAAATATCTCTGCCAAGAATGTCTCCTCTGGTTGTGGCGTGTAAAGGTACCCTTAGTCATCCCAAATTGGAGCAATAGTTGCTAGTACTTGCAGTGATAATTAGCAATAAATGCAGGGACCTGACTCCAACTTTTACACAGTTATCATTGACATCATTGGTCTGTCAGTGTTATGTTCCAATCAGTTGGGTCTTCCAAAGTTTGCTATGAGCTTTGCAGGTATCTACAAATGTTTTCATTGACCTGCTCATCCTTATGCAATCAAATGAATGTTCAGGTACAGTTTAATGTGACTGTATTGCACCTGAATGCAAAGCAGATGCAACAACACTCGCTAAGATAAATGCAAACATTTCATATAGGAATTTTGAATTGCATTACCTATATACAGTCATGGTCGAAAGTGTTGAAATTGTTTCAGAAAATTAAGTGTCTCCGAGATAATCATTGCAATCACACAGGTTTTGTTATACACCTGTTTCTTTCCTTACTGTGTACATAAAAAAAAAACAGGGAAAAAAACAAAGCAAATTGGGTATTATTTCATACATAACTCTAAAAATCGTCCAGACAAAATTATTGCACCTTCTACATTATTTGGTTGTTCACCCTTTGGACTAAATAATTGCAATCAATCTCTTCCTATAACCATCAACAAGTTTCTTAGGTAATCTTCAGATTTCATGATGTTTTGCACGTAGACAAGACACCAAGTGCCAGAGACAGCAAAACAACCCCAAAACATCTCTGACCTCCACCACATTTGACTGTATGTCCTGGGTTCTTTTCTTTGTAGGCCTCATTCAATTTTCAATAAACAGTAGAATGATGTGCTTTAAAAAAAAGCTCTATCTTAAGGCCCACGGTACGAGATCGTGAACAATATCGCTCAAACGTCACGGGTTAGAGGCGTTCAAACGACATTGTTAGGACATCATTGCGTGTAAGGGTGCCTTCACACTGCGGTCAGGTCCGGTCCGGGGCTGTCAGGGGTAAACCTGACAGCCCTGGACCGGATCAGCACACAGAACCAGAGGGCTAATATGCCCTCCGATCCGGTGTGCATCCTGCCGCTGCTGACTTTTCAGGACCGCGGCTCGCAGGGAGCTAGCCGCGGTCCTGAATTAGAACAGCGGCGTGCAGCCGCCGGTATCCGGTTCCTGGATCCTCCCGGATCCTTCTGGATTGGGGCAATCAGGTCCCATAGGCTCCCATGTTAAGGGAGCGCCGGATTGCCCTGGAAGGATCCGGGGGAATCCGGGAGACACCAATTAGGTGCAGATTGGTCTCCCCGGACACAAAAAAGTTGCTAGCAACGTTTTTGTATCCGGGAGAAAGATCCTACTTCTCCCGGATACTTCCGGCAAGATGGAAGCCGGATGGCAGATAGCTACTATGGGGCCAAAATCCGGTCCGGGGCTGTCACCCCTGACAGCCCCGGACCGGACCTGACCGCATTGTGAAGGCACCCTAACACCGCGATATAACTACAATAAATCGTTGGATCGTCGATCGCAGATTTGAGAACATGTTCTCAAATCAAACGATCCTCGATCAACCAACCTGCTGCATCATTGTGTGTGACACCGCGATAACGATGTCTTAACGACTTCGCCTATTCACAACAGTGAATAAGTATCAATCGCTGGATTGTGCGAACGATAACTGCTCGCCACATCGTTGGTGCGTCATTCACGATATCTACATGTGTGACATCTCACCAATGATGTCAAAAAGATGTCCTAACGACCGCGCTCCCTTGAGATCGCTGGTGATATCATAACAACATTGAAGCATGTAACTGTACCTTTAGATATTTGTCCACAAGACACATCACATGCTTGAAAGAAAGGTGTTTACCCACAATTTTAGAAAGGTGCCAACAATTTTATCCGGCCCATTTTTGGCGCTTGTGTGAAATTATGTCCAATTTTACTATTTTTCCTGTTTTGTTTCTGTGTTGTTGCAGTTCATACAAAGGAAATAAACATGTGTATGACAAAGCGTGTAGTTGCAATGACTTGCAAAAACGTAATTTTCTCAAACAATTTCTACCATGACTGTATAGACTAAACTTTTAAACCTGAGGTTTTTAGCACATATCTTATGTGAATTGTGTGAGCACATCTGCAAATGTATATTCATCTACCATAGATCCTGTAATTGTGTACCCAGTAATATATATATAATATATATATATATGTGTATATATATATATATATGAAATACATTTTTATTTACATGGAGGAAACATATTCCGCAGCACTTTGCAACCAGTCTGTTAGTGTAGAGTACTGACTAAGGTGTTCACTTCATCAATGAATCATTGGCACAGGGTCTATTTAATCTCTTTCTAGTTTGGCTCTTAAAGGAACCTGTCACCATCTTTGGGCATTTTAAACTGTACCGACCAGCATTAACATAATGTAAATGGGGGTTCTTGTAACAGCTCTATGTGCCTAGACATCCCTCTCATACCTGAGAAATCAATTTTTATTCTCTGTCGCCTGGCATCCTATTAGGTCCGGGCGGTCTGCTCTCTGGTGTATAAGGTGCTCTCTGCCCCTTGCCAGCAAAACCCGCCTTGCAATTTGAAAATCCCCACCCCTTCTGTAGATGGCGCGTTGAGTGACAGGAGCACTCACGCCTGCTCAGTGGAGAGGGTCACCCTGCTCCTCCATTGAAGTGCTGAAGTCTCGCGAGACTTCACAAATCTGGTGAGAACTCGGCACTATCTTCAATGGACGAAATGTTGACCCGCTCCACTGCACAGGCGAGGGGCGGCGAGGACCTAATCCACCAGGACCAGAGAGCATACCCCCTGGACCTAATAAGATGCAAGGCGACAGAGAATAAAAGTTGATTTCTCAGGTATAAGGGGGACGTCTGGTCACATAGAGGGGTTACAAGAACCCCCATTTACATTTTGTTAATGCTGGTGGGCACAGTTTAAAATGCTCAAAGGGGGTGACAGGTTCTCTTTAATGAAGCAGCATCTTATTTTCAGTTTTTTAACTCTGCATTTCAAAAAGCTAAATGTTTTTATTTTCCAACACTTCTAAAGTTTTTTTTTCCACAGTGCTCATCATAGGTTGTAAATGATTGTGGTTACCATATGACTGTGGCAATGACAAGTTAAAGCATCATTGCAGTTTATTTAATTTCACTGCTAGAGTGGTGCTCTTAATCAAAGTCCCCTCCCCCCGTCTTATACATCATCTGTCATCAGTGCTGCTTCCGTCAATCTTTTGCAGTTAGTGACCTGCCGACTGTTTTATGGAGCATGCTGGAGTTTACAACTCACTGAAAGTCTATGTGAGCCTCATTCCGGTTATCAATGACTTCTATTTTGAGCTTGTGACATAACTTCTGACTTCTGGCAAGTCAAAAGTTGCGGTCACAAGATGGCGCCACAACACAGGCATTGGTAATAAGTGGAGATGCAAGAGGGTGAGTATAACAAGGACCTTAGATTAAAAGCACCGCTCCAATGCTGAAAAAATACACGGAGTGGGTCTTTAATATTTTATTTTCTGTTTTCTAGTCTGAAAGTAATTTCTTTTTATTATCATTTCATCTGTGAAGCATTACTATTCATTAGCACCATTTAGGAAATATGACATTTTGATCACATTTTATTCAAGGAACAAAAATAACATCTCTCACTGTATTAATTCAGTCATTGGTTGGTGCTGTTCACAATGCAGTGAATTCCATCACAATTATGAAGATATCAAATTTATATAACTTCTTAAATTTACTTTTTAATTTTTCTTTTTCAATTTTTTTTTTTGTTGACACTCCAAAAGTCATCATCTTTTTTATTTTCATGGAAACATTAGTCATGGGTGAATCCGAACTCAAAAGTTCGTGGTCCGTACCAGACACTTAGTATCCTTGCACAGACCCTGAATACGGACTACTCAGGGAAGTCTGTGTTACTATTCGAATTTGGCCGCTTAGATAAAATACTAGAAGCTGCAAAAGTAAATGTGGCACTCCTGTGTCTGGCCTCCATAAAATGGTATTGCAGGTAAACATTCCTGTATTGCCATGTCTGAGGAGAATTGTAGTCCCTTTGCTGGAAGTCTGAAGTGAACACACACTGCCTGATCCCTTGATAGGAGACTGAGCACTTGATTGATTTGGACAAGTGTCACACTTCCTGGTACGGGGGAGGGGTTAGAGGTCGTATAGTAGGGCAGAGTAGGCAAAGGAGTAATTCAGTGAGGAGTTAGCAGGAGCTGCTCCGAAGGGACAAGCTGCAGTCAGAGTATCAATCTCTATGTCATCCGGATTTAAAGGAACTGATGGCAGAACTGGATGCTGTGTGAGTTTTAAGCTCACAAGTAACTTAGTGGAGTTCTCGAGGGCTTCAGGAGCACATAGGGTTAGGGAACTGCTATAGTCTAGGATACCAACAGGGACTGCGTTACCAGCCTGGCAGAAAGTAACTCAAAGTAACCAAGAGGGAGTAATGGAAGGCTACAGGCACCAGGGCACCAAAAGATCAGGACAAGTCAGCAGGGAGGCTAATATACTCACCCAGCATAATGGACTACATTCTCATCGGACTGGCCGGACCACCTGCATGGTGGTGCTACTCTGGACTTAGTGCAGAAACTGCAGTAAAAAGATAAAACAAAAGACTTTCTCCTGCTGTCTACTTTCTTCACTGCTTCTTGCACCACTACCCTCATTATCTCCCTGGGAGCCAGCTCTGGTTGCTAAGGGTTATTCATCTGCTTACTACCACCCATCTCCAGGGGATCCCCCTGCAGTGCCATCCTCCTTAGGCTGATTATCCCAACTGGTGTCACATATGAAACTTAATCCTACTACTACTCCTTTTTATGTGCGGTTAGGACCATAGCTGCTGGGCACAGCTTCCATGGACTGAACTTTGGCCCAGCTGCTGATTAACCTGACATTTGCATCCTACACAAAAGCAATATAGGGATTAAAAGCAGGAGAATTAAATTTACTGCTGCTGCTGTCACACTGTGTCCAGGTCCATTCATGAAACCTTATGAATATTCCCCTGCTTCCTCCGCCCACACTCTGTGTCAGTGCCTGTAATTGGTTGTCCCCACAGAAATAAATCTTCAGCATGTCAATTCTTGCTATGTTTTTTGCAGTGTATTTCCACCCCAAGTGCATGAAAAATGGCTGGAAAAAATATGTCAAAATCAGATTATCATCTTCAATAGTGCCTACTGATCAGGTAATCTGGCACTATTGAATTAATAGTCTGGTAATCCAGCACCATTGAACTCAATGTCGATTACAGGAGTTGAGTTCAATGAGTTCAGCTCACATGAGTTCACCTGAGGTCACAGCTAGGGTACTGTGGGAACCATGCAGCTGTGACCTCAGGTGAACTCACTGATATCACTGCTCTCACAGCTGCGGCTCCATCAGTGTGCTCGTAGGACCACAGTGATTAATCACATTTCTAATGTGAGTGCACAGTGCAACCTCAGGACGTAGCTGAGCCAGAGTCTTTGTGGAACATTGTGTCTGTGGATTACAGTGGACCTATAGGGGTGTTTTGGGGTTAATAAATTGGAGAAAGAGTTTTTTTTTTAAATAGTTTTTTTTTGTTTTATTTTGTATTTTTTTCTTTTTACTTAGAGGGTTAGCAATGGGGGGGTATCATAGACCCCCTACCCATAACTAATCCAGGGCTTCATGGAAACTGAGCATTTTTGACAAATCACAGACATCATTTAAACCTTTATCATCTGTCACCACAGTAAGGTAATCGGAATAAGCAAGGTAAGTGCCAGAATTGACACATCTAATGAATGAGCCAATTGTAGGGTGGTTGCAGGCTGCTATTTTTAGCCTGGGGAGGGCCCAATAACCATAGGCTTCACTATTTTAAGAATTCAAGCTCAAACTGTCTGCTTTATGTTGATTGGGTATGAAAATTAGTGGGACCCCACTCCGTTTTTTAAAACTGTTTAAATATTTTAAAAAAAAACCAGTGTGAGGTCCATCATATTTTGATTCCTAGCCAAGATAAAGCACACAGCTGGGGGCTGCAGCCTTAGGCTGTCTACTTTATCCTTGGTGGGTATCAAATACGGCAGACCCGATGCCATTTTTTTTATTTTACACTGCACTTTGGGACCCGGACCATTAGTGTAAGAGTAACTAGTCACAGATGCCACTACTGAGGGCGGGCATACAGTCTGACTGTAACCAATCACAGATGCTGTTACAGGGGGTGGGCAAGGGAAGCAGGGGAATATTAAGATGATTTAATGAGCAGACCCTGAAGCAGTGTCACAGTGGTGTGGAAACTTTGTAAGTATGATTCTTCTGCTTTTAATCTGCATTTTGCTTCCTTTTGCAGCCTCCTAGCCATCATTTTATAGCACTAAACTTTGGGTCCAAATAGACTTATATAGAATTCAGGGCACATGCTCAAGTTTGTGTCAAGTCTGTTCCTGAACCAATTTTTTTTAAGTCCAGCCGGATCCAGTAAACTTGAACATCTGCAAGTTTGCCATTCCCTAGTCCATATCGTCCATATAGTCCAAATAAGAGCATTGTTTTTGGGCAAAACAAGCTGTAGTTTTCATTGCACTATTTTTGGGAGAAAATAACTTTTTGATCCCTTATTTCATTATTGTTACTATTAATTAATATAATTTCCAACTCTTTTCCAACTCTTTTCCAACAAGAGATTTTAAGATTTTTACACTGCAGTGTATTTTATCCCAGGCAATCCAAAACTAACAAGCATTTTTATGGGACCAGCCTTAACATAATAATATCATATTATATTCAAGCTTCACCTATGCAAATTCCTAAATCTGCAATTTTTGAAATGCAAAAATAGTTTTAGAGTTGACTAAGAGAAAAATGTTTTATTTATCTTAGGCTGCTTTCACATTGCGTATTTCTTGGATCCGTGTAAAACTGACAGCCACGGATCCGATTTGGCCCCCATTTATCCCTATGGGCCATGGATCGGATCAGATTTGCCCTTAGTGGCATCTGATTTGTGTTGGACCGTTTGGTCCATGATTCATAACAAAATTTATGCCAAAATCATGCCAGCAGCCAACAAGGCAATCCCTGCATGTTTAGCGGCTGAAAAATGCTGGCGCTTGAGTAGCCAGGATACTTCGTCAAGTATCAAGCATGCATATATCTATATATTTTTAAATACATCTATATATGAAGGTACACAATACAAATTGACAGACATCTTTGCTGTATCCAGTGCCGGGACAAGGCATTTTGGTGCCCTAGGCAGGTAAGGCAAACGGCGCCCTTCCCCCGTGGCCACGCATTGGGCAATAAAGTCCACTTTTTTTTATTTTTTGTGCTGTTTTTCCTTTTTTTACACTCTCTCTATTATATATTACATACACACATACACTTGAGACTGCTGTGGGCTGAATACACAATAGCTGTATCAGTCACGGTTCTGATGATTCTTGGTGCCAGCACCAATCTGTCCACGGTGTTTCTGGAGAGCTGCAGCTTGCAGATTGCTTCAGGGTGCCCCCTTCCTGATCACCAGCACTCCAGCATTCAGCCTGCTGAGCACTCAAACAACCCAGTCCACACTTCCAGTTAGCGGTTCATCACTTCCGGTTAGCGTTATAGAAATGAAGTTGCAACATCGTAGGATCAACGGTGTTTATTCCCTCTTCGTGTGGTCTTACATGGTGCGGGTGGGAGGACGGGGGGGTTCTCAAAGGCGATGGCCGTTTCACACCGCAAGTGGCGCTTCAACAGGCATATAGTCCACCATATGCCTGTTGACTATATGCCTGTTGAAGCGCCACCCCACAAAGAGTGAATAAACACCGCTGATTGTGTGTTGAAACTTCTTTTCTACGCTAAACACAATAGCTGTATATACAATAGAGAATACAGAATAGAGACAGCTGCTACCTGTATACACAATAGAGATGGCTGTGGACCGTATACACAATTGAGACTGCTGCTGGCTATACATACAATAGAGAATACACAATAGAAACTGCTGCTGGCCATACACAATAGAGAATACACAATAGAGACTACTGCTGGCCTTACGCAATAGAGAATACACAATAGAGACTACTGCTGGCCGTACGCAATAGAAAATACACAATAGAGACTACTGCTGGTCGTACGCAATAGAGATGGCTGCCAGCCATATAGACAACATCCCAACAGCTTCCCTCCATTCCGACAGCCTCCCTCCATCCTGATAGTCTCCTCCCTTCCTTCCTCCATCCCGACAGCCTCACTTTATCCTTCCTCCATCCCGACAGCCTCACTTCATCGCGATAGCCTCCCTCCATCCCAACAATGTCCCTCCATCCTGACCGCCTCCCTCCATACTTCCTCCATCCCAACAGCGTTCCTCCATCCCGACAGCCTCCCTCCATCCCGGCAGCCTCCCTCCATCCTGACGGCCTCCCTCCTTCTTTCCTCCATCCTGACAGCCTCCTTCCATCCTTCCTCCATCCCGACAGCCTCCCTCCATACTTCCGCCATCCCAACAGCGATCCTCCATCCTGACAGCCTCCCTCTATCCCAATAGCCTATTCCATCCTGACAGCCTCTCTCCATCCTTCCTCCATACCAACAGCCTCCCTCCATCCTGACTGCATCCCTCCATCCTGACAGCCTCCCTGTCTCCCCACAGCCTCCCTGTCTCCCCACAATCTCCCTGTCTCCCCACAGTCTCCCTGTCTCCCCCTCAACCTCCCTGTCTCCCCCTCAGCCTCCCTGTCTCCCCCACAACCTCCCTGTCTCCCCACAGCCTCCCTGTCTCCCCACAGCCCCCTGTCTCCCCCACAGCCTCCCTGTCTCCCCCACAGCCTCCCTGTCTCCCCCACAGTCTCCCTGTCTCCCCCACAGCCTCCCTGTCTCCCCCACAGTCTCCCTGTCTCCCCCACAGCCTCCCTGTCTCCCCCACAGCCTCCCTGTCTCCCCCACAGTCTCCCTGTCTCCCCCTCAGCCTCCCTGTCTCCCCCACAGCCCCCCTGTCTCCCCCACAGCCTCCAGCATAACTTACCATTGTGGGGAGCTGTGGATGCGGATCAGGGGTGCCGGAGCCCAGAGGGCACATCTGCAGGACGCTGCCTGCGAGGAGTAGCTGCGGGCCTGCGGCAGCTAGCGGTGGGCGCCGCCATGTTCTTTGAGGCCGGCGCCCACTAACAGTACAGCCGGTCGGTGGAATCTGAGACTTCAACAAAATGGCCGCGGCTAATTGGAAACCGCGGCCATTGTGTAGAGGTCTCAACCTCTATTGACCGGCTGTACAGTTAGTGGGCACCAGCCACAAAGAACATGGCGGCGCTCCCTGCCGCAGCTTCTCCCTGCAACTCCAGGGCCGGGCGGCGGTGACCGGACTCCGGTCAGGCGGGAATGCGCCCTGCACAAGATGGCGCCCTAGGCAATCGCCTAGTTTCGCCTAGCTGTCGTCCCGGCCCTGGCTGTATCTCAGCAAATTACAGCTATTAGCTATTATATGCGAAGCTGTAAAGTTTTCACTTAATTCATGGGCATGGACACATGGAGTTTTGTTGAAAAACTGACAATAAATCATCAGGCAGCCGTATCCGGGGTAAGAAAGGTAATATTACACTTGATACAGTTGTACATCTGTAAAAATGGTTGAACAAAGCATCAAAACAGGAAACAAGATATCATTGTAAAGACCCTTGGGCTGCAATTGTCAAAAAGGTATTTGACAAGGTTCTTAAATTTTTTTTCTTTGTCCAATTAAGTCTTCAACGTGAGGGCAGACCTGCAGAATTGTCTCCTGCAAAATAACAAAGGCTGAGTAATTATCGTGTATTTTTCTCTTTCACTGTCAGTGTCAGGGAAGTTAATCACAGCACTGAACTATAAGTGAACCATGTGCTATCACAGGAATCTTATTATTTTATTTGCAAATCCCTTAACCTTTTTAGTAAATACAATATTTAATCAATGTACGTACACAGGGGAAAAGCAAGGAAATTAACATAATACTGCCATTTTACTTGCTATGAGATCTCTTTTTCTTGCGGTGTTGGATGACAAATTGTCAGTTTTATTTTCGAGCATGCTAACTACTTGCACAATTATTATATTCAAGCCATAACTCAAAAGCCCACAGAATGAAAAAATGGGACGAAGATATTTAACTCATGAAATATGATAATCAAATGACAAGGTCATGGGAAATAATTTCATTAAGAGAAGTTTATCAACGTTTTTTGGCATTAACAGCATTGTCGCACAAATGGAGAATTTGGATGTTGAATCTAAATTACCTGAAAGATGGTTATAAAAAGATGTTTTACATGGTTATAAAAATTAGAACTGTCAGGACTGCTATACTGGAAAACAGGACGAAGTGTCGGTGATCCACGCTGCTGGAAAGACCAGAACCCAATAAGTCTGGTGCAATGGAGCTGTTTTGTTTCTGACGCATTTCGGAGCAGTGTCTGCTCCTTCCTCAGGGATTATCAGGACTGCTATACTGCCCTATGTGGTCAGCATTAGAGAGAGCTTAGGGATATATAGACTTACCGTATATACTCGTGTATAAGCCGACCCGTGTATAAGCCGACCCCCCTACTTTTGCCCCCAAAACCTGGGAAAACCTATTGATTCATGTATAAGTCAAGGGTGGACCCCAACACAGGTATACAGCCCCCAGCAGTGTGGTATACAGGCCCCCCCAGTGGTATACAGGCCTCCCCGGTGGTAGTATACAGCAGCCTCCCCAGTGGTAGTATACAGCAGCCTCCCCAGTGGTAGTATACAGGCCCCAGTGGTAGTATACAGCAGCCCCCCCCAGTGGTAGTATACAGGCCCCAGCAGTATTACAGCAGCCTCCCCAGTGGTATATACAGGCCCCAGCAGTATTACAGCAGCCTCCCCAGTGGTATATACAGGCCCCAGCAGTATATACAGCAGCCCCAGTGGTATAAATCAGCCTCCCCAGTGGTATATACAGGCCCCAGCAGTATTACAGCAGCCTCCCCAGTGGTATATACAGGCCCCAGCAGTATATACAGCAGCCTCAGTGGTATAAATCAGCCTCCCCAGTGGTATATACAGGCCCCAGCAGCATATACAGCAGCCCCAGTGGTATATAGCCCCCCCACCTATCAGTGATATACAGGGCCCCAGCTGTATACAGCAGCCCCAGTGGTATACAGCCCCCCCCATCAGTGGTATACAGGGCCCCAGCTGTGTATACAGCAGCCCCAGCTGTATACAGCGGTACCCAGTGGTATACAGCTTCCCCCCCGTGGTATACAGGGCCCCCCTTTGCTTGTGGCACACCTGTAAAGGAAGAGATCATTATACTTATCGTGTCGCTGCCGCAGCCGCAATCGCCACTCTGTCACCGCCACCGCGCTCCTCCGGGTCTTCAAGCTTCCTCCTCCAGCGCACAGACAATGACGTCATTTCCTGTGCGCCGGAGAAGGAAGCATGAAGACCCGGCATAGCGCGGTGGCGGTGACAGAGCGGCGATAGCGGCGGCGGCAGCGACATGATAAGTATAATGATCTCTTCCTTTACAGGTGTGTCACAAGCAAGGGGGGGCCCTGTATACCACGGGGGGGGCTGTATACCACTGGGTACAGCTATATGAGTCGTGTATAAGCCGAGGGGGAACATTTCAGCACATTTTTTGTGCTGAAAAACTCGGCTTATACACGAGTATATACGGCATATGATCTAATTTTGACTCATATTTGCCGAATATTGAAAAAGAATTTCTAGGTGATTCTGAAGCTGGAAAGAGAAACTAACAAGCCCAACAACATACCTTGAAATATTCTTTCATTGTGTCTTGCCCATTCATATAAGGCATAAATGTCAAAAGCTGGTCTGCAGTGTAATCATATTTGGCCCACGAGAAAATACCAAATATATACTAGAGTTGGCCCGCCGGTAGAGAGCGTATATATTGCTAATACAACAAATTCTGCACTCTTTGGTTTTCACAAGGCTGTTTACAACAATGTAGTAATGCATTCCCCATCGATGATGCACTTCTTGACCTGTGTTCACCTGAACCAGAAATTCCCTTCTCTTCTGCCTACATCAGCAAGCAATGCCCTTGGCTCCCATACATTTCAGCATACATACTACCTACTACATGAGTTTATCTGATCCAAAATGTGGGCACTGGTATGATACTGAGTTGATGCGCCATTGCCATGATTTATATTATTGCTCTATATAGTCATGTATTCTCCATTGTTATCCTTTTCTTATGTATGGAAACTTTCCCTTTTTGTTCACTCCCTACCGGAGGCATAACTACAACAGACAGCGACTTCAATTGCACCTGGGCCCTGAAGCCTAGGGGGCTCCAAAAGTCCCTTTGGACTGAAGAAAAACACTAATGCTATTAAGGATTTGTAATAATTGGGGGCCCTATCAAAACCCATGAGCTTCAAATTACGCCACCGCTCCCTACCATTTGACTTTGTGAATATTATTATTCCAGTACTATTTATGCAGTGCTGATGTTCTCAATATCCATATATTGCCTTCTATTTGAGAGTCACCACAAGGTTTGTATTCCCCTGTATACTGCTATCTACCATTCCCACAACCCTAGTTTCTCTTGCAGTATTGGCTTTCTCTTTACCCTAGCAGATTTCCCAAACCAATTTTTCTCCATCCCACCCCATGAATGCCACATTATTATTATATGTCTTTTATTTGACATTTAATTTCACGTGTGTTTATATTATTAAGCTTTGCTTGTTTCAGATTCCTTGTTTAAGCAAAACTTAAGTTTGTTTTCATATGAAAAGGTTGATTGTTATATTTGATGAGAAGAAAAAACGTCCTCAAGACATTTTTTTCAATAAACGTTAAGATTGGCTTTTTTCCGTTTTTAATTTTGGCCCTCTGTGTATTTGAGTTTGACATCCATGATAGAAGGCATTCCTCAAACTTGTGGATGTGAGTCACAATTCGATATATGAGAAGAAATAAGATGGCACTCCCAGAGCTTAGTGCCTCAGTAATTTGCAATCCTGTAATATAGCACAAATACAACTGGGGACTCAATAAATTTCTCTGAAGTTGTTAATTTATTACAGTGACTTTATATAAATGGCATAGAAGATTCGTCCCATTATACAGACCTTCCTCAATGTGCTCCCACAGCACAAAGTGGCTTCCAGCTTTGCTTCAGCTGTTACTGGTCCCATCCCCCATGTCACCCCACCACCTCCACCTCAAAGGGTGACAAGGCGGACAGCTGAGGCAAAGCTGGAAGCCACTTTGTGCTGTGGGAGCACATTGAGGAAGGTCTGTATAAAGGGCAAAACATCTGTGCCATTTATGTAAAGTCAATATAAATAAAACATCAACTTCAGAGGAATGTATTGAGTGCCCAGTTTTATTTGTACAGTTTGTATATATGACTCTCATCATCATACCAAAATGAATACAGTCAACGCCTAATATAGACCATAGAACAGACCCTTTAAGAATTCTACTCCTTAAATGGACAAAATAATAAGTTTCTTTGATATAATCTGAGCCAGACCCACTCAGTAAACAGACCAGGCCAGAACCCCAATGCAGACAGCTGACAAGACCCCTTGTGTGAGGCCATCTAGGCCATCACTCTGAATTCATCTAAGGGAAGCTTATTGTAGCACTCTGTAGTTGGGTGTTCTTTTGTGGAACCTTATCTTGGATGAGAGAAAAACACTTTGAGAGATAAATGAGTATACCTATCAATTATTACATGTAGCACTGACATTTTACTACACATGTTAGTATATACCATTGGCTTGGAGACCATTTGAAGTGGATTAATCTACAAATTACTGATAATTTACTGATTTTATCTGGCATAGGTTTGTTGTTATATCAGCTGACCCAGAGGGACTACCAGAGTCAGTTAACATCAAGTCGCATTGTCTTCAGAGCGCCAATCCATGCAGATGACAGAAATAGGGCATATTAGGGTTCAGTGTATTTTTCCTGTCTAATTTACCCTTAGTATCATTATTGGCTGTAAATACAGGAGCTTTCAGTGTTGCTTTGCTTTTCATGGAACCATTTCTTTAGGTCCTTTTTAAGCATTTATTACTTTGACATTAGTATATATTCTCACTGTGGGACAATTTCAATATAGATAGATCCTAATGAATCGTTACGATGGAGTCTTTAAGACCAGACACCTGTTTACAGACTACAATTTAAACTCACTGATAGTGACCTCCAATTTATAGTCCACAAGTCGGACCCAAACCATATATTTAGAAACATCAGACATTTTGATGATCAGTACCCTTGTTCTCTCCTCAGCCCTTAAGTACTGCATCAAACAACAGAATCTCAGCTCCTGCACTCCACCTTTACTTTGTCGTAAGGTATCTTATTAAGTCTATTATGCATGTTCTTAAAATTTTTATAATATAAGCTATTGTAGGTCATTTGTCCACAGTTAGTACTTGTAAAGGGGATTTCACTTTGCATCACAACCCAATACACTGCATGTGATTTTCACACAGGACTTTTCAACAATTTTGGAGGCAAAGGAAAGACAATGTAAAGATTCAGTGATCATGGTTCGTTGTTATAGTGGTCTGCTGTGACTAATATGACGAAGGAGAAATCCGAAATCGCATAAGGCGCATGCATGATACGATTGCCAATCAAACAGGTACTGAACCATATGTAACAACTGTATATTGATTTCCTTGCAACGGCAGTGTGTATTAGAGCTTGTGGCTTATCACTAGGTGGGTTACATCTATACTAAATGACATAATATGGTTTTAAGGATGGTAGCAACAGATGTCCTCTCTTGAAATAATGAGAGGCTGATTAATGATGTAGGCATAGTGTCTCCTCCCTTGTGCAGTGCATGTGTCTGATATTACTGATTGCACGTAACTATGCAGCTGCACTTTGTGGAGTGACTGTGTGCCTCTATACATGATAAGTATCCTCTTTCCAAACTGTGAGGTTATTGACAGATAATAATAGGTATTCCATGCTTGTGATAATTTAACATCTTTTCTTTGAGAACTTTGAGAGACAGTATAATTGATGCCTGGACAAGGGATTTAGAATTTGTATATAATTTAGATACATTGGATATCACTTAATTATATGCAGATATCCTCTAACTATACTTACATGGGAATGACTGAGGTTCCATGCAGGACACTACAATGATATGCCATCTTGACCCAATTTTCTGTAATATTAATTGTATAAAAATCCCTATATACCATAGTGCTATGGAGATATATAATACACACTGCATGAAAATGTAAAGGACTTTTGACATAATTTTTTTTTAAAATATTAAGGTGGTTCGTTACCTCAAATAGATATATGTATACTTTGATTGATAAACAATGAATATTTATAAACTATATATCGAAGTATGCATACGGTATAATATTTTGAAATCTATCTGTATCATTGCTGATTTTCTACCTTACTCTCACCCACTGTACGCTTAATCTTTGAATAATAAAAAATTATATTTTCATACAAATGACCGTATGATCATTTTCCTTCCCCTCCAGGGTTAATTTTGATTGTGACTAATATGTGTACATGGGATCTGCTGTGATTACTTAGGAAGAGAAGGCACTGCTCTAATTAATATAGATGAAGGGGCAATCCTGTGACTACTGGTTCTGCAAGGAAGAAAAGTGGGTAAACAATTGTTAGTGTGATGGAGATGGAGTAAGACATGGTTATGACTTCTACCGGTTGCGCCATTCATAATAATAATTGAGGCCTAAACCTCAAGAAACAACCTCCAACATCCGTGTTTGCTGCTGATTGCTGTCAATTTGTTGTACATTTTTTTTAAATATGCATTCTCAGCCTGGCATTATGGACCCCAGAGAATTTTAAAAATACTTATTAGTTATATAACAGGGATCTGCAACCTGTGGCTTGCTGGCCTATGATGTGTGCCTCTCAGCTGTCTGTTGTCACATCGCCATTGGACTCGGTGGCTGGTGTTCCTGCCTCGGCCGCTGGGAGGCGCCGGATTCCTTCGGCTGATGGTGCCTGTGATAGGAGGGCCTTGTCCTCATATGGACCTGCTCCTTTGACGTCTGCCTCTGTCGCTGAACGCTGCCGTGTTTCTCCTTTGGGTGATGTTGGTCGCAGAGGAGCGGGCCCTGCAGAGGTGTCTGATAGGCGCAGCCTTCGTTCTTCTGTCAGAGGTTTGGAGTGGTTGGAGCCAGTCGTTCATCACCATCTGGCCTGGTTCTAGGGGCGGTCTGGATGAGATCATCAGGCTGTGAGCTCCAGCCTATGGGAGGTAACTGCGCCCTTCAAATACATTGGAGCCTGTCTTGCAGCCGCCAGATATAGTTTTGGTTCCCCAGTGATATAGTGTGTGTTTAGCTTTGTCTCTGACCTTTGCCTTGATTTCTGACTCTGCTACAGCCTGTCGATTTTGTACCTCTGCTGCCCTCTTGGTTTTTGACCTTGACCTTTGCCTGGATTTTAGACTCTGCTACAGCCTGATGATTTTGTACCTTCTCTGCCCTCTCAGTTTTGACTCGGACTCCTGACTTCGTTTTTTGGTCTTGATTTTTTCCCTGGCGACCTTCCTGCTCTGCTGCTCATAATAGGCAGCTACCTCCTGGGCTCCGCTGTAATTCCAGATCCCTGTATAGGGGTTAAGGGTCTCGGGGTTTCTCGGGGTGCTGCCTTACCAGCAGCTCAGCCTTATAGCGGATGGTCGTCACATCTGTTTGTTACATTAGCAACAGGTCTAGCAATGAAACTATGACATAAAGGTCTTCATATGGTGAATTGTATGAGTAGCCCCACACAGAAGAGCAGATCTGGATGCCAATATATTGACCTTTAGAGATGATATGAGTATGGTAAGCTGGAGACAGGATGATGCTTCCATTTAAAAGAATCAAGGACATTATCTCACAACTTGGTGAATTAAGTCACATCTTTATATTCCACATCAGTAGCGACCTTTCCATCCAACACATTGCATCTTGATAAAGATCCCTGCATTGGATTGAAACATTGCTAGTGATGGTGGAATAAAAAGTGTGACTTAATTCACCAAACCGTGAGACGCTGTCCTTTTCGGTTTTCAAGAAGACCCCTTGGAGGTGACGTGCACCACATATTGGGTTAAATTATAGCCCTTTTGTTCCACTTGTTGCTGCTGACCACCTTTATATAAGGATGATGATTGCAGTCAGAGGAGGTGTTTGAAGCTGTATGTGTCAGTGTAGAGGGAGTGCTTGATGTGCGAATACTGAAAGGGGGTATTGTAAGATCCCCTTGACCTTGGTATACTGCCTCACTGTGACCTCTGTGGAAATGCTTATGAGGGCTCTGGGTGTCACTACAGAGGGCAAGGTGGGAGCTGGTTTGGTTCGTGACCCTCTCTCAGGGCTGAATGTGGCTCCCAATGTAGAAGGGTTGGGGAACACTGATATATAAATTTCGATTGTGGAAAAATTAAACCATATGTGTAAAAATGAAAGAAAATAATTAAAAGACGAGTTGCAATTCATGAAAAATCCTATATAGAAGTCTATAGATATATATATAGATGACAAGACTTCTACAACATTTAATGCCTAAAGAGACTGAATCTGACTTTATCGCACAGTAGAAAAGTAGAGCCGAGTAGAACATATCTCTGGTCATCTTAAAAATCCCAGAAGACTTTCTTTATTTATTTTAGCCATTTAAGTAAATGATCCATGTAATTCCACATATTTGTTCTTCCACCTTTACATTAATGAAAGTGTCATTAAAAGGTAACAGACCTCACTGATCAAACTGATGAAATCTTGGGTAAAATTGTGGTGACAGCTAACTAATTTGAAAAATGCTTTATGAACTGCTTGAACCGGAGCACAGTGCAGTCCCGAGATGTAATCTGTTTTAGGGTAATGTGTGCCATATTGATCTAATAGCGTTTTGTTATTATAAGCACCTATTTAAGCTGAAGAAGCAATAAGATAAAATCGAGAGTGATTCATATGAGCATGAGAACTGACTGGGACATGGAGGAAATGAATAGACAAGGATAAAACTAAGCAAAATTGATGTTTTGAAAAGAATTAGGACATAGATGTTATGGACCGTATAAGGCCCAGGAGAAAATTTGTAATATCCATTAGAAAATAAACTCAGCACTTTAAGTATAACTTAAGTGTGACCATTTTTGCTCACAGAGTTATAGATAGCAGGATAAGTGCCACAAGTAACTATTTAATGCACGTTTTAATCAGGTCTAGACTGAAATTTTTGGCAATCACCTTAATTCCTCATCAGACACATAGTTGCCAACAGTCCTTCATTTCTGGAAACATTTACAACAAATTTAGGAATGTCTTAGGCTAAAAACAGAGTTTGGGTATCTCTAATGAAAAGTGCCAATTCCTGCCAAGAATGGATGGCGGTATGGGCAGAGCTCAAATGTCGCGATAATACCAACTTTGATAATGGTAAGTATGCAGTATGAGTTTCCCTTTTATTCCACATTACTATAAACCTCTCTGTAGATCTACTTTTCCATCCCAGGCTCATGCAAATTGACATTTTATGGTTGTATAAAAGCATCAAGAAATATGGTACTCTCGGGCTATATGCAAATGATACGATATAGCGCTTATTTAGCTGCATTTTTGTTTCATATATGCTGTGGATCTGCAACAGATCTGCAGCACAGTTTAAGATAAGCAAACCTATGTGAATTTGGAAGACAGGTGACAACGCTGCGTGTTTTCCCAAGATGGAGATGCAGCGTTTTTCAGGCGGGAAAATCAGAAGCATGTTAATTATTGTTGCGTATTTTTCTCTCTCTCTCTCTATCTCAGATTAAGTGTTTTGAGAGCGCTACAAAGGGGCAAGAGACCAGGGGGTTTCCAATATCTTACTGTTTAATCATAAGGTCACAGTCACAACCCGTTTAACGATAATCCGCCATCGTCAGGTGATGGGGGGATCCCTAACATTGTGCATATTTAAAGAGATCAGTCATTGACATCTCTCTGCCCAGTTAACTCATTAGTGTCACAAAACAAATTGCAATAATAGAAATAGGGAACATTCCACTCTGAACATTCCAATTAAAAATAACATATGGGTAGTAACCCAAGTGAGATATAAGTAATATAATTTTTAAAATACAAAACTTTATTATTGTAATAAAAGCGTACTCTCTAAAGGCTTTAGTTTGTAAAAATATTAAAATTAGTATTGAATAATCTATTTGTGTAAAAAGAAATGAACCATGAACAATTACTACTTCTTTCAAGGAGGGGTTCATTTCTACCAATCTTACTATAAAAATTCATAATGGTGATTGTGATCACTTTTTTAAAAAATAGTACCATATTTGATCAAAAATAAAATATTAAAATATTGAAATTCATAGTGATGTTAATCGAGAATGTAGTGCTGGAGTATTTTGAAATTGGGGTGTTTTCCCATTTCCTTCACATTATACCACACTTCCCAATCAGTACTCCACATCATAATACTCAACTATAGTAGAACCACTTCAGAGCGAACATAACTGTTATCCAAGAGATTTAATTATATTTTAGATGGTCACATTTTCGAGCATCAAATGCAAGCAAACTGGATGTAAGCACCCTATTTTGAAGATCCAGCAGTTTTCCCTCTTTATAAGGCTTCTATACTGTCCTTACTCGTTTCAGGGATGTGATCTATGATCCATATTTAAATTGTCTGTGATTCTCTGGTGTTCTAACAAAAAGTGCTTGGACACACTATGTTGTATGAAACCGTTCTTAATATTCTGTCTGTGTTTGTTCAGACGTTGGTGCATAGCCTGGATGGTTCATCCTACATATTGTAACCCATATGTACATTCGATGACATAGACTACATATGATGATTGACATGTTAGTGATATTTGTACTGAAGGATTCCCAGTCGTCTTAGAAATAAAGGTAGTAGCACCATGCGTTATTGATGCACAACAGAGGCATTTTTGTGCTCTGCATTTATAACAACCAGTAGTTTGATTAGTGATCGGGATTTGTTGCAAATTATCTCTAGTGGTGGAACTCGGCGCAACTAAATTTTTCAAAATCTGTTGCGCCGGTATATTATATTATGTTTTTCTGGTAGGTGTTTTGATAACACAGAGTCATTTTTCAAAATGAACTAATATTTCCTTAAGAAATTGTTCAGTGCTCTTGTTGATCTATTATAAATAGTTATTAAACTGAGGTCCCTTTTTTATCACCTTCACTGCTCTTGCCATTTTTCCTAACCGTTTTTAATGAACAAGACTCTTGAGTTTCATTTTTAACTTTATTAAATACATCAACCACTAATGGCTTCGATACCCTTTTTCCATAAATCTCTCCTTTAGAACTAGTGATTCCTTCTGGAAATCATCATAATGGGTGATTTCTTTCTAATGCGCCAATACTGCCCATTTAAGGCACATTTGAAATCCACTTAGGCAAGTGGCCGCTATCAAAGACTAAATAACTATTAATGTCCACAGTTTTGAAGAAAGTAGAGGCAAATATTTGTTCATTATCCCCTTTACGGATATACAGGTCCAAAATTTGGATTCCTTCCATGGAAATGTGTGAGTGAAACGCAGGCTCCATGTATTCAGACTTAGTTGATTAATAAAGGTTGTTAGTTCCTCACTAGTTCCAGACCAAATTATGAACAAATCATCTATGAACTGTTTGTACACAATGATCCGTTACATAGCAAAGGGGATATTTTCAATGTGTAAGGATTGAAAACGGCCCATGAACAGATTGGCGTAGCTGGGTGCTACTTGCATGCCCATGGCGCAGCCTTTTAATTGCTTATAGATTGCACCCTCGAACGAGAAGATATTTTTCTTCAGGATAAACTCTAAGCTCTGCAAAAGGAATTGCTGCTGTCCAATCAGTAGGGTTTCATCCTTGGTCAAAAATTCTTGAACTGCTTCTAGACCCAAGGAATGGGAAATATTCGAATAGAGGGAACCTATATCAAGGGAACAAAAAATGTAGTTGTTCTTACAGACAACCTCTTCAATATTTTAATGAAATGAGTGGAATCCCATAAATGGGATTTTAATTCCAGCACATATTTTTGTAAAAATAAATCTAAATAATGTGATAGATTTGCTGTGATAGAATGAATTCCGAAAATTATTGGACGACCCGGAGGGTTGTTTTTATTTTTGTGAATTTTCGGCAAAAAATAAAAAAATGGTGTTTGATGAAAATATATACTTAAGAATTCTCTTTCATTTTTATTTAACATGCCACGCACTTTTGCTGTTGTAATCATTTCATTATATGTGTGAAGAATCTGCGGGGAGGGGTCTTGAATTAGTTCCTCATAATATTTCCTAGGGAATCATATTCATAGGGAATATAATGAGAAACTAATTCAAGACCCCTCCCCGCAGATTCTTCACACATATTTTCTTTGTTTGTAGGATATATTATATGTGTCTCTCTCTTCCTTGAACAACAACACCCTCTACATGCAGATCTGCAAATCATTATGTCGCTCTCATCTGAGTACTCAGCTACATCGACCTCATGAGCAGGAAGCTGCTCCTTGTAGGCCCATGTAGCTCCTCTCATCATGAGCTAATCCCCACTATTAACCCTGTATATGTCTGATCATGTGCATGCAAATTACCAAATACATAAAACCACAATTAAAACAGTGTAATGCATTGTACAATATCACATTCTCTTCAAGGGAGTGTGGACAGCACACACTTCCTTACAACAGCAATACATAATCACCAATGTCCTCCATGGGTCAGGTGGTAGATTGCGGAATACCTTTTTCAAATTTACTGTTTAAGCCTTATAATTAGGGATGAGCGAGTATGCTTGGCGCTACTCATTACTTGCACGAGTATCCCGGTACTCAGGATGCTTGGCGAGCACCGAGTACCGCCGAGATGCTCGGACTCCTCGCTAATAATTATCGATCTGACACAAATACATAGCTCTCTTCAGTGCACACAGTGAGCTGGCACCTCACAGAGAGCAGATTGATTGTTAGGGTCCCTCTGGGGGGGCACAGGAAGGTGTTGTATTCTGCGGCGATTTGAAAAAGCCCACCCTCTCGCCCTTTCCCAGAAACACTCGTTTTATTGCCGGAAGTCTGTGGGCGGAGCCTGTCACTAATTGACTTACATTGGGCTCGGTGCTCTGGCCGAGTACACGAGTATCTTGGGATGGTCGGGCAGAGCATCGAGCACCCGAGCATTTTAGTACTCGCTCATCTCTACTTATAATGCTTATACAATACAAATTTGGGCCATTAGCTAATGAAAAAACTGGTGACTTTTCATAGGTTTGAATTCCAATAGAAGAATGAGCATACATACTCCTAGTATCTAGGCCATGGAGACCAGACATGCTCTCTTCACTATTGACAGGGGAAGTGCCATGAGCAACTACATTCAGCATAGTATATCACATGCCAAGCGTGACCCATGTTTGCCATGCTTGATCCATCTTTTCACTTCTGCATGTATGTTTTATGGAGTTTTTACATTTTATCCACTAGTTGTGCACTGTAAATCGCTTCAGTGTTGGGGCCACAATACAAGTCCACAGCAAATCTGACTCGTTTGGGCTTCTCTGTAGATACAAACACTATGATTAGGGATGGGCGAATCTACTCGCTAGGACTCGTTACTCGGCGAGTAGTAAGGGACTCGCAGGACTCGGTAGTCTGCGAGTCTCCCAGTGATTACTCGCACGAGTCCAATGCAAATCAATATCAATCCTAGTTTTGTCAGAAACGCTGACAAAACTAGGATTGCCATTGTTTGCAATAGACTCGTGCGAGTAATCACTGGCTACTGTGCCAGTGATAGCAGGGAAACTCGCAGATAACTGCTGTTTCTTTGCGAGCCGAGTCCAGCTGTCTTCTCTGTGCAGCTCCAGGGTCCTAGAGCCCGCCTGCTCACAGACATTATGTAGCAGTGCTGAGATTGTTCTCAGTCTGCTCATTCCCTGTGTACAGACATGAATGTCTGTGCACAGACATTATGTAGCAGTGCTGAGATTGTTCTCAGTCTGCTCATTCCCTGTGTACAGACATGAATGTCTGTGCACAGAGATGATGTAGCAGTGCTGAGATTGTTCTCAGTCTGCTCATTCCCTGTGTACAGACATGAATGTCTGTGCACAGAGATGATGTAGCAGTGCTGAGATTGTTCTCAGTCTGCTCATTCCCTGTGTACAGACATGAATGTCTGTGCACAGAGATGATGTAGCAGAGCTGAGATTGTTCTCAGTCTGCTTATTCCCTGTGCATAGACATCTATATTTATGCACAGGGGATGTAGCAGAGAGGACATCGCGTTTTGGACTGCGTCGGACGGAAGAGGATTTTTTTAATTAAAGATGGAGTCCCTAATGGCTTTTTTTTTTATTTCTAATAAAAAATTTTCCTTGTGTTGTGTTTTTTTTAAAACAATTTAATAGAAATTCATGGCGGTCATGTCTAATATTGGCGTGACCGCCATAAATTTCGGGCTTAGGGCCAGCTGATAATACAAAGCTGGCCCTAACCTCTTTATTACCCAGCGTGCCACCGCTACCAGGGCCGCTGGAAGAGCGGGGTTCAGCGCCAGAGGATGGCGCTTCAATGAACGCGCCATCTTCTGGGGCGGCTGCGGGCTGCAATTTGCAGCGGGGGGTGCCCAGAAAGCTTGGGCCTCCCTGCGCTGCGGATTCCAGCCCCCAAGCTGCTTAGCTGTACCTGGCTAGACATAGAAATTGCGCGGAGCCCCACGCATTTTTTTTTTTATTATTTCATGAATTTCAGAGTCAGAGTCTCAGAGTCAGAATCTCAGAATTTCATGAAATAATTTAAAAAAAATGCGTGGGGCTCCGCGCAATTTCTATGTCTAGCCAGGTACAGCTAAGCAGCTGGGGGCTGGAATCCGCAGCGCAGGGATGCCCAAGCTTTCTGGGCACCCCCCGCTGCAAATTGCAGCCCGCAGCCGCCCCAGAAGATGGCGCGTTCATTGAAGCGCCATCCTCTGGCGCTGAACCCCGCTCTTCCAGCGGCCCTGGTAGCGATGGCACGCTGGGTAATAAAGAGGTTAGGGCCAGCTTTGTATTATCAGCTGGCCCTAAGCCCGAAATTTATGGCGGTCACGCCAATATTAGACATGACCGCCATGAATTTCTATTAAATTGTTTTAAAAAAAAACACAACACAAGGAAAATTTTTTATTAGAAATAAAAAAAAAAGCCATTAGGGACTCCATCTTTAATTAAAAAAATCCTCTTCCGTCCGACGCAGTCCAAAACGCGATGTCCTCTCTGCTACATCCCCTGTGCATAAATATAGATGTCTATGCACAGGGAATAAGCAGACTGAGAACAATCTCAGCTCTGCTACATCATCTCTGTGCACAGACATTCATGTCTGTACACAGGGAATGAGTAGACTGAGAACAATCTCAGCTCTGCTACATCATCTCTGTGCACAGACATTCATGTCTGTACACAGGGAATGAGCAGACTGAGAACAATCTCAGCACTGCTACATCATCTCTGTGCACAGACATTCATGTCTGTACACAGGGAATGAGTAGACTGAGAACAATCTCAGCTCTGCTACATCATCTCTGTGCACAGACATTCATGTCTGTACACAGGGAATGAGCAGACTGAGAACAATCTCAGCACTGCTACATCATCTCTGTGCACAGACATTCATGTCTGTACACAGGGAATGAGCAGACTGAGAACAATCTCAGCTCTGCTACATCATCTCTGTGCACAGACATTCATGTCTGTACACAGGGAATGAGCAGACTGAGAACAATCTCAGCACTGCTACATCAGGCAGCAGGCAGGCTCTAGGACCCTGGAGCCAGCACACAAAGAAGACAGGACTCTTATCTGTGCGAGTTTCCCAGCCAGCTATTACAGTTGCAAAGTAAACTAGTCCAATGCAAATAAATGACAAAACTAGAATTGGTTCAGGCTGAAGCTTCCGAGACACATCTGCGATTTGTAAATCTCACACTACTCGCTATTACTCGCTTCCCCATTCATTAACATTGGACTCGCTAGACTCGCAACGAGTAGCGAGTCCTGTGCTCGGACTCGCTAGAGTCAAGCGATTCCGAGTAATTTAGGATTCGCCCATCACTAACTATGATCAACTCATTGGAAGATTTGGTGAATCTTTCTGCAGTTGATATCAATGTATTTCTTGGCCGACCTGAGTATTCTCTTAACGGTTTCTGCATTTCTGTGGATCTTTTTTTCATTCTTTCTTTTGAAACCAAAAATTGAATCAACATATGACAAAATAATGTATATTCTGTTTGCATCAAAGAAGAGACACAGAATATCTGATGTCTTCAGTGCTACATTTCAATAGTTATTTTTCGTAAAATATGTAGTAAATGAAGTGTCGTTAGAGGCATAATCATTGATTATACATTCTGTGCGTCTTTATTTTATTACAATAGTCTCCGTTGTACCTGTTTCTACAGTAGGTATAATATTACTTTTACTCTGTGACAATTTGCATAAATTAAACATTAAACGTTGTTATTATTATAAGCCAAGTGGGAGCCTTGTCCAGTCATGAGCAGATGTGACCCTATGGGCTTTGGGAAATATTTCCTGTAATGAAAGAAAGTGCGCCTAAACATCTTGAAACGTGTCTGGAAAAGTGTTAGATTATGTTATGCAGATGAGTTTTATTGAGCTTTTTTACTCTCTGATTTCATCTAAACAGATGAAGGAATAAAATGGCCACAATCAAGACGAATGCAGACTTCACTTAGAATTTGTTTGCTTATATTTGGAGACATGCGTTTAGCTTATTCTTATTTTTATAGTGTTAGTTTTGCTTTGGAGCCACTTAAGAGGGATTTTCTGGTTTTATGCTAAAAAGGTTTAATTTGTTGTAAAATAAAACACTTTTTAGATTACTTTTATATTTGATCTTTCAGTTTCTCATCATTTTAAAGATTTCTGTTTACTGTCAGTCAAATCTTTCCTACAACAAAAAAGTCCATTGTAAACAAATACTTCTCGCGACTGAGGATTCGCCAACTTCGTATCTAGCATAAATCCTCTGTCAGCTAAAAAGCCAGAAATCTGGGTCGATCATTTCTACTTACACTGATACATTTTTATGATAGTTAAGAGATTTGCTTTTCTGATGTATTTAGAGAAACCTTCTTATAAACAATTATAGTTAGAGGGTACAACTGCTCCCATCAGTAACCAAAGTCACTGGCAGAGCCTATCTGGGTCAGACAAGATCGAGTAAGTCTCCGATCTCACCCTGTGATTACCCAGTCACCTGGTCAGTAGAAGCAACAGCAAATGCCACTCTCTAGACAGTTGGGGACCCAATCTGTATGAATGATAATTATACAACATCAAAAGATACCACTTCAGAACAAAGACCCTGAGGTCTCAAAATGGCTAAGAGTTGTGTTCAGATTGATTTGCAGGACCTAGCCCAAGGGCCAGGTCACTAGTCCGTGTCCACTTAAAAGAGGTGCTGAGAATCACCTACTATATCCCGCCATCACATACTCTTCCTTTGATTAGCCAGTCTTACTTGAAATCACATGCCCGTCATACTGCAATAATGAAAATTTGCTAGGTCAACTAATTATGAGCCAAGGATGATGGCAATTCTCAGGGCTCTGTCATGGCTCGGTTTAAGGATTCAATACCGTGCCTGTGTTTCTGAGCTGGGCTATTGGCTTTTGTTTCCTGTTCAAATCCTGATGGTTCGTTCCATTTGTCTTTCTTCCTAGTTTGCTCCTCTCCAGCAGTTTTTCATTTTCCTGTTTTGGTTTGCCCTATCACATTCTGGGTTTAGTTTTATTTGTTCACCTTTTACTGAACTTCCTTGCTGGCTATAACTCTAGGTGGACTTGTATTTAGGAGTTCCACCCCAGCTTCTGTAGTCAGTTAGCTTGTTTTCCTTCGTGCCACCTATTCCTTTTATCTCTTTTATATTTATAGGAGGTTTTGCTTTATACATTTATTTGTAGCTTTATTTAGCTGTCCCTTACATGAATGTGTTTTATTTTATTCACTCTTAGTTTTTATATCTTCCTGCAAACCTTCCTCTCCCCATGTTGGAAATGTATTGCGGCCCTCTGGTCTTTCAAGAGGTTCGAGAAACTCCTTGTTATCCTTTCAGGGAGTCAGATTCAAGATGATGTTTTCATCTTGGGTCTTTCTAGTCTGTACTGTGACCAGTTGGGTTAAGGTGCATTATCTCCCTGTAGCAGTTCTTTCCCTTTTCCATTACACATGTGTGAGAGTATTTATGTTAATAACAGGCTCCCAATCAGAAGTTAAGGATTACCGATGTGGCCGGTATACTGGGTCCTTGTAATTTGCACCAATTCTTTTAGTATATAAAAGCCATATTCAGTCTGTCTATAAGTTTGTCTTGAAAACAGTGCCACCTATAGGATATCACGTAAATTACAAAAGGCAGTTAAAGTGGAATGTGCAAGAGGCCCGTAAAATTTGGTTGATCAGGCAAGTTGGGTTGATCAGTCAAAGAAAACAGTGCCACCCATAGTACAATGTGTAAATTACAAAAGGCAGTTAAACTGCAATGTGAAGAAGCCCATAGGTTTGGTTGATCAGTCAAGTTTGGGTGACAAAATCTATGCCAAGATGGGCCATCTAAAAAAGCATGCAGATTACATGGAAAGGAAAGTAGCAGCAAAATGGCAAAAGCAAAAAAGAGACTACTGAACAAAAAGCAATCACCTAGACCAAGCCATTACAGAATTACAAAGAAGCACATGCGTGTCACAGGAAACTCCCCAGTCCTGAGCCATTAGATTGTTATAGGATGCCATTTTGTAGAGACAGCGCCGACAAAATGAAACGTTGGTGTCAAGATCAATAAGACAGTCACAAGATGCTGCATCACATCGAGTACGCAGAATGGGCGAGCAACGTCAAGGTCCAGGAGGTTGACAATTAATGCAGTATCACAACGCATGTGTCCAGATCTGTAACAAAAATATTAGAATCTGAGAGACCTCAGTGATTGATACCATCTAACTGAAAAGATGGTAAATAATATTAAACCACTAAGTGGTATCAACCAATGAGGACTCTCAGATTCCAATATTTTTCTATCTACTGGCTAAACACGATATAAACATTTTTTACTTTATTATATCTATAGCACTGTTTCAGGATATTTTCATGTGTTTATTTTCATTACTCAACCATGAATAGCAGCATTTTCATCTATAACAGCATTCATGAGATGTAACATTCACACACCTAATTTGTTGTTTGCATATTATGCAATTCTACTGCTATCGCTGAGTTTTAAACGCACATATTTTTAAATTTAATTTGCAACTTAAAACATTAACAACATAGTTCAACTAATATAAAATCGCACAAGTTCTGAAATCGCACGATGCGATAGAATCAGGCCCCCATCTAGTCTAACAATCTACTACACTACCGATACTACTAACAATAACACAGTATTATTATTACTGAAATATTTTACTTTAAGGTTTTCCTCTACATAAGATGAACATTTACTTTTCTCTACAGTAATAAAATGGTGGCAAGTCAATGAGTTGTCCTCGTCATTCATATTGGGTTATACAATTTCTGTGAAAACTTTTTCATTAACATCTGGTGACTGTAGGTTTTTGGAAACAAACTATTTTGTACTTCTTTTATTAGTGGGGGGTTTCAATACTAGAAAGCTTGTAATTGCTTGGAAAATACATGTGGTGGAGAGGAGAGTTTGAGAAAGATAGAGGACCCAGCTGACCATAAGAGCTTACACTCTACAGAAGAGACAGACCTTCTCGGTGACTTTGGAGAAGGAAAATGACTCTGCTTTCCAATCTATGCTACTGGTAGCTGCTGATCTGTGATGACCCAGGTACTGACAAGCACTGTGCAAGGTATGATGTCATAACTGCAGAGATTTTGGGGAAGCCTGCACGGCAATGGTAAATGATGTTTGCCTTTTCTCCGATGCTTCAGCAGTGTTGGAAATGATGCTGGGAAATTGTATTTTTTCAAACTTCGAATTGAATCTCAAAATGTTTTAACATGAAACTGCGAATTCTAGGAAATTTAACTCAAACTCAACACTATGTGGATCAATTTGTTCATCTCTGTAGTCAAGTATTAAACACAATAATACAACAATAATTTAAATAAATATTAATGGTCTGGGTCCTACAACAACGTGAATATATATATATATATATATATATATATATATATATATGAAAAGAAAAAAAGTAGAATCAGCACAATCTTGTAATACTTATCCGGTGCAAAGTCCTGTATTACGGTGCTCAGCCGTCCCAACCAGAAAATTCAAAAAACAGGCAGCACTCCTTCAATCAGTGAAGTGGACAGTTTATTTCACCACCTCATGTGATGCGACGTTTCGGAGTGAATGACTCCTTTCTCAAGCATGGTGCATACACTTCCTAGTGAGCCTTATATACATTAAAAGCTTAATCATTAATTATAAAAGTTTTAAGAGAAAAATACTATTACATATGTTCAAAGTGAATTCCATTATGTGCTATATAGTGTCATCATACAAAAGTGCTTATATAGTGCTAATCTGACTATTAAACTCTCCAGTTACAGTCAGTTACAGTATAAAGTGCATAACAATCAATTACTGACACCTTCAAATCAGCTGTGTATTTTAAAATTATCATAAGGGGTTTCCCTGTGCTTACACTTGCCATCAGCCTCGTGCAGAGCTTATTCCCGGCGTCTTCTAGGTATCTAGTGCGCACACGCACCTCATACATCGTCATATGATGCTATAGTGCTACTGCGCATGCGCGCAGTCACCGACGCCTTCTTCCTTACTGGAAAACTGGCGATTTTTGCCCAGAGCTCTATTAAACTTATTAATAACCGATCTTACTTACAGCTGGGCATAACAATTATTACAGGACCTATTCAATTATGCTAGGACCATGCCAGAAGGACCGCTAGCCAACCCTTAAGGAGAATCAGTGATCCCTCATGAGCGCCAATACTAGGGGGCAAGATGGTCAGTCTGACTCCCCAGCTCAGCTACCCACAGGCAAAAGGATCCCATTCACCACCATCCACGCCACATGTCATAACTGCAGAGATTTTGCGGACGCCTGCACGGCAATGGTAAATTATGCTTGCCTTTTCTCTGCTGCTTCAGCAGTGTTGGAAATGATGCTGGGAAATTTTATTTTTTTCAAAATTCGAATTGAATCTCAAAATGTTTTAACATGAAACTGCGAATTGCAGGAAATTCAACTCAAACTCGACGCTATGTTGATCAATTTGTTCATCTCTGTAGTCAAGTATTAAACACGATAACACAACAATAATTTAAATAAATATTGATGATCTGGGTCTAGGTATGGGATTGTAAGAATGATTTATTGTAAAGTGTATGTGTATAAGTATGTAAAACTGGTAATTGACACACATTTAATATGAAAATTGTATGGTTTAAAAAGAGGCATGTGGGCAATGACTAGTTGCTAGACAAAAGTCACTTGGTGACTGAAACGTCACATGGTCGCCCTGAAGGCCTGAATAAAGTCTTCTGAAGAACCTGATGCGGGAGTGCTGCTGTCATTTTTTCTATTATATTGAAGCAAGGATTGGTTTGCTGGACGGATTTGCACCCTGATTTTGTGTGCTGCTCAGAACTTTTTTTGTGTTATATAAATATATATGTATACACATATATATATATATATATAATATATATATATATATATATGCTCTCATCTTCCCTTGCTTCACCTTCAGAATATAATTTGTGGTATATAGTACTTGCATAGTTGCATTTTGATTAGTGATGAGCGAGTGTCATAATACTCGAAATCACTGTACTCATAGCGAGTACATTTTAATACTCGCATATTCGTCCGAATAGCGAGTCCAATGTTACTTAATTAGTGATTAGCTCTGTCCACACACATCCGGCTATAAAACAAGCATTTCCAGGACAGGGCGGGAGGGTGTGCTTTTTTGTGTTTCTACAGCATAAAACACCTTGCAGTGCTCCCTTGTCACAGAGACCAGCTTAGTTTGCTTAGTTTACATTCCCACGCCGGCAGGCCACGGTGACATGGGACGTGCGTCCCAGGTGGTAATAGAATATGGACTCACTGGACCACAGGGGGACCCGAGCCTGCCCGGACTAGGAATAGGCAGTGAGAGGCCTCTGTAGAATCTGAGCATGTGGGCAAGGTGGTAACATGCAGGATTAGATGACACCGCACAATTTCAGGAATTAAGAACATAAAGTTTACTAAACAACAAATGTACAGTCCAAAGTATGACAAGACATTAAGCCAGGCTCCCCACTGCGCACATCAGGCATGGGTGGACATCTCAGGTAGGCAGACATAGGGCAATGGCATGGCAGGAGGTCATCACGGGTTGATGCAGTCCAGAGTCATCTGGCACAGGCATATCAGGAGAACCTCTCTCTCAGGCTTCAGGCATAGCACTGGCTCAGCAGGAGAACATCAGACACTGACCTCAGATAGATGTCACCACAGGATCAGGGGCGGACCTACCGTGGTGCAACTGGTGCAGCGGCACCAGGGCCCCGACAGGCTAGGGGGCCCCCCTCAAGGCACGGAGAATAAGCCGACATGCTGCCGGCCACGCCTCTTCTAGCTGCCGGCCACGCCCCCTCACAGCAGCTCAGGAGCGAGGACAGAGCCCCAATCACAGTGCAGAGAGTGAGTCATGTGACCTCTCCTGCACTGTGGGGAGGACCTCACTCAACCAATCCTGGCAATGCGCGCGGGCCTCTGAAATTCTCTCCACATGGCTGATGGCTGTTCAGCATCAGCAGCAGCAGCAGCAGATGAGGGGACACAGCTCTGCACAAGGACCCAGGTACAAGGAAAGGGACCAAAGACAGGGCACAGGCTGAGGACAGACCCGGGGGGGGGGGGGTTTGCTGCTCTGTACACTGCTTTTATGCTTTTACAGGACCTGTGATGATGTCACATTGAGGGGAGAGTCAGTGGTCACATGATCAGCTCCTCAGTGTATGCAGGACTCTGCTGTGCTGGTTGTCATGGTGCTGGATGAGATGAAGTTTATGTCAGGAGGGATTTACAGTGTGGATGTAGCAGAGCCAAGTGTGTATGAGGTGTATGGAGCGGAGTTCAGAGTGTAATTTGTGGTGTACGGAGCGGAGCCGAGTGTGTACAAGATGTACGGAGCAGAGCCGAGTGTGTACATAGCGGAGCCGAGTGTGTACGAGGTGTACGTAGCGGAGCCGAGTGTGTACGTAGCGGAGCCGAGTGTGTACGAGGTGTACGGAGCAGAGCCGAGTGTGTACGAGGTGTACGGAGCAGAGCCGAGTGTGTACGTAGCGGAGCCGAGTGTGTACGAGGTGTACGGAGCGGAGCCGAGTGTGTACGTAGCGGAGCCGAGTGTGTACGAGGTGTACGGAGTAAAGCCGAGTGTGTACGAGGTGTACGGAGCAGAGCCGAGTGTGTACGTAGCGGAGCCGAGTGTGTACGAGGTGTACGGAGTAAAGCCGAGTGTGTACGAGGTGTACGGAACAGAGCCGAGTGTGTACGTAGCGGAGCCGAGTGTGTACGTAGCGGAGCCGAGTGTGTACGTAGCGGAGCCGAGTGTGTACGAGGTGTACGGAGTAAAGCCGAGTGTGTACGAGGTGTACGGAACAGAGCCGAGTGTGTACGTAGCGGAGCCGAGTGTGTACGAGGTGTACGGAGTAAAGCCGAGTGTGTACGAGGTGTACGGAACAGAGCCGAGTGTGTACATAGCGGAGCCGAGTGTGTACGAGGTGTACGGAGTAAAGCCGAGTGTGTACGAGGTGTACGGAGCAGAGCCAAGTGTGCACGTGGTGTACGGAGCAGAGCCGAGTGTGCACGTGGTGTATGGAGCAGAGCCAAGTTTGCACGTGGTGTACGGAGCAGAGCCGAGTGTGCACGTGGTGTACGGAGCAGAGCCGAGTGTGCACGTGGTGTACGGAGCAGAGCCGAGTGTGCACGTGGTGTACGGAGCAGAGCCGAGTGTGTACGAGGTGTACGGAGCAGAGCCAAGTGTGCACGTGGTGTACGGAGCAGAGCCGAGTGTGTACGAGGTGTACGGAGCGGAGCCGAGTGTGTACGAGGTGTATGGAGCGGAGCCGCATGTGTACGAGGTGTACGGAGCAGAGCAGAGTGTATGAGGTGTATGGAGCAGAGCCGAGTATGTACGAGGTGTACGGAGCGGAGCCACGTGTGTGCAGAGCCGCGTGAGTATGAGGCAGGGCCACATGTGCGGGACATATGGAGTAAAGCCGCGTGTGCATAAGGTGGATGGAGTGGAGCCGCATATGCTGGGGCGTCCTGTAGAGGAACCGCATGTGTACGGAACGGAGGCGTATGCGCAGGGCATGTGGAGCGGAGCCGCGTGCGTACAAGGTGTGTGTGCGCCAGTGGTAGTTCCCCGCGGATGCCGCTCACGTTCCTATAGTCCCGGCTGCCTCTACCGGCAGCATTCTTCACTCGAGTCCTGGCTGAGCTGTCTGCTTTTTGCAGCTCAGCATGGTGGGGCACAATGATGTCATCACTGAGTGCCACTGTGCTGATACGTGCAGAGCGAAGCAGCAAGAAGAGAGGTGAGTATTTACTTTTTTTTTTTTAACCCGTGAATACAGTGATGGGAGACTATGTAATGTGCAATATAACATAGGAGGAGTATGGGGTGCAATATACTATATGGAGGAATATGAGGGCCCATTATACTATATGGAGGACTATGGGACTGCCTTATACTATATGGAGGGCTATGCGGGTGTATTATAATATATGGAGGGTCGTGGAATGCATTATAATATATGGAGAACTATGGATGATGTATTAAAATATATATAGCCAATTATATAATATGGAAGCCATTTTAATGTATCTGGAGGGTTCTGTGGGGGCATGATAATATTTGGAGGGGTGTGAGGAAGCCTTTATACTTTATGCAGGGCTCTTTGAGGGTTGCGTTGTAAATAAATATTACAATCTATATGTTTACATTACTTTGTTGCGACTATGAGGGGAGGGGGGGCCCCCCAAAAATTTCTTGCACCGGGGCCCACTACAGTCTGGGTCCGCCCCTGCACAGGATGGACCCCAGGGAACAGGCCAGACATAGGGACACCAGCAGAACACGGAGAGCACAGGTCCAGAAACACCTACAGGGCAGCTTAGGACATTGGCTGGTCAGATCCAGGATACACAGGCAGGGCCATCACTTGTATACAAGGCAGGAGACTCTTCAGGAACACAGAGGAGGAGCCCATCCAGGAACACGAGTGCTACTGACTCTGAAACACAGGCTGGACCACCAGGACCTCAGAATGAACATCTGGACACAGACTAGACATCTAGGACAAAGGTAGGACATCTGGTCTCTGAACATCGGACATGACTCCTGGCAAGAAACGTCAGGGCCTAAGGAGGACATGAGGGACACCGGTAGTGGTCATCAGTGACACCGACAGCAGTCATCAGGGACACGGGCTTGTGGTCAACAGGGACACCGGCAGTGGTCATCAGGGACACTGGCATTGGTCATCAGGGACACTGGCAGCGGTCATCAGGCTCCAGTCATCAAACACGATCTCCAGGCATCAGGCAGTGGTCATCAGGCTCCGGACATCGGACTCGAGATCCAGGCACCAGGCAGTGGTTATCAGGCTCCCGACATTGGGAACAAGCTCCAGGCACCAGGCAGCGGTCATCAGGCTCCATTCATCGGGCACAAGCACCAGGTACCAGGCAGCGGTCAAAAGGCTTTGGACATCGGAAACGACCAGGAAAGGAACTCAAGCGGTATGGTGCAAGCACCACAGGATTGGACTGGAGCTGCATGACATGGGTAATACAGAAGCAGACTCGAGCTAAGCATTATGAGCACAGCAGAATAGTATAGGCATAACAAGTATGGACCGGAGCTGAGAGACACATGCTCCGCAGGAGTGGACCTGAGTTGGACGGTGTCATCAGTGACACCGGCAGCAGTCATCAGGGACATCGGCAGTGGTCAACAGGGACATCAGGGACACTGGCAGTGGTCATCAGGGACACCGGCAGTGGTCATCAGGCTCCAGGCATCAAACACGAATAGTATAGGCATAACAAGTATGGACCGGAGCTGAGAGACACATGCACCTCTGGAGTGGACCTGAGCTGGACGGTGTTAGCTAAGCACAGTAGTATGAGCACAGCATAGTACTTGCTCTTCAGGAACGCCGGACACCATCTTCAAAAGACGAACACAGGTTTATTCACGAGACACTGGTTACAGGAGACTCACAGTCACGGGGTACATGATTCAAACAAGAAAGACTTCAGGAAAATCACACAGCAGGAATCCACAAATCAAGGGCAAGAACTATGGTACCAACACATAGACAGGACGAGTCCAGGGGCAAAGACAGGCACACATCAGCTATCCCAGAATTGGTAGCAGGCAGAACAGGAGCTGAAGACAAAGCATACCAAGAGCAGCATACTGGACCAAACACACATGGCTAGGTTCTGCAACCTAATGAGATGCTCCGGCGACGCCCGACAAGGAAAGGGAACTTTAAATAAGAGCTGACCCTCAGCAATAGGCTGGGGACAGCAATTCAAGCACACACATTCCTCCTAATAAAAGTGGGGAAGGTGTGGCTGCAGGCACCCTAAGCACAGACAGGAACCAGTACAGCATAGCCAGCACAGCAACTGAGGCCTAGGGCATTTGGCAGCAGCTGCAAGCCTGGACACAAGTGGAAAGTCATACACCAGCTGCAGAGGACCTCACAACCCGTGAATTGCTTCCACAGTGGCAGGCAGGGACCGCACATGTTAATGGTCAACACGCGAACGGCTATGCAGCAGAGCAGGGAACTGAGCAGCATCCTAAAAGGTAATAGACAACAGTATCCCAGCTGATTAGCAGGAGAAGGAGCATCGGCTAAGAGCACAGACATGCATAGTAACTCCAGGGTAATAAGGTACAAACATACTGGTGACTCACTGTTACCGGGTTCTCAGGTCTCAGGCGTTGCTTCCCTTGTCACGGTTCGCGCCTGGGGCTGTGGGGGCGCGGTGGTCAGATCAAAAGGGATGAACGGATGGGGGTAATTCTTATTTGTCGTGACGCCACCTGTGGGAGTCGGGTGATGGCACCGGCGCTGCTTGGGCCTCCGGGGGAAGTGCGGCAGCTAGATGGGATGCTCCCCACAGGATGAGCGGAGTCCTCGGGGCCAGGAGCTGCACTCGATGGAATACGGCAGCTCAGTAGTTGCTGTGCAAGGTTAGTAACAGTTCTGAACAAAAGCACGGACACCAGATTCCTCTGTAACGGGTCTTTACTGTAACCGTCAGTATGGTACAGGGTATACAGTCTTGGGTAACGGACCGGGTGGTCCCAGCAATGACCGATGTTAGTTCAGAGCTCCGCGGTGTTCCTCCTTTATCTAGCTTTCCTATATTGGTTGCCGGTGTTGCCTTAGTGTACCAGTTCAGGGTGCTAGGGAGGCTTCTACTCGAATCCTTAGCTGGATCACGCTGTAAGGTTCTGTTTCCCAGTGGTGGGCCCCTGCTGGCAAGACAGCTTGGTTGCGGCTGTAGTGAGGTGATCCTAACGAGCGATTCCTTCACTCCGGTTTGCGGAACAGCGATGGACGTCCATTCGCCTCGGAACCGGTGATCGTGGTTTGGGCACGGGTATGTTTGAGCCCGTTCGGTGGTGCCCTTGTCTTGGTCTAGGTTACCGGTTGTCGTGCCCAGCCGGTAAGTTTGGCTTCAGGCTGCACGACACTGTGCAGAGCCTGCTCCTTTTTCTCCTACGTTACTCCAACTTCTCCCTACTTTCTCTAAGTTCCCCACACACACTACACCTACACTCCTCCCTCCAAGCCTGATTGGCCCTCTATTCTAAGTGGTGCATGTGGTGTATGGAGCTCTGATTTAACCATATCATCACTGAGACGGAACATATTACATCTTCAGTCAGGGATGCAATACCTTCCTGTGACGCACTCGTTGAGGGGCGCCACACTGGCGTTACACCCCCAGAGAGGCCCTAACATTCAATCTGCTCTCACTGAGGTGACTTCTCCCTTTGTGTACTGAAGGGAGCTGTCAATTTATGTCAGATTGATAATGATCGAAACATTACTCATGAGCATCAGCGTTACTTGCCATATAACGAACATCGCAAATACCGTACTATTCGTGCGAATAGCGAAATGCATTAGGCAGAACACAGTTTTAACGCAATCCTGCCGCAAGTGTGCCGACTTCCTGCAGTTCAGGCAAACCTGAGTTCATAAGTTCAAGTTTGCCTGATCTGCCGCAATTGCTAAAACCCATTGATGTGAAAGTAGCCTTGGAGTCAGGCTGCGCAAACGAATTAGACAAGAAGTTGTTTTCAATTTTGATTTGACCAACATTTTAAATTTTTTGGGACAGCTTGCACAACAGATTTAAATCACTGGACACAGATGAAACGATGCCTGGGGAATTATGAACAAATACAAGTCTATAATTACTGAAGCAGTCAGAAAAGCAATAAACAAGAGGCAGAAGAGACGCTCTCAGCCATGGTCAACAGAAGAAACAGTAAAGATCATTGAAGAAAGAAGAATGGCAAAAGCAAAAAGGTAACACGCAGTATCAGACAGCATTAGTAAAAGAATAAAGGGAGCCATTCGAGTAGACAAAGAACTTTATTACCAGAAGATATGTACTGAGATAGAAAATTAACATCTAAAGGGCAAGACCAACAAGGCAAAAGATCAAAGAGATACGACAAAAGTTTCAACATAGAGTGGGAATGCTGAGAGATGCCAATGCGACCAAATTAACTGAGCCAGAACAGATCATAGAAAGATGGAAAGAATACATGGAGCATTGCTACAAAAACAAGTTATTGAAGGAACTGGGACTGGACATGATATCAAACTGAACATCTTAAAAGAAGAAGTCCTTGTTGCAATAAAGCTTCTGTCAAAAATCAAAGCACCTGGATGTGACAAAATTCCAATACAACTAATAAAATCTGCTGATGCAGCAGTAGAAGTCATCACGTCTTTGTCAACAGATATAGTCTACTGGTAAATGGCCCAATTACTGGACAAGGTCCGTGTTTATTTATATTCCGAAGAAGGAAGATTCTACTATATGTAAAAACTATTGCGCTGATGACTCATGCCAGCAAAATATAAATGGCTACAGCCTTACTTTGAGTAAGAGTTGCAATAGGAACAATCAGGATTCAGAAAGGGCAGATGAACAAGAGATGTAATTGCTAACATGAATTGGTTAATGGAAAAGGCCAAAAAATACAAAAAGGAACTCTATTTTAGCTTCATCTAGGGATGGGCGAATCTACTCGCTAGACACATCTGTGATTTGTAAATCGCACACTACTCGCTATTACTCGCTTCCCGATTCATTAACATTGGACTCGCTAGACTCGCTAGACTCGCTAGACTCGCAACGAGTAGCGAGTCCCGGACTCGGACTCGCTAGAGTCAAGCGATTCCGAGTAATTTAGGATTCGCCCATCACTAGCTTCATCGACTACAGCAAAGTCTTCAACTGTGTTGATCACCTGAAACTTTGGAATACCATGAAGGATATGGTTGTGCTAAACCAGCTGATTTGCTTTATAAGGAACCTTTACATTGACCAGGAAGTAACAGTCCAAACGAAATACGGTGACACATCATTGTTCAAAGTAGAGCAAAGTGTCCGGCAAGGCTGCACACTGTCATTATTTCTCTTTAATTTATATACTGAAACTATTTTCAGGAAGGCTGGATTTTTTTTGCCTAAAATACAAAGAAAATGTGTCATCTTTAACTTTATTCCTTTTGGAGATCATGTCGTCTTCAACTTGCTTAAAGGGAACCTGTCAGCTTGTTTATGCCCCCAGCTACCACTGTCTGCACTTGTAGCTTTATAACACCAGTCTAATCATCCCTGTCTAAGCTCATGGTGTTATGTGAAAAAAAAGCATTTATACACTTACATTTCCTTATGTAATGAGGCAGTCAGTCTTCAGCTTGGAGAATGGAGACTGTTTGGCAGGTTAATAGTTAACATTTCAGCCTTATGTTAAAACATGTTGGTAGACCTGATGTGATGTCATAACCATGTGATACAATAGGCGGAGCTAAGTCCCTATAACATAATATGAGTTCGCTTGCTTAGCTCCACCCGCTATGGTCACATGATCATTACATCACACAGGTCCTTTAGCCATGCAAGTTAATAGTGAGTTAACCATTATTCTGCCAGACAGTCTCCCTCCTCCACAGTGTAGACTGAAATGTAAGTGTATAAATGCTTCTTTTTCACCTTTAACACTTACACTCTGAGCTCAGACAGGGATGATTAGAATGGTATTATAAAGCTACAGGTACAGATAGTAATAGCTGGAGGGGTATAAACCACCTGACAGGTTCCCTTTAACTGTTCGCAATGACACTAATTTTGACCAGGGGTGCCAAAACATTTGAATGCCATTGTATACATAAAATGTCACAGCATCTCACCCAAGTATTAAGTATTGTATCAGATGGCCACCACTTTGTTGGATACTGAGGACCAGGAATGGGTTTAAAATAACCTGAGACACCGCTTCTCAGAATTACCCATATCTTGACGTCATTGATGTAGGTCATGCCACATGTGACAATGTGGGGCCCTGTGTAGCAATGCAGACTGGAGGTCTGAACACTAAAGAAGCTTGATGGAGAGAAGACAGAGAAAACAATAGGAAACTGGAACAAGTATGCGTAAGGACCAGGCGAGATGAGTATAAGGTTTTCTTTAACCCATTTCTGGCAGATTTAATTTGCATCAAATTTATTTGATGTGAATCAAATTTCCTAACCAAATTCGAATGATCTACTAAATATGAATTTCCAACCTTGTTAGGATCTTCTCATGGCATATTCACTCAACAAAGGGCTTTGACAAAGTATGTAAAAAACCCAAACTAGGGCACTTCAGTCCACCTCCTTTTTCTTTACTACATGAAACTAATCAAGTTTCTAACCACTGAATCATTTTTTTGCTTTTTTCTTTAGTTTCATTACCTGTTGATTCTTATATTTACAATATAATAGACCAGACATAGATTCAATTAGGTCTAGCATCCCATATATCAAAATTAAGTACATATGGATGTTATTACCAATCATTTTCATATCAGAGCTCATTCTTCTGGGAGAAATATTGTAGGATATGTATACTCTATTTTATTAGTAATACATGGCATATATTATTGCAATTTTGAATGTTATCTGAACATTCCTTGGGAAAAAAAGGACGGTAAATGGAGCACTTATTGCTGACAAGTGTTATTGGCGTGTTTATTTTCTTTCCTTTCCTACGAATAGCGAGAATTCTTGATTTCTCGTTCGCTAAAACGTCTGGCAAGTGCAAAGTTCAAGTAATATGATGGGAACTATGGGTAAAAAAAATCCAAACTCCATAGATGTAATGTCAGCCTCACAGTAAAAGTGAAAAATGTGATGGATTACAACTATAGATTACCAGGGGTAATTGAAATTACAGTTTTGAGACTCTCTTTTAATTAGGACTTAGCATTGTGTCCTTACAGCAGACGCAACAGAAGAAATGTAATATAGAAATGGCAAGCCAACTATGTGATACATGATCGGGTCAGATCTACCGGAGCTAAAGACACTATTTTTTAACATCTCTATAGTCCGAATCATAAGGAAGACTAGGTCATCACTCTATATGATTTCCATATGCCTTTAATAGGAGTTTTTCTGAGACAAGTCCTGTAATGTGGTGTCTCTTGGATCATTTGGGGTTCATAGTAAAATCTGTACTACATGGCTACAATTGATGGCAAACACTCAGCCGAATGAAGTATCTACAGTGCACCTAAAGTGTTAACCTTCCATAAGCTGTGTAGTGACTGGAGATGTTACTGCATACTCCAGTCCATTCACTTTGATTACAGAGAGTGTGCTAAGTACCATTCACAGTCGCTATACCATTTTGGTTGTGCCATGATACCTTCATTCTGCTCATTGTTGAAGATGTGAAGAGTTGGATCCCTTCTGGTCTGATATTGAACACCTATCCTAAGGAAAAATCTTCTTAACGTGCCAGAAGAATACATAATTTACTTTCATTGAATTATAAATGATATGACCAACATATGACAATCATACAGTACTAGTTGTGATGCCTGCTTTAATTACGTTATCCACTTGGGTAAGAGCAGACAAGTCGCCAACATAAACAGTGACACATGGCATAGCCATGGCAAGCCTGCATTATACTGAGAAGGCAAGCAAGCCAAATGAAACTCCCCTGATGACATACCCTGTATAGAAACGCGTCGGGAGGCACATGGAGGGATGTTTGCAACCCTGAACTGGATGAGGTGGTTGTCATAGAAAAGGACACATTCTGGAAGGGAAGGTTCAGCTGGCTATGCATTCATCATCAGAACGTCCACAAGATGGGTGACAACGTTCTGAATTATTGACTTGCTAGAATTTTGTAGGACAATAGTCCTGAGTTATTGGCTACGCATGTTTAAAGGCACACTAAAAAACAAATAATTATACGTGATTAGCTGATACTCAAGCAAAATCATTGTGGTCCTTGAATGTTGATCAATTGAGCTTAGTATCACTTTACAAGGATCTACTAACACTTGTCACACTGGTTTTAATTGGTCAATTTAGGTATATATACCTTTTTAAATAGATCAGTAAAAGTTAAGTTTTATGTCTTTTACTTTATCTTTTGTTGCCATTCACTGCTGGGCTTAACTGCATTAATCACCATTACAGTGTTTTTTTCAATGCTGGAATGGCACTTTAAATATAACCTTCCAGTCATATATGTACTCCCCTTCCAATGTCTTCACCTTTTACTGATGGTGGTCCATCCCTGCAGTGCCATTTTGTGCCCATAACTTCTGACTGGCTGAAAATCAGAAGTTACATCACAAGAGCTCAATGAATCTCTACGAGAGCCAGAATGAGGCACCCATAGAGATGTATTGAAAAGTGACTTCTGGCACTCTTCATGAAACAGTGCATGTGCAGGCAGGTCACTTTGCACCAGAGCCTGATAGAGCAATTGCAATAGCCGATGAAGCCACCATAAGGTGAGTATCAGACAGGAGGCATGGGACTTGCATTTATTGCACCATTACAGCCATGCTTGGTGCTTTAACGCAGTTATGGCAATAAAAGGTTAAAACAATACTATGTAAAATGACACGACGTTCACAAACAGGAGGCTGTAGACTTTCTAACAAGCAAGAAATTAAGCAACACCCATGGTGTAAAGTTCAAAATAGTCAAGGAAAATATTGCCATCTGGGGTCTTTAACTTTATCAAACCTATAAAATATTTCCCAGTGTAGTTTCTGGCTCAGCAGACCCCGAAATGATCTAATGCGGGAGCCACTGTTTTTACTCAAGAGAGCCTTATTTAAGGACGAGATTGCTTATTGTAAAATGAAAAAAAGTAAAAGTGCAGAATTTAATAAAGTTCAGGCAATTAGTTTGTCATGATGCCCTATTATTAATAAAAGGTCCTGTAAATAATATTGAAATGTGTAAAGAATATGCGGCAGGCTGACTTCCTATTGTCGAAACTATTATTTGTTGAGGTGTTAAATACACAGTTTCTTAACTCCTTACTGACTCACAGACCTATGGCGGTCAGTTAGAGGCCTTATTCTAAAACACTATGAATACATACATGAATACATACAGTATAAGATAGCAGTCATATGGAAGCAGCAGAGGGCAACAATTGTTATCCCTGTCCGGGGCATACTGAGGAGGCAAGAGAGACAGTGCAGGACCTAAGTGCAATAAGTATAAAATTACTGAAACACAAATGTTTGGGTGCTGCTCACCTTAGTAGTAGTCTTAGTACAAGAAAGAAGAAATATCAGCTCACCATTGATGTCCTTCTCTGAGAATCCCCTTCATAGTTTCGAGCCCCAAGCTTTGGGGTACTCAGGTATCAGGCTCCAAGGGGTTAACGCTCCTGTGTCACGGGGAGTGGTGGCCGCGCCTGATCCCGTGTCCTGGGGAACTTCTTTGAAAAAGGGGAATTATTTACAGAGGATTATATTTACAGTTGTCGTGATGCCACCAGTAGTTTCTGGTGAGGAGTCACCAGCACCGCCACAGTCCGCCGGATGTAGATGGTAATGCGGCTAGTTGGCAAAGTCCTCAACAGTATAAAAAAAGATCAGGATTACCCCTGGTCTTAGGGAAAGATTCCACACTCTAGATAATTAGTCATATCAGGAATGTAGTATTATGGCCAAAACACTCTCTTACTCACTCCATATTACAGGGGTCTCTCATAAATCCCCAAGTTCTTAGTGTTCTAGTCCTATAATACCCCCACCATCCATCTACATCAATTTCAGCTTGTTTAAGATATTTAGTACCTCTCGTTATAAGGGAGTCTTTGCACTCACTTTACCCTGGTGCTGCTGCTCCTACTTTTTTATTTTTAGAGGATAGATAGATAGAGAGAGAGATAGATAGATAGATAGATAGATAGATAGATAGATAGATAGAAAGATAGATAGATAGAAAAAACTGGGTCAGGGAGCAGCATAAACAGCTGAAAAGCAGGTGCAGGCAAATCAAACCTTATCTTTAAAGGTTGTAGACAAATCCGGGTCTGGAGAAAGACTTGCAGCACTCCAAGTTCTCAATGTGATAAGAACTTTCTTTATTAGGACAGGCACAAAAACATGCAACGTTTCAAGTCACAAGGACTTTTCCCCAGACCTAGATAGATAGATAGATCCAAAAAATGACTGCAGCACTCCAATTGAGGTGGATGATGCCTTTATTGGGCCCAATAAAGGCATCAACCACCTCAATTGGAGTGCTGCAGTCACTTTTTTGGATTTATTAGACAGAGCAAGTAAAGGTTTGCTGGGCTGATTTGCACCCATTAACCAGTTGTGCTGCTCAACCTTTTTGATATAGATAGATAGATAGATAGATAGATAGATAGATAGACATCTGACAGATATAACTTCACAACCACACAAGACATTATTAAATTGTACCCTTTATTGCCTGGCATGTGAAGCTTATTGTCCAGCTTAATATTAATCTACTAAATATATAAATTAATTAATAATTGCAAAAAAATAATGTTGGTTCCCCCCATTTTTGGTAACCAGCAAAGGTAAATCAGACAGATGAAAGATTGTTCTGCCCATTCATGTGCAGGAAAAAGAAAATTCATAGTATAATACCAGTTATAACCCTTAGAAGTCACTAAATACCCATTTATGTTGTTTCTGCTCAAACAAGAATGCCTTCTTTAAGAATGAGTTATTCTATGTGGGACCTTCCCCCTCCTTCCTTCTGAGAGGGGAAGACTCGCAGACATCTTGCTGAACGTCTGAGGGATCAGACATATTGTCTCTAGCTCCTCTCCTCTCTTCCTACAACTTTCTACCTTTTGTCAGATAATTCCAGTAAGAGTAAAACACAGTTACATATTATGCTGGGTTCTGGGTAAGCAGGTGAAGGCTGCAGCCATTGCACAGAGTGTAATAGAAGTGAGGTATATCATGATTTGTAATCCTGCATCCTACTGTAGCATGTTCATGTACTATATGTAGTTAGATGTGTTTTTGTGTAGAATCTGTGTATGTAGATTATTATACAGCCACTGTGTAGAATCTATCTTAGCCATAATGCTTCTAGCACTGTATGCAGATAGATGTATTTCTGTATAGAGTAGAGCCTGCTGCAGTGACATTTACCCTGGATACTGATGTTCATTGTACTCTGTGTTATATTACTGCAGTGCTAGTTTCTTTAATGTACCCGATACTGTATTATAGTTTTTACCATATCATCAAGTTCACATCATCACCAATAAATCAAGACTTAAGCACTAGTGATGAGCGAGCACTAAAATGCTCGGGTGCTCACGCCCCCTGACGAAGGAGGACCGACATGCGCATTGGGGCGCATGGACCAGGGTTATAGGACGCCACACCAGACTCTCCCCTGCCATACTTAAGGTATATCTTACTAATTGATACACACAACATCTTATAGTGAATGTGAAGCTATTAATGGACTGCAGTGGTATAGCTGTGTATACTGAGCAGAACGGTGGTGTAAGCTACAAGTTACACCCTTGTTGATTGCTCTTGAACTATAATGTTCAGTGTCATGAGGCAATGGATTGCATAGGCATAACAGTGCACATTGTGCAGCATGGAGGTATAAGCTACAAACTATATAATTTGATTAATGTTACCAGGTTATAACATTAGGTTGTATGCGGCAATAAATAGATAATTACCATCCAAGCTGGGTACTTGGTACTTTATACATTCAAAGACCTACCCACTGTTTTTTATATATTGCAATTCTATACATATAGTTTATAGCTATACCCATGCAGTTGATGCTTCACTATATTAATGTAAAGAGTATACTTTGGCCATATGAGAGGGGGGAAACATCACCCATAGTGTATAACACGAAGTATGGGAAGGTCTGGTCTGTCATATGAGTGAGCATGTCACTTACACCTGATATCCTTGAGCATGTTGATGTATCATTTACACTCAAGGAGAATGTAGTTATGGATAGTAATAATGTCTTTAATAATGTTCCATAATATTTGATGTATACAATATCAGTGACCCCTGCCATATTATGTATATAGTCCAAATACCCTGTCACCATGTCTGTATAGCACATTGCACTTTATACTGCACTTTAATAAATATGAAATCAATACTATTCATGAGTTGTGTCGCTGAAGTTTTGTATGGTTAAATTGTAGGTATCGCGACCACCGAATATTGCAGTCCAGGTACTGTTTGGGAATTAAAAATTCCCAAAAATGTGTATTAGTATTGTTTGGAGTTTGTTTCTAATAGTATAATACCAGTTATAACCCTTAGAAGTCACTAAATACCCATTTATGTTGTTTCTGCTCAAACAAGAATGCCTTCTTTAAGAATGAGTTATTCTATGTGGGACCTTCCCCCTCCTTCCTTCTGAGAGGGGAAGACTCGCAGACATCTTGCTGAACGTCTGAGGGATCAGACATATTGTCTCTAGCTCCTCTCCTCTCTTCCTACAACTTTCTACCTTTTGTCAGATAATTCCAGTAAGAGTAAAACACAGTTACATATTATGCTGGGTTCTGGGTAAGCAGGTGAAGGCTGCAGCCATTGCACAGAGTGTAATAGAAGTGAGGTATATCATGATTTGTAAATCCTGCATCCTACTGTAGCATGTTCATGTACTATATGTAGTTAGATGTGTTTTTGTGTAGAATCTGTGTATGTAGATTATTATACAGCCACTGTGTAGAATCTATCTTAGCCATAATGCTTCTAGCACTGTATGCAGATAGATGTATTTCTGTATAGAGTAGAGCCTGCTGCAGTGACATTTACCCTGGATACTGATGTTCATTGTACTCTGTTTTTATATTACTGCAGTGCTAGTTTCTTTAATGTACCCGATACTGTATTATAGTTTTTACCATATCATCAAGTTCACATCATCACCAATAAATCAAGACTTAAGCACTAGTGATGAGCGAGCACTAAAATGCTCGGGTGCTCTGGCCGAGCATCTCAAGATACTCTTGTACTCGGCCAGAGCACCGAGCCCAATGTAAGTCAATGAGTGACAGGCTCCGCCCACAGACTTCCGGTTATAAAAAGAGTAATTCCGGAAAAGGGCGGGAGGGTGGGCTTTTTCAAATCGCTGCAGCATATAACACCTTGCTGTGGCCCCCAGAGGGATCCTATCAATTAATCTGCTCCTTGTATGGTGCCAGCTCACTGTGTGCACTGAAGGGAGCTGTGTACATGTATCAGATCGCTATTTATTACCGAGCGGTCCGAGCATCTCGGCAGTACTTGGTGCTCGCCGAGCACCCCGAGTACCGAGATACTCGTGCGAGTACCGAGTAGCGCCGAGCATACTCGCTCATCACTATTAAGCACCCTTACAGTCTGTTTAAAGGGGAAGTGAACAAGGGTTAAGCTGTATGCTAGATATCCACAGCACCACATGTGGAAGAAGGCAGAACAGTAAAAATGGACTCTGGCCGAAGGTGGTGGTTACATGGACTATGCGGGACTGTTAACACTCACGTTGCACCACACACAGGTATCGCATCTGCCGCTATACAGTCACAAGTAGCAGGAGCACATCCCTAGTAAAAACAGATCGCTGAATAAGGGGGAACCGGTAGTTGAACGGACTGTATGGGACTGCTTACACCCACGCTGCACCGTATATGAATATCACAGCAGCCGCATAGAGTTGCAGGAAACAAGAGCGCAGCCCCTCCCAGCAAGTGCAGCACATATCCTGCCACACTGAAGCTCGTTTATCTAAAGATCGTTTGTCTAAAGACTCAGATCCACACTGAAGCACCCAGCTCAAAACAAGGTCACGAGCAGGCTCTAGCAAGTCATGAATAGCAGAGCTTGCTAATGTGGCTCATGCTGAGGCGGCAATAGTGAGGTCCTCCTTCGCTGCACAAGAGATACAATTAAAGCTGAGACGAGCAGAACTACATGCAGAGCAAGAAGCACAGAGTCAGGGTCTGCGAGCATCTCTAGAAAGAGTTGCCACAAACAAGGAGACAGCAGCTGCAATAGCTAAAGCAAAGTAGTTGGAAGCTGCAGAGAATTCTGGCTATGAGAGATGCAGCAACATTCTCGGATTGGATCTAGACCTGCAGGATCCAGCACAACGTATCACAGAGTACGTCATTCAGCATCAACATTTCAGCATAGACAACAGCCTTGATGCACCACATCAACCAGCCTACGCTGATTACCAGCGATCCAACCCTGAACTTTGCTACTTCAAACGAGATGACACTCAGCACGGAGATGTCGGCCACAGCTACTGCACCACTAAGCAGAAGGTACAGCTCCTGTTCTGCCTTAAAGAGACACCTTCCTCTCCAGGGAGGTACTATACAGACTAAGCCAGAAATGTCCAACAGGAATGGGGATGCACCACACACTAGATATGACTATAAGACACCGGTTCGTACTATCACCGACCAAGCCACCATGGATTTTGCAAAGTTGTTTGCTCGCTGAGAACTTGTTACAAAAGGACTTGTAAAGCCGAGAACTATAGGTCATGGCGAGCCTCGTTCCAGAACTCCATCCAGGGTCAGGACCAGTGGCGTAACTACCGCGGTTGCAGCGGTTGCGGCTGAGACCGGGCCCCGAGCTCCCCGGAGGGCCCTACTTCCTGTGCCCCCAGCCACCCGCCGTGACCGCGAAAGCGCCGTAAGAGGAGCTGAGGGAAGACTGGAAGTGACAGTGATCACTTCCTGCAGCTACACAGCAGTGCCCGCCCCTCCAAAAGCCGGGAGAGGCAGAGCAGGTAATCGTGCGCTTGTCACCCGACCGGCACCACTAGCACCACCACCCCACCCCCGCTTCTCACACTGCCGGCATCACTTGCACCAACTTCTCACCCGGCCGGCACCACTAGCACAACCCCCCCCCTGCTTCTCACACTGCCGGCATCACTAGCACCATCCCCCCCCCCCCCCCGCTTCTCACCCGGCCGGCACCGCTTAGCACCCCATCCCCCGCTTCTCACCAAGGCGGCCCCTAAGTGACTCTTGCACTGGGGCCCGCGGGACACTTGTTACGCCACTGGTCAGGACCTATCCTGTAGCAAGGAGTTACCTCTCCTAGTAAAGTGGCTTGGAAGCGAGTCGGTTGAGCATGCCAAAAGACAAAGAGACATTAATATAAAGCATTCACACACAGGTCTTTGCAATGTGTGGGAAAGACTCTATAAATTGTATGGGTCCATCGAAGTCTTAAGGTACCGTTACACGAAGTAATATTGTTTGCAATTTCACTGGCAATTTGCTGGTTGCAGTGAAATCATGAACACATTGTTCTATTTTGTTGCCGTGTACAAAATTGAACAATGTGTCCATGATTTCACATGAGTCAGCAAATTGCCAGTGAAATTGCAAGCAATATTGCTTTGTGTAACGGAGAATGCTTTGTACAAAAGAATTGATGATTTCACTAAGATAGGGCCTAAAGATTATTAAAAGCTCAGAGAGTTGAGTGACTTGTTGATAGCGTTACAGGTTGCCCGGAGGAAGGAGATTTGCCCGGATTGGCATTCTTATACCCTGCCAGGGGTGTCAATCCATGCAAAAACTTCTTTACAATGTACAAGAAAAGTGGGTCACGTATGGTTCACGATATAAGCAAGCTCATAACGTGCCGTTCCCTCCTTTCACCATGTTTATGGATTTTGTCACCCAACAAGCAAAGATGAGAAATGACCCTAGTTTTGACTTCACTCTGTCATGTCCCACTACCCCCGGTGTAAAACCTAGTAGGACACCCGTGGCAGTCAACAAAATTTACATTGTTTCCACAGCTCCTCCTCACAATGCGAGTAAGCCACCACCAGAAGAGAACAAACCTCAAGATGTCAGCAAGCAGTGTCCTCTACATAGAAAACCACATCCTCTACTAAAATGCAGAGCCTTCAGTGAGAAGTCTTTAGAGGATCGTAAAGGTTTCCTCAAGGAAAACAACATCTTCTTCAAATGCTGTGCCACAACTTTGCACCTGGCCAGAAACTGTGAAGCTAGCGTGAAATGTGCAGAATGCAGCAGCAAGGATCACAATACAGCCTTGCACCCTTGACCACCTCCTTGAGTGTTGTCGCAACCAGAGAAGCACGATGGAAAGCAGAAGAACACTGACGAAGACACCCCTGTAGTCACCTTTCAATGTACGGAGGTCTGTAAGACACTCACAGGAGGGAGATCCTGTTCAAAAATCTGCCTTGTCCGAGTCTACCCAGCAGGCCGCAGGGACAATGCACTCATGATATATGCAATCCTGAATGACCAAAGCAACAAGTCCATCTTCTTCAACAACTTCAGCATTGTAGGCCCTAGTTCTCCCTACTCCTTGAGGACGTGTTCAGGTACCATTGAGACAGCGGGGAGCAAAGCAACCGGATACAAAGTGGAGTCCATAGATGGCGAGATCTGCCTATTGCTACCAACCATCCTGGAGTGCAACCAGATTCCCGACAACTGGTCCAAGGTACCTTCACAGGAGGTAGCAGCACATCACCCCCACCTCAAGTGTATAGCTCATCTGAAACCTGAGTTGGATCCAAGATCCAATATCTTTACTACTGGGAAGAGATATACTACGAGTCCACAAGACTAAGGAGTATATTAACGACTTCCAGAATGCTCTATACACACAGAGGCTCGACCTTGGTTGGGTCATTGTAGAAGAAGTCTGTCTAGGAGGAGCACACAAGCCAGCCTCAGTCAACAGTATGCTCACCAGCACACTAGAAAATGCACGCCCATCTATTTTCCAGCCATGTCAGAATAGTCTGCTGGTAAAATAATTACTGAGCAGCACTCCCCTCTCTTTCCCTTTCTCAGTTTCTTCCAATGAAGACCACTCCTGTGAAGGTGAACAAGACCATATAGGATGTACTGTCTTCCACAGGACAAAGGACGACAAAAAGGCAGCGATGTCCATAGAAGACAAGATGTTCTTGGACATCATGGATCGAGAGATAGTCAAAGACAAATCAAACAGTTGGGTTACACCTCTACCATTCCAGCCATAGAGAAGATGCCTACCCAACAACAGGGAACTGGTCTACAGTCGATTCATCTCCCTCAGATACAAGCTTCAGAAATCACCTGAGACAAAGGAACATTTCTTTACCTTCATGGGGAAGATATTTCAGGACAACCAAGCAGAGATTGCACCTGCACTTTGACACTCAGAGGAGTTTTGGTACTTATCCATCTTCGGAGTGTACCATCCTAAGAAGCCAGGTCAGATAAGAGTGGCATTTGTCTCAAGTGCCAAATGCAAAGATGCCTCGTTAAATCATGTCCTACTTTCAGGCCCAGACCTCAACAACAGACTTCTAGAAGTGCTACTCTGTTTCTGCAGAATACAACAGATGTTCCACTGTTTTCACATCAAAGAGGAACACAGAGACTACTTGAGGTTCTTCTGGCACCGTGAAAATGACCCGGATAAAGACATCACACCGAATGAGGGTACACATCTTCGGAAACAGTCCTTCCCAGTCACTATCTACGGCCTCCGAAATTCCGCAAAAGAGGGCAAAGAAAAGTATGGGTCAGATGTCAGATCCTTTGTAGAACAAGACTTCTATGTAGATGACTGTGTGTAGTCCACACCAACAACTGAGGCTGCAATCAGTCTCCTAAAGAGGGCTCAAGAAATGCTCGCTCAGTCTAACCTAAGGCTACACAAGATTTCCTCCAACAGCCGAGAGTTAATGGAAGACTTTCCCTCTCAAGACCATTCCAGCGATCTAAAGGACTTAGACCTAAGCATTGACTCCCTTCCCATGCAGTGGAGCCTTGGATTGCTTTGAGATCTGAAGACTGATGCCTTTACCTTTCAGATAAGCAAAGATGAGAAACTCTTCAAGAGCAGAGGAGTTCTTTCTTTTGTGAATTGCTTGTACGACCCTTTCGGGTTCGTAGCTCCAGTAACCATCCAAGGCAAAATGATGCTAAGGGACTTCACTCAAGAAACATCAGATTGGGATGATCCATTTCCAGTAGAAAAAGCAGACCTGTGGGTAAAGTGGTAGAAGTCTCTCAAAGCCTTGACCGACCTTATGCTCCCGTGCCATCCACAGAAGTCAAAACATGAAGGCTTTGTATTTTTTGTGACACATCAGTGAAAGCGATTGCAGCAGTAGTGTACCTCAAAACCACAGACGTGAACGAACAGAGCCACATCGGGTTCGTCACAAGTTATACAAAACTGGCGCCACTCCGTGAAAACACGATACCCAGATTGGAACTCTGTGCTGCTGTCCTCGCAGTTGAGTGGGCGAGCTTATCTCGGATGGGATGAATCTGGAGATCAAAGATTCCGAGTTCTACACTGATAGCAAGGTGGTCTTGGGATACATCTGCAACGAGACGAGACACTTCTTGTCTACATCAAAAACCGGGTGCTGAAGATAAGATGATCTAATTGCCCTAGTCAATGGCACTACGTGTCTTCTCACCACAATCCTGTGACTAGATCTATCGCCCAGTCATCTTAAGGACACTACGTGGTTCACAGGAATTGCCTCCTTGTACCCTTCGACGTCCGACATCACCAAGTCTGTTACATTCAAACTAGTGGATCAAGATGGACACGAAGAGCTTTTTTCCTCAAGTGTCTGCTGTGCATACAAAGATTTCAAGTTATCACCTTCAAACTCATCAATTCAGCAGGTTGTCAACCTGGAAGTCACTCGACCAAGCCATTGCTAGTCTACCCCTAAGTAGCTCAGCTTTTCAAGACAGCACTTTCAATTTATTCTGGAGACCTGGCAGTTTACACCTCTGCCTTGTTACCTACGCAGAAAAACCCTCCTTCCGAGTGTGCCACCAATAGAAGTCAGTGAGAGAGACCTTTACAAATGGCAAAAGAAGCAAGTACAAAGTGTCTACAACATTTTCTGTGACAGATGGAGAAAATGGTACCTCTCCACCCTACAAACCAGGACAAAGTGGCAGAAAGACCGGCCAGACGTCAAACCTCATGATGTCATACCCACAAAAGATATCGGACCTTTTCACATCTGTATTTGGGCTGCATTTGCATTTGTATGCATTTTTACCACTAAAAAGGCATCCAAACACTTACATTAAAGCACCCATAGGCTGCAATACAAAATGCATTGCAAACACATGCAAAAATGCATGTCATTTTGCATAAACACAAAACACATGCTTTTTTGCAAACACAGCCAAAAATGTAAGCTGTTGCATCTAGGGCTGCGTTTGTAAAACGCATGCGTTTTGCATTGTTGAAAAACTGACATGCTATTTTGCATGCATTTGCAATGCGTTTTGCATAGCAGCCTATGGGTGCATTAATGTAAGCCCTTAGATGCTTTTTAGCGGTAAAAACACATACAAAAACAAACGCAGGCAAATGCAGTGCAGCCTTAGATGTGAACTGGGCATCCAGTCAAACCTTTTGGATTGGCTACTCAAACTTGTCACCCAAATTTTCCCAAGCAAGTATGGGAAAGTATGCAAAGTAGAGGTTAGAGTGAGTAGGCTTGGGGAGAACAAACTGTTTCTCCGGCCAGTAACTGAACTTGTGTTGCTGTTTTCCCACAAGAGTCTAATAGTGGCATCCATTGATGCCAAGCGGGGAGTGTTCTGCCCATTAATGTGCAACAAAAAGAATATTCATAGTGTAATACCAGTTATAACCCTTAAAGGTCACCAAATACCCATTTATGTTGTTTCTGCTCAAATAAGAATGTCTCCTTTAAGAGTCACTCTATGAGAGACCGCCCCCTCCTTCCTTCTGAGAGAGGGAGACTTGCAGACATCTTGCTGAACTTCTAAGGGATCAGACTTATTGCATCTAGCTCCTGTACTCTCTTCCTACAACTTTCTTCCTCTTGTCAGATGATTCCAGTAAGAGTAAAACTCTATTACATGCAATGCTGGGATCTGTGTAAGCAGGTGTAGGCTGCAGCCATTGTACAGAGTGTAATAGAAGTGAGGGATATCATGATTTGTAATCCTGCATCCTAGCATGTTCATGTACTATAAGTACTTAGATGTGTTTGTGTGTTATTATGTGTATTTAGGTTATTATACAGCCATTGTGTAGAATCTATCTTAGCCAGAATTCTCCTAGCACTGTATTCAGATAGATGCATTTCTGTATAGAGTAGAGCCTGCTGCAGTGACCTTTACCCCAGGTACTGATGTTCATTATACTCTGTGTTATATTACTGCAGTGCTAGTTTCTTTAATGTACCAGTACTGATTGTGATTATTCTATACCCTGTATTATAGTTTTTACAATATCATCAAGTTCATATCATCACCAATAAATCAAGACTTAAGCACCCATACAGTCTGTTTACTGGAGAAGTGAACGAGGGTTAAGCTGTATGCTTGATATTCACAGCACCACATGTGGAAGAAGGCAGAACAAAGATGATATTATCCAGCTGGTAAGGTCTATGGCTAATGAGCCCTGCTGAGCCTAAAAATACCAGTTATCAGCTGCCCCAGAGGAGGCGGATCATGAGATCCCCCAATTTTATCACATCTCCTTGGCTATTTCCGAATGCCCTGGTGTCTTGACAATTGGAGTAATAGTTCTTGGGGTTTACATTAGCTCTGAAATGTCAAAAAACACAGCTGGCATCAAGCCCTGGTGCTAGTAATGGAGAGGTGTCTATCAGACATCTTCATTACTAGGTCAGTAATATTAAGTAAAAACACTTAAAAAATACTTTATTGAAATAAACACTCCTACCACGTTCCCTCATTCACCAATTTATTTTAAAATTAAAAAACAAAAATCCCACACAGGTCTGATGTAGTCCACCAAATCAGATGTAGCCCAATCTTTTGTCCACAAATGAAAACGTAAAATAAAACATTTTATTACAAACAAAAAGTAAAAACCCCACGCAGCTCTGACATAGTCCAGTGAATCTGACAAACAAAGACTATGAAGCCTTCTTCTGACACTTTATAGGCTTTGCCAACAGCCACTTCCAGGTTAAGCTGCGCTCTGCATGACTTGGCAACTCTGTAGAGTGATAACATTACTGATGCCACTACTCTTACTCGTTGCCAGGTCTTGTGCAGTGCAGTATGGCCCAGAAGTGGTTCCTAGCAAACCTATGGAATTTCAGAATGAGGCTTTGTTGGTCGGAATCGCTGGAGTATGTCAGACCTACGTGAATTTTTTTCTCTTTTTTAATGAAGTGTTGTATAAATAAAAGTGTCATAGGTATATATTTCAATAAAGTAACATTTGGGTGTATGTATGTTTTTTTTCTTCTTTTATAACTGGGCTAGTATTTGGAGTATATGATTGACTCCTCTCCATTACTAGCTCCAGTGCTTGATGTCAGCTGTTTTTTGGACATTTTACTGCTGATATTGACTCCAAAAACCATTGTCCCATTTGGCAAGGCACTGGGCATCAGGAAGAGTCAAGGTGCATTGGAGCATCTCGTGACGCTCCACTTCTGGGGCAGCTGCAGGATGGTATTTTTTATCTATCCAATATATTTACACATAAAAATCAGCAATTCCTTGAATGCATTTTATTCTGGTACGTGTCACACAGATGGAAAATGGATGTCACCCGTGTGCTGTACGTGGTTTTCACTGACTCATAGATTTGAAAATGCTGCAACATTACAAGTTCATCAAAAGCTCATTATGAGAGCACAGCCTCAAAGGGGTTTCCAATGAATAAAGTTAATTTTAAAGTTCATTTTAATCAATAGATCTTGAAATATTAATAATTTCCACAATTGGATGCTTAAGAAAAAGGTTTCTGTGCTGAGATAATCTTATATATGTGTCCTTGCTGTGTTCTGTGTAATGGATGAGTCTGACTGTACAGGGACATGGTCTGATCATATCACATGTCCTGTGCTGAGATAATCTTATATATGTATCCCTGCTAAGTATGGTGTAATGAATGTGTCTGACCCTACAGGTGTCAGAACGGGCATGTACACTAAGGGGAACACCCGGAGGCTGATACCACACAACTTTATATAGAGATCCATAAGGTAAAAATTCCACAAAAACAAAATATAAGTTACTATCCCATAATTTCCACATAAATTCTATCCAAAAATATATTTAAATGAATGCAGAAAATAATTAAAATAAAAACCATGTTCAGAATGCAGAGATTAAACCCCTGTCCGTCACTGGAACCGCTGGAGCGCTTCCGGAGGCAGGGGGGACGAACTCCTATGTGCTGCAATTACGGGGGCATTTCTGACAGCTGCAGGGGCTCACCTGACCGATGCAAGAGTCCATATAAAACATCCGGTAAGAGTGGGTTTAGCTCCTCCCTGATGAAGCTTGCTAACACTCACGGTGTGTGAAACATACGTCCTGGCTTTATGTGGGGTCTTAACCTGTTAGCTTGCCCTTCTATCATTCCCTCAAGGTTAGCCATTACACCTTAAATCCTGGACACAGTCCTTTACTGCTGCTAATGTTGTGTGCATAACCTGAGGGGTATATATCATAGTCACAGCTATGTGGAGCCAATTTTGGCTGCAGTGAATTCAGTAATATGCAGAGATCCTCAATACATGTTTTTCACTCATATCACGCTGCTGCATCAGGGAGAAATTAAAGAGGATGATGTATAGGTGTTACCTATCATATTAAAGTTTTTTGACTACCTCTCTTTTTTCTTCCCCCTTTATTTTTGATGTACAAATGTGGCACCCCAGGAGTCTGGTTGCCACAGTGGCATTGCCTCCCTCACAAGGGGTGATGTCATGCTTGGAAGCAAGAAGGGGTCCCCACACTAGGTAACACCAGCATCCAAAACCTGTCCCACTCCAGGGCTGAAGGGGGAGCTCTAAACCCAGTTTCATGGGAGCTTCCCTATAAAGTCTGGCCTGGAGGTGGGGTTGGAAAGTTCAGTTCAGGAGAGAGACCAGCAGCGATATCCTGGGAACTAGAGCCACTGAGAGGCTCGTCCCAGGGCGGTGGAGAGCTAGTGCAAGGAAAGAGGAGAGAGAAGTCGAGGAAAGCCTGGGGAGTGGAGCTGTGACCGAGCTCACCCCAGAGCAGAGTGCTAGAAACAGGACACAGGAGTCCTTGGTTGCCCAGGTATTGAAGACACAGCAGCTAAATCCGGAGGGCAGGAGACTGTGCGTCTACTGGCCACACCAGACACCCGGGGGCACAACAACATACTAGAGCCCGGAGCCACCACGAAGGAGTGACACTTGTAAAGTCTTGAGCCACCTGCCATATGGGTGAGGAACTAACCAGCAGGAAGAGAGCCACAGCATAGCCTCAGGCAGCAAGGAGTGGGACCCAAAAGGGACAGTGCAGAAGGAATTCCTCTGAACCTGCCCGGTGAGGTGGATCCCCAATTGCTTCCAGGCTGTCTGGACCTCCGTTACCACCTGTTACCAATGTCCTGGTCGGCACCATCGACTCCCAAGTAAAAGGTAAAGGAAACTACAATCTCTGTGTCCTCCAGCCATTTCTTACGCCCTCAGTTCTGCACCCCAACATCCACTATCCTCTTCATAAACTGTTTCAATTGCCCTTGGGCCCCGCTCCGCCTGTGGGGAGCAGAACCATCCCGGCTGCATCAACATCTGGCCCAGCGATTCCCTTAAAAATTTGCACTAGATCAGAATGATGTATTAACCAACACGGTATATTTCTGGAAGAAACCTGAGGCTATCAATGATGTTATCAATCGTACCCCATCTCATGTGGAGAATTATTGGAAGGCCCAAGCACAACCATGGTCACTAGATCAGGTGTGGTGGCTGGTGTTAAAGCCAAGCCAAGATTTATGCAGCATTTCAATACAACATATAAGTCACCCAAGAAGCCATATAAGAAAAACAGCAAGGTAATTAACCTGAGTGACCATGTTTTATCTAGTGGTGATATCTCTTTATTGTAATAGGACCTATCCTTTTGTCCTGCTTCTGATTTTCACACCTTTACTGTGGTGAAAGATCTTCATATTTTTGCCCGTTCCCTCCTTTTTAAAAAATATTTCTTTGATGATTCCATGCATTGTCTCTTCCCAGCAAAAGAAGAACAAAGCACATTAAGGATGAAGAAGGGTCTTACAGAGGAGCATATTACACCGAAAGGAGATAGGATACCTCTCAAGATTAAACAAAAATCTAAGAAATCGATTCCACTATCCACTTGCCCTAATATTGAGTTATTTGTGCAGGTGGTAAGTGAGGAACTTAATAAGATTCCAAGAAAGACAAAAAATGATAATTTGACCAGGAGAGAGCGGGATAGGTTGACGGAGATGCATCAATGGTCGGAAGTCGTAATTAAGCCTGCTGATAAAGGGGGCAATGTCGTCATCTGGCCAGCGAGCATGTATGAGAGGGAGGCATTTCACCAACTTCGTAACCGTACGTGTTACAAACGCCTCACCTTTAACCCTTTAATTAAGTTTACATCTGAATTGAAAGAAATTTTTAAAACCGCTCAAAATGACAGCATTATCTCTCGAGATTTATCAATGGCTTTGATAGTAGACGAACCGCCCATTGCGACAATGTATCTTCTTCTGAAGATACATAAGTGCGAACACAATCCCCCAGGTCGACCAATTATTTCTGGGAGTCACAGCTTTCTTGAAAATGTCAACCAATGGATTGACTCAATGATTCAACCATTGGTGAGTGATCTCACATCTTATATAAAAGACATGGGTGACTTATTGAGATGAATCGATGGCCTCTATATTGGGGAGGACTCCCTCATTGTAGCATGAGATGTGGAGTCATTGTATACCAATATCCGACATTTAGACGGTTTGGAGGCCATCGATTCGTTTCTAGGTCGTTCGTGTTCATTGGGAGAGGTAAAAAGTTTTTTGTTGCGACTGTTGGAGTTCTCCCTTACTCATAATTTCTTTTTGTTTAAGTAGTCCTTCTACCTGCAGCTCCAGGGCACTGCAATGGGCACTTCTTTTGCACCTGCTTACGCAAATTTGTTCCTGCAGCTGTGGGAGAAGGACCTATTCCTGTCAGACAGATCTATCATGATGGACTGTGTCCTTTTATGGACACGGTACATTAATGATATTTTTCTGACCTGGCATTGATCAGTTGAGTTAATTAAGTGAATTTATTCAGTATTTGAACTCCAACAGTTGCGACATTCATATTACTCACTGATATTCCAATATTCAAGAGATATAGTTGATTTTTTGGATGTAAAGGTAGGCCGTGAGTCCCAGAATTGTCTTCGAACCAGTTTATATCATAAACCTACGGCAAACAATACATTACTTTATTTATCATCCTCTCACCCCAAATTTATGGTGAGATCAATCCCTGTGGGCCAATATCTCCGTCTTTGGGGAATTTGCTCCACCGATGAAGAATTTGAACGGCAGGCCATTGATTTGAGGGACCGATTCCTAGTGAGAGGTTATAGCAGGAGGATTTTATAGAGGGCATATCATCATGCCAAGCATTGTACACGAGATTCCCTGCTATATCGGCCTCATGAAAATGTTGAGACTGGAGACACTGTTCGCTTTCTCGCTACATTCAACTCGGGATTTGGCCGATGTTGTTAGTGGACCATATGTTATGGAAAATTCTTCCCTCTAGGCCTTTATTGACAGCTAGGAGGTCTAAAAATCTCTGTGATCTGCTGGTTTGCAGCCACTATAGAGGTGAAGAACATCCAACATTTTTAGATCGTTTTACACGGTCTGTTGGGTGTATTCCGTGTGGTGGTTGCATAGCCTGCCCTAATATTGATCATAGTGATGAATTTACAAATTCGTCGGGTTTAAGGACCTTTAAAATCCGACATAAAATTTCTTGTACATCCCAAAATGTTATATATTTTGCATCTTGTCCTTGCCCAAAAATTTACATCGGGCTCACGACCCGCCAACTTAAAGTGCGGGTACGTGAACATGTGCTTGGCACTGAGGCTGCAGCCACCACTTCGGATATCAACACACTTAAAATTATATCTCTTCACTTCTATAGTTATCATGACTGTGACAGCAGATTACTAAGAGTTAAAGGTATTGATCTACTGGAGGTTGGAATAAGGGGTGGCAATATTAGTAAACGTCTCGCCCAAAAAGAAAGCAAATGGATTTGGACATTACAGATGGTACAACCAAAGGGGTTAAATGAGAACCTTAGTTTTATTCCCTTTATTTGATTGTTGTTTTTTTGTGCGTTTTAATTCACTGTTATTTATTTTATTAGGCCTGTAGAAAGATCATTTAATTTTGTCTATAGAATGCACCCTGCATGGATATCTACGATGTATTGAGGACATCTACTAGCAACATCACTATATCATTTGTCTCTGTCATTTATTATTATCTATGCTACCATTAGATGTGAAAAATGATGTCAAATATATTTCTATATTGTGATATCTATATATGTGTATTTGGAGGTCATTTACTATGCATATTATAACATCTGTTTTTGTTAACTATATTTATGTATGCTATCAATTGATGTGAAGAATTGGGTTACTTATAATCTTATATAGTGGTATTTATACACAATTGATTATGATATATCCTGATAGTATATTTGGTTTATATAAACTAGACTAGTTGTAGCACAAATTGATGTAATGTGGTTGTGCGGTTACTACTTAACCATTGAGGTCACCTAGGTTGTTACACTTACTGGTGAAGATATGGGAACAGCCTAATTGTTGCTGTTCTAATATATTGACTGTATATATGGATATAGTTTGACAATTTATAAAGAGAATTGTTGGTATATATAGATGCTTTGTGCACCATGGTATTATAAATTCAATTGCCCCCTTTGAGTTCTAAACTAATCCCCTGCTCTTTGCCTGTGCCATGCAGTCCTTCATTGGCTGCGGTGGGTAGGATTGCAGTGGCGTCTTTTCCCTTGGTCACAAGGGTCACATGATACATCATGTGGGGTATGACGCCGCCGTATCGCCGCATCACCTTAGCAACCATGATGCGACGGCGGCATAAGCAGACATTGAGCAGCTGATTGGCTGGAGCGGCCTTTTTAAAGCGCACTTCCCCGAATGATGACATGCCCCATGACGAAGGTAATCTACCGAAACACATGTAGGGCTAAGGTGATCTCTTTTTGTTTACCTTCTTTGCTCAATCAGCATTTACAGATAGCAGTTTGTAGAAAGCATTAGTGTATTAACACTTCAATTTGTGGGGCTTAATGATTAGTGCTTGGTCCCTCTATATGCTGAGTATGTGAGTGAGTCTGGCTAGATGCAACTTCACAGTCTCAATTGTATGCTAGCCCTAGTTAATGGGTTTTAATAACATGGCCCAAAATAGGAGACTATAAAGAACCCTGCTTCTATTGGTTATATATCTAACCCTTACTGCAAGTTGGAATGACCTATAATATTCTATTAGTTAGGCATAAATATTTATTTGATAGTTAACTCTTTATGGTGGATATTGCCATCTATGTTGCCCAAAATCTCATAATATATCTATTATAGTGATTGTAATCATACCACTCTGAGCACACAAAATAGGATTAAATCTTTTTGCTATAGACCCCCATGTATGGTTTAACCTCTTGTAGGTGGGCCACTCAATTTTCGTGCAATAGCTATTGAGCACTTTATTGAAAAAAACTATATATACATAGAGTATATAGTACCTTCTGCTATCTAACATAACCTATATACTGCATATTGGCATTAATAATTAAATTTAGTACTTTATATTAGTGTACATTAGTGTTAACTAACTTTGCTAATTGCTGGTTGGTTATGAGATATATAACTGTATGGTGAAAATTCTGTTGTCCAATCAACATCGAGTGTCTTTGATTTATTAATTCCCCTCTGTGATCTACTTGATTTATAATAAATTTGCACTCTCCTAAATACTGGGTTGAAATGTCATTCTTTTGGTTAGGTTTTGTGTTTCCCAGCGGTCCCCTCAAGCAGCATCGGCCATCCATTGCCGAACACCACAGTTGGCATCACAACTAAATCCCATATAAACAATCTCCATTTACGGCACGGTCAGGGCCACGGAGTTGGGTCACATCCCTAGGCCTCCTCAAAGAAATATCTGGCCCAGTTCCGAATACCCAATGGCCCTGGTGGGTGTGTGACCAACATAGATTCTATTTTTGCGCAAATGGTAGCTGGTCATTTTATTAAACTTTGGTCAAGTGCGTTTGTCCTGTCTTTGTTCTTGTGGATGTAGTCACCCTTTTGTATGCATCATTTTTGTATACATTTTCACTTTGATGTGAGTTAATAAAGTTTTTTCTATTTTTGCACAAAAACTCTTGCTGTCTAGTGTTTTTGCATGGTAATGGATGAGGCACTTGTTTCTGAGTATATTTCCACGTACCTTCTCTTATGAGCAGCATCTTCACCTTGAATTTACTCTCCAAGCGTGTGAAAACAGAACTTTTTTTATTCAGCAACAAATAGAAACAAATATGTTAAGCCTAATAGATGAGGAATAAAACATATCTTATGTGTCTCAGTCTCTGTGCAGCATCTGCAGCTGTTTCTTCTCTCATACACAAACACAGGAAACTGGATACAGTCACATGCTATTCCTCTGTGAGCCTCTGGGTTTTTTCTTGTTGTTCTAACTTTATCTACAACATACAAATCTAGCAACTAAACACTCATATACAGGAATGGAGTTGTTGCACTAAACATATTTCAAAAATATTAAAAAAATTAATGTATTGTAAGAAAAATAAGAAAAACAACAACCTAACCAATGCCATGACATTGATGCGGTGCCTTGATCGCGGACATGGTATATATATTTATCAAAATAAATGGCATGAAATGAAATTTAGCAAAAACTTCATACTTTTACTATTTTGGCACACAAAGAGGCATTATTATTAAAAAAAATGGATTGCTATTTACAAATGTTAGCAAAGAAGATGAAAACTATAAAACACTATAGCCCTTATTGACAACACTTGGGAAAAAAAGTTCAAATTATTGCTCAAAAGAAGAACATATTTTAAAGAGTTAAAGCAGATGCGCCCCTTTCTTCGAGACATCAAATTAAATAATTAGTTAAACCTTCCTAAAATAGCCAAGTTGGGGTCAGTGGTGGGATTTAGATCACATTGAGGGTCCAGACCCTATGGCTTATTTTTAATCCTCCAGCTCCAATTTATTACTCGTTACGTGTGATTTAAAGGTATTTAAGCCTTCTTATTTGTTCAGAGCTTTACGTTCACTGAACGCTAATACAGCACAACTGAATAAGCACAGGCCACACATGGCTGATCTCTCATCACTTCAGCAGGACAGATGACCTCAGGTAAAGAATGTTATTAAACCAAAAAAAAATGGAATACGCCCACGAAAATAAATGAAGTCTGGATACCTTCTGGAAATATTCAGCCTCTCCTTCCATCATTCCCTTTACTACCTGCTTCATGGTGCAATATTCCATTATAGGGACAGGAGGCTATTTATCTGACCACTCGCCAGCTGACATAGGTGTGAAATGTAATGTATTCTTAGAACACATATAAGTTAGATGAGAGGGATGAGTCTGCTATGGATATTATCAGCGTGTTTGGCATAATGAAATCTAGAACAGGTAATATAATATCCTTTATCTTTGTAAAAAACATCATTTTTGTGGATCATTCCCTCTGTGCTTTGAGACCATAGCTATGTACTGCACATTAAAGTCCTATATATCGCATTTCCTATTTCCCTTACACATAACAGTCAAGAAGAAGCCATTGTATACAGGTGCATCTCAATGAATATCATCAAAAAGGTAATTTATTTCAGTAATTCAATACAAAAACTGAAATGCTTATATTATATAGAGTCAATGCGTTTCAATTCTCCCTATACTACTATAATGCAAATGTATGTAAAGTGTTATGGAACTAATAGCGCTATATAAATGAATAAATATTATTATTATAATTAAATAGATGCACCTAGGTAGCTCTGTCTATAGAACTAGGCTGTGTGTGGAAGCTGCTGTGTGGCTGGGTTGGTATGAATACACTGTTTCGGTGCTGGAACCTATAGGAGCTAAGGCTGAAGGGGACAACGAGACTGGTTGGACCGTACCCCCGTAATGGTGGAAAGCTTGCTTCAGGAAAATGGACTGTGTACTGTTCAAGGGAACCTGCAGTGACATATATGCCTGCTGAATTAACTATTTATTTGCTGTTATACATCTGTGCCTAAAAGTGACAAATTTGTTTTGAATCCCTCGAATCAGAGTTTGATCAGAGGATCCAGGGGCGGAACTACCGTGGTGCAGCTGGTTCAGCTGCACCAGGGCCCCGACCGGCTAGGGGGCCACTTCAAGCCTGCAGGGGGGCCCCCAGCCGACCTCAGTAAGCCGTTGTCAGAGGAGAGGAGGGTCAGGCAAGGGAAACAGAAAGCTTCCTGCTTCCCTTGCCTGATCACACCCCTCCTCTCCTCTGCCCTTCCGGCTCCCAGGAATGCACTCGGCGCAGCTCAGCAGTTAGGAGAGCCTCGCCGCAAACATCTCTCCTACGGCCGCCAGCACCGCGAAGCACCCCCCCCGGACAGCGCCGTCGGCCACCAGCACCAACACCCTCCCCCCACTCCTCACCATGGCTGCACCAGGGAGGGGTCACGGTCCACCACTGAGAGGATCACTGGCCTGATTATCTCATATGAAAGAATCTGCAGCTGTCTGACTGTCTTATGATAAGGACTCATTGTAAAGAAACAGACCCCATGATTTCTTTCCAGTGGCTGTCTGTATGGGAAACTGGGGTCTGCTGCACTTTCCTGCACAGTTAAACAAATGGCATGTAGGCACACAGTGGCCAGATGGATGCCAAAAAAAACACACTTTTGGCCTCCATCTGGTGAATAGTATTTTAAAGCAATGCTAGAGTGTGTCAAATAAATATCCCCCTTATACTATAGGGTAAATGTGTAGACCCAGTATATAATAAATATAATATAAGTGCAATATAAAAACGTAGCATGCTCTGATTTCTATACAGGATTTTCCTGGTATAAGTACAAGGGTTTTTGAAAATCTCATCAACATTTCTGAGGGATTAATGTAAAAAATCTGCATGCAGATGCACACCTGTTGAGCAGTCTCAGTATTTAATGGCAAAGTAAAAAGTTCCTTAAAGTTAGACGGAACTACAATAGGTACAAGGACTGCATTTGCTCTTGGGCCCTGGAAACATGGGGCCCCCTTTGCCTTTATAAAAAGACCAGTGCATTTAAACAATAATTAGGGGGGCCCACTGGCACTTTTGCATTTGGACCCATGAGCTTCAAGCTATGCCACCGCTTAAAGGGATTATTTCACTAAAATATTTTCTCCTATCCAAAGGACAGGTGATAAATGTAATATTAGAGGGGGACTCATTTAGGCTGGTTTCACATTTGCGTTTGTCAATGCAGCGTTCCAAACGCATGCGCACTGCGTTCCTATGTTTAACATGGAAAGGCATGGTACCTGCGTTTGGCTGCGTTCGGTTGCGGTTGTGTTTGGATGCACATAATTTGTGCGCCCTCCGAATGCAGCCTGTTGCATTTTTTGTGTGTTCACGGGCGCTTGTTTTATCAGCAAGCGACTGCAAGCGCACAAAAAATGGATGGAAGTCAATGGATCCGCAGTGTCCTCCTCATGACAGCGCAGGAGAACGCTGCGGATCACATTTAAATCTTTACCGGTGGCCACCGCTGATCTCCTGGGAGATCAGCAGCGGCCACTGGGAGATCAGCCGAAGCAGCCGCTGATGTCCCGGAGGAGACAGCGTGGGAGATTTGAAGAAACAGCTGATCTGACAGATGTTTAAATCTCCCGCACCAACACTGTCAGATGAGCTGTGTCTTCAAATCTCCCATGCCGACACTGTCGGGAGATCAGCGGTGGACGGGAGGAGGAGATCTCTGACGCTGGTTGCCGAGATCGCTGATTGGCTGGCCGGGCACCATACTGATGTGAATGCATGCGTTCACATCAGTATGGCAGCGTTTGCACTGCATTTGCGTCTGCATGCCCTCCGCATGCAGACACAAACGCAAGTGTGAAACCACCCTTATTCTATAGGGTGTTGCCCTTGCCCAAATGTTTCCTTGGATAAAGCAGTTCGATGAAAAGAAAAATCAATGACATATCCTATTTTGAGATGAATGTTGGATCAAAATTGTCAATGTCATGGATCTATGGAAAATATCAGACTGCACTCGGATGAAATGTATAGGTTGTTTTATTTTACGTTGATGTATAACATTAATTGCACATATTTCATGTATATTTATATAAGTATGAAGATACAAACGTCTTCATAAAATCCAAGGCATTAATATTGAATGACTCAAATAAAAAGCTTATACAATCATTCTTTTTTATTATTATGCTTATACTTTTATGTATCCGTTTGTTATAAATTAAGCTTGTATTAAATATTAATTTAAATGTTTAATTTAACATAATTACTTTATTATGCAGTCGAATATCTTAATAAGTCATAAAAAGAAAGCCAAGCTGTATTTCTCTGTAAATATATTTCACACATTGAGAATTAACAATCTGTGAGTTTCTTGCAATTGTAATAGTAGATTCCGAGCATTTGTTTCGGAATCTGTTCACTTACTAAAGCTTTCAGACCATCTGCCCTGCTCCAACTAGCCTCGAGAGGGTTGAGGCGCCTGAATGATTTCTTTATAAGGGGATCTGTTGTGGGGTCTGTAGCTTATAGTGCAGGTGGTTTAATCTTCACAACATGTTCGCAACTTGTAGCAATAACATTTGCCATTTAATCATGAAATCTGTCACCAAATGATTTCAATTCTCAGAAATTTATATGACATAGGAAATTCTGGCAGAGGGATTTTTAATAAAACTGGAGCTATTGTTCTTTGTGGTATACATATATTGTAGTGCTTTATATTAATCCAAACAGTAACTTGACACCTAAGAAATTAAATGACTTTATATGGCTGGTAACAGAGGCACAAACGACAGGGGGTTAACAACCTCCAGTCCCTCAGCTGTCATTGATCTACAATTCTCATCATGCCATGATCGGAGTCATTATTGTAGTCACTATCTGGTAACATATACAACAAGCCGATATATTAATGGTTCAATGGTTTGAATTCAATGCAGTTGCCAAATTTTACCCCAAAGTTTGATTCACAACAAATTGCAAGTACTCCAAAGCCAAAATTGCCTTTGAAAGACATGTAAGACACTCTATGGTCTCCTAGGACAGTAACTATCTAATTGCAAGCTCTATAATACAAATACAGTCTCAAGTTGGTTTTACACTACCGTGTCTTTATCCGATAGGGATACAGAGCAAACCCGCATCCCCCAGGATCCCCCCACAATTGTCAAATCTGATACAACTTGATGCTCAGACACCGTCCATATTAAGTGATCCAGTTGACGGATCTGGCACAATACTAGTGAAGTAGAATCCAATTTACATTAGGTTGTGTACATTTTTTTGACGGATCTGGTGAAAAATGACTTGTCCCTAGTGGGTGTGTCATATATGAAATTGGCTTCTGGGCATGCTCCATCAATAAACCCGGAGCCAGCGTCTGGATCCTGGTTTCATAGAGCTCCATTTTAATGCCAACTGGATAGCGACAGATCCGGGTGCTTCTGGCTTTTAACTGAGCACCGAATTTTCAACATATTGTGTTTTTGGTATCGGACAAAAAACAATGACACTCGATTCTGGCAAGAAACGTATACAACCGGATGCACCTGCAAGTTTCTGCATCACCATTGAAAGTGGAGAAAGTGAAGGAGAAAACAGATGTGGGTGCATCCAGTTTCAACTGGATTCAATCAGATTACAATAACCGGTAGTGTGAAACCAGCCCTAGTAATGTCAGAGCTGCCTTGACATATATGACTATGCCTAAATGGATGACAACCATTTTTCCCTTCTGTGCTATCACACATTATCTGTGCAGTTTAATCAGTGTTTTATGGCTTTCTCTATGGCTGAGGACTGTGGCATTCTCTCATCATCATCAATATTCACCACAATGTGGCTGCTGCATTTCCTGCATGTGTTTTTATAGAAGCCGTCAATGTCTCTGCTAATTGGTTGCCTTATATGTGATAGCTGCAAGGTATTGTGAGGAAGCTCACCCAGTGGCACCCAAGTTTATAGGAGGCTTGCCTAGCTGATGCTTTTTTTTTGCAAGGAGTTAAATGACAGAGGCCATTTTATGTGATTTATTTGAAGCAAATCATAAATTGTTTGAACTTTGTCGGTTCATTCACTCAATTTGGATGTTAGAAAATAATACAGATCAATTTGTTTATACAGAAATATTTTATTGTATAAAATTTAAGTGGGTAAACATCATGTTTTATGTCATGATGCTACGTGGGTGTTATGTTTTTGAATGTACTTATAATTAATTTAGCTAATTTGTATGTTCATTAGTTCAACTTAACTTATTCACGACATTCACCCTACATGTAGGGCACAAATAGGAAGTGGGTGTATGGAGCGGACGTATGGGTGAGCCCGCCCAATACTCACTAGATAAGGGCTATGTATTACAGCAAGGACCTGCCTCTTACATTTATGGGTGGAGAACAGCTCTGCCTGCTATTGTTAACCAGTTAAATCCTGCTGTTATAAAGGGCTCACTACTCTTTATGTAGGCAACTCCTGATAATAACCATTCCAGTTGTCAGGCAATGCTATTGCTTTCTGGTATCAGTCTTACTAGCTGTAAGGGGTTAACATTTTTCTAAATGCACTAATAATGAATGCACCTGTCCTTTGACTATAGTCTCCAAAGTTCTCTTATACCAGATGCCAGTAGAGGAAAGACCCAGCAAGACACAGGAAGTGACTAGAGTAGGACCCAGTTACGAGGTACACCTCAATGTTGGCAACTGGGTGGGTTATTGAATTGGCCATTTCTATAATGGTAAGTATCTCAATTTGCTAAAATGAGAATTTCAATGTGTATGGTTCTATAAGCTATTGAATTGTGCTGCTTAGACCTTTGTTTAATTATCATTATAAATGTCCATCTGTGCACTCGTGATGTGATCACAGGTCAATCATGGATTGCTATGACAGCAGAGGGTCTGCTAAAGACCTCCGTGCTTGTCATAGTAACACTCCTTTGTAACCCTGCCCATGGCTTCAAAGGAGACTGTGATTTTAACTATACGCAGCAGTGCTATGGCAGTACTATATATAGTGCAAGTGATCAGATAATTGCAACTAAGGGGACTATTAACCCCTTAGTGACTGAGCCAATTTCCCCCTAAATGACTAGACCGTTTTTTGTAATTCTGACCAGTGTCCCTTTATGAGGTAATATCTCTGGAACGCTTCATTGAATCCGAGCGATTCTGAGATTGTTTTTTCGTGACATATTGGGCTTCATGTTGGTAGTAAAATTAGGTCGATAATTTTTGCGTTTATTTGTGAAAATATTAAAAAATTGGCAAAAATGTTGAAAATTTCACAATTTTCAAATTTTGAATTTTTATTCTGTTAAACCGGAGCGTTATGTGACACAAAATAGTTAATAAATAACATTTCCCACATGTCTACTTTACGTCAGCGCAATTTTGGGAAAAAAATTTTTTTCGGTTAGGACATTATAAGGGTTCAAAGTTCATCAGCAATTTCTCATTTTTCCAGCAAAATTTACAAAACCATTTTTTTAGTGACCACATCACATTTGAAGTCCCTTTGAGGGGTCTACATGACAGAAAACACCCAAAAGTGACACCATTCCAAAGACTGCACCCCTCAAGCTACTCAAAACTACATTCAAGAAGATTATTAACCCTTCAGGTGCTTTACAGGAACTAAAGCAAAGTGGAAACAAAAAATGGACATTTTAATTTTTCCAACAAAAATCTTCTTTTAGCCTCAATTTTTTAATTTTCACATGGGCAACAGGATAAAATGCATCCTAAAATTTGTTGGGCAATTTCTCCTGAGTACAGCGATACCTCATATGTGGTCATAAACCACTGTTTGGGCGCACAGCAGGGCTCAGAAGGAAGGGAGCGCAATTTGATTTTTGGAGCTAATTTTCCATTCAAAAAGTCAAATGGCGCTCCTTCCCTTTCGAGTCCTGCCGTGCGCCCAAACAGTGGTTTATGACCACATATCAGGTATCGGTGTACTCAGGAGAAATTGGCCAACAAATTTTAGGATGCATTTTATCCTGTTGCTCATGTGAAAATTAAAAAATTGAGGACAAAAGAAAGTTTTTGTGAAAAAAAAAGTACTTTTTAATTTGTACGGATCAATTTGTAAAGCATCAGAGGGTTCAAAGTGCTCACTATGCATCTAAATAAATTCCTTGGGGTGTCTAGTTTCCAAAATGGGGTCACTTGTGGGGGAGCTCCAATGTTTAGGCACACGGGGGCTCTCCATACGCGACATGGTGTCCGCTAACAATTTGAATGGAAAATTAGCTCCAATTGTTAGCGGAGACCATGTTGTGTATGGAGAGCCCCTGTGTGCCTAAACATTGGAGCTCCCTCACAAGTGACCCCATTTTGGAAACTAGACCACCCAAGGAACTTATCTAGATGGGTGATGAGCACTTTGAACCCCCAGGTGCTTCACAAATGAAACCATAAAAATGAAAAAAGAAAATTTTTGTGGAAAAGAAAGTATGTTTTCATTTTTACGAATCAATTTGTGAAGCACCTGGGGGTTCAAGGAGCTCACTATGCATCTAAATAAATTCCTTGGGGTGTCTAGTTTCCAAAATGGGGTCACTTGTGGGGGAGCTCCAATGTTTAGGCACACGGGGGCTCTCCATACGCGACATGGTGTCCGCTAACAATTTGAATGGAAAATTAGCTCCAATTGTTAGCGGAGACCATGTTGTGTATGGAGAGCCCCTGTGTGCCTAAACATTGGAGCTCCCTCACAAGTGACCCCATTTTGGAAACTAGACCACCCAAGGAACTTATCTAGATGGGTGATGAGCACTTTGAACCCCCAGGTGCTTCACAAATGAAACCATAAAAATGAAAAAAGAAAATTTTTGTGGAAAAGAAAGTACTTTTTCATTTTTACGGATCAATTTGTGAAGCACCTGGGGGTTCAAAGAGCTCACTATGCATCTAAATACATTCCATGGGATGTCTAGTTTCTTAAATGGGGTCACTTGTGGGGGAGCTCCAATGTTTAGGCACACAGGGGCTCTCCATACGCGACATGGTGTCCGCTAACTATTGGAGCTAATTTTCCATTCAAATTGTTAGCGGACACCATGTCGCATATGGGGAGCCCCTGTGTGCCTAAGCATTGGCGCTCCCCCACAAGTGACCCCATTTTGGAAACTAGACCCCCCAAGGAACATATCTAGATGCATAGTGAGCACTTTGATACCCCAGGTGCTTCACAAATTAGTCCGTAAAAGGAAAAAAAAAGATTTTTGTGAAAAAAAAGTACTTTTTCATTTTTATTGATCAATTTGTGAAGCACCTGGGGGTCCAAAGTTCTCCCTATGCATCTAAATAAATTCCTTGGGGTGTCTAGTTTCCAAAATGGGGTCTCTTGTGGGGGAGCTTCAATGTTTAGGCACACAGGGGATTGCCATACACGACATAGTATCAACTTACAATTCCAATTGTTAGCGGACACCATGTCACGTATGGCGAGCCCCTGTGTGTCTAAACATTGGGGCTCCCCCACAAGTGACCTCATTTTGTAAACTATACGCCCCAAGGAACTTATCTAGATGCATAGTGAGCACTTTGAACCCCCAGGTGCTTCACAAACTGATCTGTAAAAATGAAAAAGTACTTTCTTTTCCACAAAAATTTTCTTTTTTCATTTTTATGGATCAATTTGTGAAGCATCTGGGGTTGAAAGTACTTATTATGCATCTAGATATGTTCCTTGGGGGGTCTAGTTTCCAAAATGGGGTCACTTGTGGGGGAGCTCCAATGTTTAGGCATACAGGGGGCTCTCCATATGCGACATGGTGTCCGCTAGCAATTTGAATGGAAAATTAGCTCCAATAGTTAGCGGACACCATGTCACATATGGAGAGCCCCTGTGTGCCTAAACATTGGAGCTCCCCCACAAGGGACCCCATTTTGGAAACTAGACGCCTCACGGATTATATCTAGTGGTATAGTGAGCATTTAGAACCTACAGCTACTTCACAGAATTTGATAACGTCATATTGAACATTTTCTTTTTTTCGCACAATTTCTCACTTTTAGGGTACTTTCACATTTTTGCCGTTCATGGCAGATGCGGTGAAAAAAATGCATCTGCCGCGATTACTGCATAACTGCTGCACTTGCGGCACAGTTGCTGCAAGCCCCATAGAATGTCTATGCGGGCTTGCGGCAGGTGCGGCAAGTGCGGTATCAGCAAAAAAAAAGCGGCAGACCGTGGTTTTTTTCGCGGCTGCACCTGCCGCAAGTGCCAAAACCGCACTTGCCGCACCTGCCGCACACTTACCGCAAGCCCCATAGACATTGCATGGGACTTGCCACAACTGTGCCGCAAGTGCAGCGGTTATGCGGTAATCGCGGCAGATGCGGTTTTTTCACCGCATTTGCCGCAATCGGCAAAAGCCGCTGATGTGAAAGCAGCCTTAGAGCATGTGCACAAGATCCGGAGACACCGTGTCCTGGTCGTCTCCTCTCCTGCATTTTTTTGTTCTAGTATTTCTTTATTAAATTAAAAAAAAAATGACGTGGGGCTTCGCCACACTTTTGGTCCAGCCAGGTACAGCAGGCAGCTACGGACTGCCACCAACCCCTTCTGCCTAGTTTTACCTGGCTGGAAACCAAAAATATAGGGAAGCTCTTTTTTTTAAAATTATTTCATGAAATAATTTAAAAAAAAAACGGCGTGAGCTTCGCCATGTTTTTGGGCCAGCCAGGTACAACTAGGCAGCTGGGGGCTGGAATCCTCAGCGTAGGGAGGCCCAAGCTTTCTGGGCCCCCCCCGCTGCGAATTGCAGCCCACAGCCGCCCCAGAAAACGGCGCATTCATAGAAGCGCCATTTTCTGGCGCTGTATCCAGCTCTTCCAGCTGCCGTGTAGCGGTGGCAGACAGGGTAATAAGGGGTTAATGCCAGCTTTTTTGCAGCTGGCACTAAGCCCGAGATTGTTAATGTCTGGCCAATATTAGACCGGGCCATTAAGAATCCCTAGTAAATTGTAAAGAAGACACAAGACAGAAAAAAATATTTTTATTAGAAAAAACACACAGACACTATTTAGACCCCATCTTTATTATTCTTTGGCATCCGACGTAGTCCAGTAGGAAGGTCCGACGTAGTCCAGTGGGAGGTCCCTCGATCATTTCCAGACTTTTACAGCATATGGGCGTGTCCCCCATATGCTATAAATGCTGGCATTCTTCCAGGAGAATGACAGGTCATGACCTCAGTGAGGTCATGGCAGGTCAGGATCCTTGGTTCACAAAGGGTTAATTGTGATCCCATCATGAGATCACAATTAACCCTTTGTGAACCGAGGATCCTGACCTGCCATGACCTCACTGCGATCATGAGCTGTCAGTCTATGCAGAGACTACTCTGTCTGCAATTAGACTGACAGCTCATGATCGCAGTGAGGTCATGGCAGGTCACCATCCTTGGTTCACAAAGGGTCAATTGTGATCCTATCATGAGATCACAATTAACCCTTTGTGAACCAAGGATCCAGCCATGACCTCACTGCGATCATGAGCTGTCAGTCTAATTGCAGACAGAGCAGTCTCTGCATAGACTGACAGCTCATGATCGCAGTGAGGTCATGGCAGGTCAGGATCCTTGGTTCACAAAGGGTCAATTGTGATCTCATGATGGAATCACAATTGACCCCTGTGGGAACCGATGATGGTGACCTGACATGACCTCACTGAGATCATGCCCTGTCACTATGCGCAGGCAGAGCAGTCTCTGTTCTGTCTGCGCATGCCGGCAGACAGGAAGATGAAGAGGCCGGAAGAAGCAGCGGGAGCCGCACCGGGATGATGGTGAGTATCAGCCTCAGGAGACCTCCGGGGTTGGGGGAGTACTGACGGGGCAGGGGGGCAGAGCGGGGGAATATTTACAATCTCCCTCCATCTGAGCTGTCAGATGGGAGGGAGATCAGATGATGGCGGCAGGGGCTGGAAGGAGCCGGGCCACAGGGAACATGTAGAGGATGAAAGGGGGGGGGGTATATGACCGGGGGGGGCCAGTGACCTGGAGGGGGGGCAGAGCGGGGGAGTACGGATCATCTCCTTCCCATCTGAGCTGTCAGATGGGAGGGAGATGATGTCGGGCATTAGTTGCTGACGCGCTGCGGCGCCATTTTAGGAGGAGGGGAGGGGGTGGGGGCTGAGTACCGGTACCGGGGGCTGTGTACCGGTACTGGGGGGGGGGGGCAGATGATTTCTCTTCATGCCACGGGTTTGACCCAGTGGCATGACAGATAAATCATTGTTTTTACTGGCGGTTCGCTGTATATTTATGTGATCTCGGTTATACACCGGTAAACGGTGTATAACCGTGATCACATGGCGGGTACCGGTAAAAACTGGCCCGATTCATAATCTTGGGGGTCTCAGCTACCCCCGGTAGCTGAAACCCCGGAGATTTTTGACCACTGGGGGGCGCTAGAGCACTTTCCCTGGCTGACGTCTGCAGACGTCAGCCAGGCATAAGTACCCTCTTTTTCAGACGTCTCTGGACGTTAGGCCGTCGTTATGGGGTTAAGAGCAGTAAAAAGTAAAAACATTTTTAAATATATGAAAAAAACATAAAAGTTCAAATCACACCCCCTTTTTCCCCATTAAAAATATACGTAATAAAACAAATACACATATGAGGTATTGCTGCTTTCGTAAAAGTCTAAAGTATCAAAGTATAAAAATAACTAACCTGACTGGCAATCACTGTAAACAGAAAAATTCAAGAAAACCAAAACTACATTTTTTTCAATTGCTGCAATACCACAAAAAATACTTTAAAAAGAGACTTAAAATGACATATCTATCCTAAAATGGTTTCAATAGAAACGTTGTCTTGCCCCGTAAAAAAATAAGTCATGAAACCTCTCTACCAAATGAAAAATAAAAACTTTACAGGTCTTTAAAAATGGTGACAAAGCCCCCACATTTTTTTTTTTTTTTGCAAATTTTAGATTTTTTTCCACCACTAAAATAATGAAAAGAAATGTTTTGACATGTTGGGTATTGTCATAATCGCACTTATGAGGACAATCACTTAGTCAGGTCATTTTTACCACTAATTGTACACCGTAAAAACAATTCACGATACACCATGTCGGAATTATTTTTTCACAATTTCTCCCTATTTGTTTTTTTTCCATTTTTCATGCTCATGCTTGGGTTTGGCGGGCCTGTCCAGACTTTTTTTTAGTTCAAGTTTGGGGCCGACTGTGACTCAAACTTGAGCCTTCATCCGAACTTGGACTTTAAAGTGAGCCTGAACCCGAACTCGGACTTTAAGGTTACGAGATGGAGGCTGAGGATTTGTACAGAGAATAAGACAGTGATTAAACATTAGCATAATATTTACTGGCATCTGCCTGCTTGTACTTCTGGGGCCGCTCATTAACTTCCTGGTAGCATGAAAGCATGAAAACTGCAGCAGTTTTTTTTTAGCCAGGAGTAAGATGCAGATCAACACATTGAACACAATGCATGCTGTTTTGTGTCAAAATTGCACTAAAAAACCCATAAAAACTGCTTCAAAAACCGTGTTGCAGATTGGTGCTTTTTTACCAGGAGATGCAGATGAATACATTGAACACAATGCATGCAGTTTTATGCCAAAATTGCACTTGGTGCTCATTTAGTGCTTATTTTTTGTCACCAAAAAGGCAGGATGTGATGTCACCACAACAGGAAAATGAAATATCACCATCTTTGGCACATTGTAGGAGAGAGCAGTATAGTGTTTAGTGAGTGTGCAGGGATGGCATTATTTTTTTAGGAATGTCAAGGTATCAGTGTATTAGAATTAATGTTCTTTTCTTTTTTTGTTATTTGTGTTTGTTTTTTTTTAAAACAACAACATAGGGCTTTGCTGTCTTTTTGGTTGCCAACAATGTACAGCAGGCAAGTATGGGCTGCCACCCACCCCCAGCTGCCTAGTTTTACTTTACAAAAAATATAGGGAAGCCCTTAATTTTAATTATTTCATGAAATATTTAAAAAAACAATGTGGGGATTCGCCATATTTTTGGTTTCCAGCTAGGTACAACTAGGCAGCTGGGGGCTGGAATCCTCAGCTTGGGGAGGCGCAATCTTTCTGCCACCCAACTCTTCCACTTGCCTTGGTGCCGGTGGCAAACTGAGTAATAAAGGGCTTAATGCCAGCTTTGTATTGGCAGCTGGCACTAAGCTCGGTGTTCCTAATGTCAGGCCAATGTTCGATCTGGCCATTTGGAACCTCTAAGTAAATTTTAAATAATACATAACACACAGAGAAAAATATTTTTATTACAACAAAAAACACTTATTTTGAATCCTTTATTACCCCCACATACCCATCCATAATCGTCAGCGACATCCGTTCCTACCGAGACCCAAAACTGAATGAGTTTTGGCTGTGGCAGTGAATGGAGTGATTTCACGATCTGGGTCACCTGAGGTCAGAGTGACACAGCTCTCTGACCTGAGGTGAACTTTAGCGCTTCACAGCGGACCGAAATTACTGACTCTTGGGTCCTGCTGTGAGATGTGACACAATCACCTCAGGTCAAATATTCACCTGAGTTCACCTGTGTTCAGCATCAGTGATGTGGCTGAGCTCTGACCTCTGACCTTGGGTGAACTTTCCTGCATCAACCCACTCTGTAGATGCTGGACTGTTTGGGCTATTTGCAGGTTACACCAACAGCCAATCACAGATGCCCACTCTTTGTGACAGCATCTGTGATTGTCTGTTCTGTCCTCAGCAGAGAATACCTAGGAAGTTAATGAGCGGCCTCGGAAGTACAAGCGGGCGCATGCTGGTAAGTATAACCCTTATGCTTAATCACTATCCTCTTTCTTTTTACAGCTCCCAAACCCGAATGCAAACCTGAACTGTAACACGGACTTCTCAGGGAAGCCCATGTTCAGGACCTGTGCCTGAATACTAGGTGTTCAGTACGGACCCCAAACTTTACAGGTCAGGTTCGACCATCACTAAAAATGAATGGTGTAATTCAGAAGTACAATCCACCATGAGGACAGAAAAATTAAAAAGTTTTGGCTCTGAAGAACTGGAGGTGATGGGGGGTTTGGAACAAAAATGGAAGTAAATGTTCAATTGTATTTCCTTTATAATAATTGTCTTTATATTTTTACTAATATTATTTTTATCCTTTGGTATATCAAATATAATGTGGCGCCCCTGCGGGTATGCGCCACAAAATGGTATTACACTTGAATATAAAATGTGTTTTTCCTTGTAAGTTGCCAGGTTACGATTGAAATCTTATGGAGTCTATTTTTAGCACTCACTTAGGACCGCACCACTTAGTGTAGGGGAAACTAACTATATGGTAGGTTCCACAGGTGGTGGGCGGAGCTTAGGATAGAGCAGAGTGACAGTTAAGAATTTACCTCAGACGGCGTTGGGAAGGCAGACAGTGTGGTCACGCCTGGCAGCCTGAGCTGAGTGGAGGGTACCCCAACTATATGTGGGGGCCCAGGACAGATGGCAACGGACCTAGACTGGTAGGAACCAGCTGGTCATGTTGAGGGTTCACAGGTGACACGGATACCGAGGCAGCCAGGAGTTCATCCCTGACTGCGAAGCCGACGAGCTGCAGGCCCAACCAGACCGGGTTGCTGACAGCACCACAAGGTACCTCACCCCTCATGCCCAAAAGACGGTCCTACACTAGTGAGGAAAGACTGAAACCCGGTGTCAGGTGGGAAACTTGTGCGTTCCTGCTGTTCCCATTTGGACCGGTAATAGTCAATTTAAGCCTACTAGACACAGACTGCAGGACTGGCGGGTGAGCTCTTCCAAGGTGGGAAAGACAGAAAGATCTAGAAAGAGAATAGAAACCCTGAAAGACAGAGAAGGAACATCTAAAGACTCCTTAAGAGAAATCCTAAGTTGGTAACAGCACCCTAAACCAAACTGTACCGTGTATTGTTATACCATCAGCCGGTACCGAGTAAAGCAAAGTTAAAATGGAAACGGTTTCTGTTATTCTTCCTGCCGCAGCTCAAAGGACTTAACATCATCAACATCTACAGCAGACGGGTAAGAACTACACCACCATTCACCATCACTGCCCTCCCTCACCGTCTCATATACCATCATAGCTGCCCTGAGGTAAAGCTCCACCTGTGGGGAGCTGTACCACACACTGCTGCCCCCTCCATCACCTCAGTGGCCGGCTGGCAGCGCTGGTACCACCTTACCAGACCCTACAGGTGGCGTCACGTCCCCCTGTAAATAACCCCTTTTACCCCCACCGTTTACCAACAACACCTGGTACAATTGTTCGCCAGGGCACGGCACCGGGGATACCGACCACCCGTGACATCCCACACAGAAGCCCCGGTGACCGAGTACCCCACGCACCCCAGCTCTGGTCGAAACAAATTGGCGTCACGAACAGGATGAGCCAGCCTGGTACCTACCAGGTGAAGTGTGCCTTAAGAACTTTATTACTGTTTAACTGTGTGGATTATAAGAACTGTGCCGAGCCGCCATTACATCGCCTCACAAAATTCAAACTGCGTCACTGCAGCAGGAGAAAGAGCGGGAAGATAAGCCCCGCCCCCTTCGCTCTGCCGAGGAGTGACGAAGGCAGTGGCGGGCTCCGGAAAAGCCCGAAGGACTTGCCCATTAGAACTTTGGGCGGGCTTAAAAGTGCATAAACAAAAATGTGCCGGCCTAGGGGCGTGCCTCGGCCCCTCAACAAACATAGGCCATTCAAGAGGCGCCAAAAAGTCTCCCCGCCCCCATTGCTCTCAATCAACCAAGGGGGCGGGTCGAGCGCCAGCCCACACTGGTTCTGGACTACACGAACTAAGCAGGATGCGGCCGGGAGCGGACTCAATATACCTGGTCAGGCTCCGGACCTGTTACCTGTAACCGGCTGTGAGGCAATGGCAGTCCCAGCTGCTGATTCCCTGGGACCGATTTATGCACCCCTTGTGGAGCCCGGAGAGGAGGATATCACCGAGGCGGAGGACTTCATCCAGTTCCTGAAGGAGCCGGTGGTACAGAGGAGGCCGGGCCCCGCGAGCTATGGAGGGTCGCGGTACCAGCAGCAGCGGTTGGAGAAGAGAAGAGTGCATCTATCTGCAGTTCCCCAGGGTCACCTGGACCGGGACCTGTATTGTGGGGATAAATAAACGCCACGCAGGTCTCAGTGGGAGGTTTGCAAACCGGGTCAGTAAGTTGAGCAATAAAGAGTTAACCCGGTATTGCACTGTTCAAAGTGTGAGCAGAATTGTTTAAAATGCATATTTTTCTGGAATTGCACTGTTTCTTTTTCCTTTTCAGCACTTGATGGACAGTAACCAAAGAACTTGTTACCTGGTCCCAGTTGGGCCAGTATGGACTAGATTATAGTCAAAGTTTGATGCAACGTTATAAGCAATGCGCCTCCCTAATAGGGAAGAAAAGAAGCAATCTTATTGTTGATATCTGTTCTAAATGTTCAATGTTATATGTAAAATGCATTTTTGTATTTCAGGTTTGGTTTGACACCCGCGGACGGGTGTGTTTCACCAAGGGGGTGTGTGGCGCCCCTGCGGGTATGCGCCACAAAATGGTATTACACTTGAATATAAAATGTGTTTTTCCTTGTAAGTTGCCAGGTTACGATTGAAATCTTATGGAGTCTATTTTTAGCACTCACTTAGGACCGCACCACTTAGTGTAGGGGAAACTAACTATATGGTAGGTTCCACAGGTGGTGGGCGGAGCTTAGGATAGAGCAGAGTGACAGTTAAGAATTTACCTCAGACGGCGTTGGGAAGGCAGACAGTGTGGTCACGCCTGGCAGCCTGAGCTGAGTGGAGGGTACCCCAACTATATGTGGGGGCCCAGGACAGATGGCAACGGACCTAGACTGGTAGGAACCAGCTGGTCATGTTGAGGGTTCACAGGTGACACGGATACCGAGGCAGCCAGGAGTTCATCCCTGACTGCGAAGCCGACGAGCTGCAGGCCCAACCAGACCGGGTTGCTGACAGCACCACAAGGTACCTCACCCCTCATGCCCAAAAGACGGTCCTACACTAGTGAGGAAAGACTGAAACCCGGTGTCAGGTGGGAAACTTGTGCGTTCCTGCTGTTCCCATTTGGACCGGTAATAGTCAATTTAAGCCTACTAGACACAGACTGCAGGACTGGCGGGTGAGCTCTTCCAAGGTGGGAAAGACAGAAAGATCTAGAAAGAGAATAGAAACCCTGAAAGACAGAGAAGGAACATCTAAAGACTCCTTAAGAGAAATCCTAAGTTGGTAACAGCACCCTAAACCAAACTGTACCGTGTATTGTTATACCATCAGCCGGTACCGAGTAAAGCAAAGTTAAAATGGAAACGGTTTCTGTTATTCTTCCTGCCGCAGCTCAAAGGACTTAACATCATCAACATCTACAGCAGACGGGTAAGAACTACACCACCATTCACCATCACTGCCCTCCCTCACCGTCTCATATACCATCATAGCTGCCCTGAGGTAAAGCTCCACCTGTGGGGAGCTGTACCACACACTGCTGCCCCCTCCATCACCTCAGTGGCCGGCTGGCAGCGCTGGTACCACCTTACCAGACCCTACAGGTGGCGTCACGTCCCCCTGTAAATAACCCCTTTTACCCCCACCGTTTACCAACAACACCTGGTACAATTGTTCGCCAGGGCACGGCACCGGGGATACCGACCACCCGTGACATCCCACACAGAAGCCCCGGTGACCGAGTACCCCACGCACCCCAGCTCTGGTCGAAACAAATAATACTAACAATAATAATAATAATCATAATAATTATATGAAAAACATTTATTTATTTCCTTATTTTTTCATGATCTCCTGGTGTCCAAAGCAGAGAAAAGTACCACTGCAATTAACCTGTAAAATTTTCACTTAATGTTATGGTAAAAAAAGTAAATAAATAAAATAAAAGTCATATAATATGAAGAGCTGGACTTTAATTACAATCAAAATTAGACTTTTTCAATTCAAAAGAATTTACACCTATTATTTTAACATACTTTTAACTGCCTTTTTTTAGTCTACCAAATGATTAAAATGTCTATGTATACAAAATTTTAAGTTTTTTTTCCACAGAAAATCTTGAAATAAAAAAAGTTGCATTCTTAAGGCCAGGTTCACACCATGGCCTGATCAGGTCCAGGGCTGTCCGGCGTGAACCTGACAGCCCCGGACCAGATTTTGACATAATGCAGCCCTATGGGTCCGGATGGAACCGGATGGCAGCTATGTGCCATCCAGTTTCCATCTGTCCGGGTGAATTCGGATTTTTCTCCTGGACACGTTTGTGTCCGGGGCGAAAATCTGCCCAAATTGGATCCTCCTGGATCCGGGGCGATCCGGCGCTCCCTAATATGGGAGTCTATGGCGCCGGATCGCCCGGGTCCAACAAAAACATTGGACCCGGGAACGGATGTGGAGGATACAACTGTGTAGGATACAAAAGGGCAAATAAGGTCTTATCTTTACAACACTCTAAAAACAAACAGATGTCGCTGCTTACCTGGCCAGGTTGAGTGACACACAATCAGTTTGCATCGCATACAACGGCTGCTGCAGGATCCGCAATCCATGTGTGCTGCTTGGTAGCCAAAACAAATCCACAGGGAACATGTGTATATGATCCGTGCTGCTGTGAAGGGAAGTAACCACAAAAATGGATGATGCCGCTATGTTATCCACATAATTTCCAAGTCTTGCGCCAGCGCAGTGACTCAGTGTCTGTTCAATAGGGCACAGTTAGGCACGTCAATGCTCAGGCCTGAGACTTGGGAATTGTGTGGATGACGTCTTTATGTCATCCACTTGCATACAGTCAGTAGGGGCGGTGTTAGCATGGAGCAGGCCAGCGCTGACCACAGTCTACAGACCCCTCATATGACCCATAAAAGAAATTAGCACATGACACAGGACAGAATAAAACTCATCTTCTGAGGTATGTAGGGGGACATCTGGGGACATAAAGGGGTTATAGGAACCTCAGTTACATCATGTTAAAGGTGATGGGCCCAGTTTATAACCCTCAAAACAGGTGACAGATTCACTTAAATGAAATAGTGGAACAGCATGGCACTGGAGGCTAGGGAACCTCAGGTGATAAGTGACAATGTACATCTGAAACTGTTGTCTGACATTATATCTATCCTTGCTCATAGCAGATATTTGCTTTGTTGGTATTTAAGATGCAGCAAGTGAGATCTCTATTCAAAAAAATATTTATATATAGAAATAACCTTAATTTTTTGTTTCTAAGGGACAGGTTATATTTCATATGGTACGCTCTTTCTGGTCATGTGAAAACTTCATATAAAACAAATACAAACTTTCATTAAAATGAAATGTATGATATGTTGCAGGGCTTCTCATTTTTGAAGCCATTGTTAGGAATTGTGCCTATGCTGCACAAAGATATTATTCTATTCATGAGGAAATGGAAAAATTTAATATTTTTGCTAACATTTTTTCTTTTTTCTAACAAGCTCTTACATCACCCACCTGTTCATTTCTTGCTAGATAAATCTGGCGTTTGGAGTAAAAACTTCACTCGTTAATTGACATGAGAAAAACAAGCGAGCTAGACTCGGCCTTTTGTCTGTTTGACCTATGCTGCCAATCATCGCTAATCCTCCATTCACAAATGTGATTTAGATGGTTTAGAGGCTGAAATACTGTTGAGTTATAAAGACAACATAAAAGATTTAAGACGACACCTATCACGATGAATGAATAAACATGTAAAACACCTAAGCGCTTATAGTATAGATGTCCAATTGAGCGCTAAGGACCTTCATTTTGTAAGTACATTATATATAGCAGTAATTCAGACTACATTTCACATTTTCAATATTTGCATATACCTTTGTCTATAGAATTCCTGCTGCCCTCTTTGGCTTGCTTATAGTATGGTCACAGCAGCTTGCACCTGTTCACACTTAGTTCCTTCTGTTAGAAAGTGCTGGTCAGTGTTTGATTTTTTCTATTCTACTTTTAGGCTGTTTTCACACTGGCATACTTGCAAGTCCATGTCCATCCATTTTGAAACTGATGGCTACTGATCCATCCATTATGGCCTCCCATGTAAGGATGCCAACTGATGTCCATGGATCATTTTTTAACGTATCTGTCATCAGTTACCAGAGATAGGGGTGAGAGGAGCTGTACATTGCTTCTGAGCATACTCAGTACAGCAAAACCGATCTGTCTCATGGATTCGTTTTTTTCACCAATCCGTATGGATCCGTCCTCCATGCGATTTTCAAGGCAGCCCAGAAACAGAACAGTCTCCGTTTCTGGGTACATGAAAAAAGGTGACACCTACGGATCCATTACAAAACGGAGACACACGGATGGCCACTTAGGACCAATCCGTGCCCATAGGATAACATGGGAGGCCATCAGTTTCAAAATGGATGGACACGGATTTGCAAATTTGCCAGTTTGAAAAGTAGCATTAGAGTTGGTGACTTACTCCATATTTGACTACTATTACTGTATAAATCCAAGGCTGTTTTTAGCTAGTATCTTAGGTCGGGTTCACACCACGGCACAATCAGGTACAGGGCTTTTTGATGTGAATTGGACAGCCCCGCACCTGAACTGGACACAGAACCGGAGGGCCAAATATGCCCTCCGGTCCGGTATCCAGCCGGATTCTTCTTATAGCAGCCACAGCTGCTGATAATTCAAGATCGCGGCTAGCGGGGAGCTAACTGCAATCATGAACTGTCAGCAGGGGACAGCTCCATGGTGCTGAAGCTCAGTGCTGGCCGGCACTGAGCTTCAGCACCCGGCGTCCGGCTCCGGGGTGCGGCTCCGGTGCAATCAGATTAATTCATATTAGTGCTTACATTGTGCTGCTGTATTCTTTGATTTATAATATAAAGGTTATGCCATACCAGTGGTCCTCAACCTTTCTTCCCATGAGAGCCATATTCAGCACTTGGCTTTGTCCCTCCCCCTGATGTTAGTTCACATGCTGAGCTCATCTCACATCTTCCCTCACATATCTCAGCTGATCTCATCAGCAGAGATGTGTAGTTAACAGCATCGATCAGATCAGGTATCCGATCGATGCAGTTAACTGTTTGGATCGTGCTGTTAGTCACTGTAAACTCCGTAACAGAAAAAATGATCTAAATACCAAAATTCTGTTTATTTGGTCGCCGTAACATTGCTATAAAATGCAATAACGGACGATCAAAACTGCGGATACCCCAAAAATGGTATCATTAAAAACGTTAGCTCAAGACATAAAAAATAAGCCATCACAGAGCCCCAGATCCTGAAAAATGAGGATGCTACGGGTCGCAGAACATGGCGCAAAAAGTCCATTTTTGTTTTTTGCAAACTTCTGAATTTTTTTTCACCACCTAGATACCAATAAAGGTATACATGTTGGGTGTTTACGAATTAGTATTGGCCCGAGCCATCACCACGTCACGTCGGTTTTACCATATACTGAACATGGCGACTAAAATACCCAAAAGAAAACGTGTTATTGCACTTTTTTGCAATTTCACTGCATTTAGAATTTTTTTGCAATTTCCCAGTACACTAAATGGTAAAATAAATTATTGCATATGAAAGTACATCTCGTCCCGCAAAAAACAAGCCATCATATGTCTATATTGACAGAAAAATAAAAAAAGTTATGGCTCTTTGAAGCAGGAGAGCAAAAAATGAAAATGAAAAATGAAAAATTCCCCAGTCATGAAGAGGTTAAAAAACCCCATAAAAGTTCAAACAACCCCCCTTTTGCCTCACTGAAAATAATTTACACTGTGTGTAGAATTATTTGGCAAGTTGTTTTGTAGAGGATTATTTTTATTATTGATCAACAACTATGTTCTCAATCAACCCAAAAGACTCAAATATCAAAGCTTAATATTTTTGGAAGTTGGAGTGGTTTTTTTTAGATTTGGCTATCTTAGGAGGATATCTGTTTGTGCAGGTAACTATTACTGTGAAGAATTATTAGGCAACTTAATAAAAACCAAATATATCCCATCTCACTTGTATATTTTCACCAGGTAAACTAATATAACTGCACAAAATTTAGAAATAAACATTTCTGACATGCAAAAACAAAACTCAAACAAATTAGTGACCAATATAGCCACCTTTCTTTATGATGACACTCAACAGCCTTCCATCCATAGATTCTGTCAGTTGCTTGATCTGTTTACGATCCACATTGCGCGCAGCAGCCACTACAGTCTCCCAGATACTGTTCCGAGAGGTGTACTGTTTTCCCTCCCTGTAGATCTCACATTTTAGGAGGGACCACAGGTTCTCTATGGGGTTCAGATCAGGTGAACCAGGGCGCCATATCATTATTTTTGCTTCTTTTAGACCTTTACAGGTCAGCGACGCTGTGGAGTAGTTGGATGCATGTGATGGAGCATTGTCCTGCATGAAAATCATGTTTTTCTTGAACAATACTGACTTCTTCCTGTACCACTGCTTGAAGAAGTTGTCTTCCAGAAACTGGCAGTAGGTCTGAGAGATGAGCTTCCCTCCATCCTCAACCTGAAAAGGTCCCACAAGTTCATCTTTGATGATACCAGCCCATACCAGTACCCCACCTCCACCTTGCTGGCGTCTGAGTCGGAGTGGAGCTCTCTGCCCTTTACTGATCCAGCCTCTGGCCCATCCATCTGGCCCATCAAGAGTCACTCTCATTTCATTAGTCCATAAAACCTTTGAAAAATCAGTCTTAAGATATTTATTGTCCCAGTCTTGACATTTTATCTTATGTTTCTTGTTCAAAGGTGGTCATTTTTTAGCCTTCCTTACCTTGGCCATGTCTCTGAGTACAGCACACCTTGTGCTTTTTGATACTCCAGTAACATTTCAGCTCTGAAATATGGCAAAACTGGTGGCAAATGGCAACTTGGCAGCTTCACGCTTGATTTTCCTCAATTCATGGGCAGTTATTTTGCACCTTTTTTGCCTAACACGCTTCTTGCGACCCTGTTGGTTATTTGCCATGAAACGCTGGATTGTTCAGTGATCACGCTTTAAAAGTTTGGCAATTTCAAGACTGCTGCATCCCTCTGCAAGACATCTCACAATTTTGGACTTTTCAGAGCCCGTCAAATCTCTCTTCTGACACATTTTTCCAAACAAAAGATATTTGCCTAATAATTAAGCACACCTTATATAGGGTGTTGATGTCATTAGACCACACCCCTCCTCATTACAGAGATGCACATCACCTGATTTACTTAATTGGTAGTTGTCTCTCAAGCCTATACAGCTTTGAGTAGGACAACATGTGTAAAAAGTATCATGTGATCAAAATACTCATTTGCCTAAAAAAATTCACATATTTGATATCGCCACGTTCAGAAATGCCCGATCTAGGGGCGTGTCCAGCTGCTGATGGCGACTGACGCGTGGTGAGGAGCCTCCGCAGCCTAGACCAGCTAAAACGGCTCTAAACAACGACAACCAAGCCAGAATAATACCCCCGAGGTCCGCTCAGATCAACATCGGCCGCCGGACATGCCGAGAGCAAACTCCCGCCGCAGAGACACCGAGAATAAGCTCACGAGCTTCTTCCCGCCGGAGAGTCAGAGAACTCCCAAGATGGCGCCCGCAAAGGAGACTGTGCACACATCCAGCTCCCGCGAATCTGCACATTCCCCCCGCTCACCTCGGAGATCCACAGTACATGACGCAGTGAGTAGCGAGGACGCTCCGGTTACCAAACGGTACCTGAGAGACCTGCTGGGAGACATGAGAGACTCCATGATAAGTGAAATGCGGAGTATGAGGGAGGAGATGAGAACAGAAATGGCGGCAATGGGGGAGAGAACCTCTAAACTGGAAGCAAAAATGTCTGACTTTGCTTCAGCACACAATAACCTTGCGGACAGTTATGATACACTAGATAGAGACATGGGCACTGTCCAAGCGAAACTGTGCCATTTGGAAGATGGATTGCGGATTAATAACATAAAATTAAGGGGGGTCGCGGAGGCCCAGGACACGGAGGATTTAACAGCAGTGGTAACAGCATTCCTGGCAGCAGCTCTACCGAAAGCCCCCCCTGAAATGCTCGAGGTTGTCAAATCTTACAGACTTCCGAAACCGGCCTCGCTTCCAAAAGAGACTCCTAGAGACATACTGATTTCTTTCCTAAGACCGGGCTCGAGAGATCTTCTCTTACGTGCCATGAGAGATAACCCCTCACTACCACCCCCATTTGAAGCGGTTGCAACTTATCCAGATCTATCCTCGGGAACGCTGGCCAGGAGGCGCGAATTTGCTTCCAGCTGTCGCATCCTTAGAGAAAAGGGAATCCAGTATGCCTGGGGGACACTGGCAGCAGTGAACTTCCGATACAAAGGAACCAGACACTCGTTTGGATCCCCCACCCAACTTAGGAAGGCACTAAAGGCATGGAACTTGGCTACATCTGGTCCAAATTCCCCACGATCTCCACGAGATGAACCTCAGGGATCACACCTTCGGGACCATAACTGATTATCTCTAAGCTTGGGAGAACAAACTGTTGGTCTGGATGGCGAAGTCTCCAGTTTGGCTGTTTGCCAATTCCTGAGCCCTGACCTTCTACTGTGGGAGCTCCGGAGGGGCCACTGAGTCGGGATAATTCTTCCCGGGTCCTGGGCGACCATTGGGGTCCCCCCAGGATAGAGGGGAGGGGCCTAGTGGATTTATTGAATCCCCCCCCAAGGCTACAGACAAATTAGTCTGTCCAGTATTGGAGTTTACATCTGTGTTTGTTTCCCCCATTTGTGTTTGCTTTTGGGTTTTATTTTGATCTCCATCCCACGCTTATCTATCCACCCCAATTCTGACCCAGTCCCACGTCCCTCTCTAAACTTCCTCTTATTCTCCCTCTCCCCCCCCCCTCTCCCCCCCCCTCTCTACACCTTCTTTTCTATCTATTCATCGGCTTCTTAAGCCCTATCTCTCTCTGGTCCTGCATCTCAACTCTTAGAAGAGGTAACCGAACCGTAAACTGCTGCTTAATCACATCTTGCCATGTCAGGTTCTGCTTCTAACCTACAGGTGGCGTCACTAAACGTAAAAGGATTGAACTCCCCAGTCAAGCGTTCCTTTCTCTGGAGGGAGACCAGAAGACTGCGGGCGGACATATTCTGTATCCAAGAAACACACTTACTGCAGGAGGATAATCATCGGGTAAGACACTCCTCCTATCCTCATGTATTTTTCGCTAATAACACTGTTAAAAAAGCAGGAGTCTCCATTATGGTGAGCGGCAGAGTCCAGTTTCAGCTGAAGAAGCTGGAGGCTGACCCCCTGGGGAGATACCTAATTATGGGGTGTCTTATCTCGGGGGAACTGTTTACCATAGTAACAGTATATGCCCCAAATTTTGGCCAAACGAGATTTCTGAAGTCACTGCTTAAGAAGCTAAGAGAATCCTCTGAGGGTTCATTAGTTATATGCGGAGATTTTAATCAGATTATGGAGGCGAGACTGGACTCGTCCGCGCCGACAGTAAGAAGAGGAGGAGGAATAGCGGAGCTGTGTAGGGAGTTCAGACTCCATGACGTGTGGCGGTACCTGAATGCAGAGGAGAGAGACTACACCTTTTTCTCTAGCAGTCACAAATCCTACTCCAGGATTGACTTTTTCCTGGTGGGGGATGATGTCTTGCCCCGCTGCAATGCAGCTACAATAGGTCTAATATCATGGTCCGACCACGCTCCGGTGACCCTTGGAATCAGATTGGGGCAGCCGGCTGGTACTCCTCGTAGATGGAGAATGAATGTTGTCCTTCTATCGGATCAACGGACCCTCGACTCACTAGACGCCAACCTGGATGACTTTTTTCGTCTTAACGACAACGGGGAGGTGTCAGACGGAACCCTTTGGAGTACGCATAAAGCTGTTCTCCGGGGCCTCCTCATCCAAAAGGCATCTCAGCAGAAAAAGGCAAGGGAGAAATTCTGGAGGAGTGGTCCGAAAAAATCATAGAACTAGAAAAAGTAAACAAAGTTAAGCCCACGCCACTACTGGCATCTCAAATACTAAATTTACGTATGAAACTTAGATCCCAACTACTTTTTTATCATGAGCTCCACTTAAGAAAACTTAATACTCAGTTCTACTCTTCTGGGGATAGAGCTGGTAAAATTCTAGCTAAAATACTCAAAAAACGAGTCACACAGTCTATGGTGACCTCTATGACCTCGGCTGAGGGAAAACAGATCAGAGACCCAAATGGGATTGTGGGTGTTATGGCTGATTACTACTCTAGACTGTATAATCTAGCTGACGACCCCCAGACTCCGCAACCCTCAATGAATTCCATAAGAAACTATTTATCACAGCTTGACCTGCCAGTAGTACCTACAGACGTATTAGCAGAACTAAACGAACCTCTTACACTTTCAGAGGTAATGTCCACCATACAAAATCTCAAGTTAAATTCCACTCCGGGCCCAGACGGATTTGCTAACGAATACTATAGGTCATTCTCGTCCCGACTGGCGCCCTACCTTCTCCGCCTCTTCCAATTTTGGCAATGTGAGGGAGAGCTCCTGGCCGAAGCTTTGGAGGCCACAATCACCACCATCCAGAAGCCAGGGAAGCCCCCAGATCAGCCGGGCAATTATCATCCCATTTCGTTATTAAATACGGATGTGAAGATATTTGCCAGGATTTTGGCCTCCCGCTTAATGCGGGTGATCCCACAGTTGGTGAACGCGGACCAGGTGGGGTTTGTGGCAGGACGACAAGCTAGAGACGGCACTAGACGTATGTTGGACCTGATTGAGGTGGTAGAGGGAAGGGGAACCCCCAGTGTATTCCTGTCATTGGACGCTGAGAAGGCCTTTGACAGGGTACACTGGGGCTACCTACATGGGGTCCTCGAGAGATTTGGCTTTTCTGGGCCGATCCTGAGAACGATCCTAAGTCTCTATTCCAATCCTAGCGCACGTGTTTCCATGTCGGGCTACTTATCACAACCTATTTCCATCACCAATGGGACGAGACAGGGATGCCCTCTGTCTCCCCTGATTTTTGCCCTGGTGATGGAACCCCTTGCTGCATCAGTCAGGTCCAATCTACAAATCTCGGGTATACAGATAGGAGCCAAGAGACACGTCATAGGGCTTTATGCTGATGACGTTATTATCTCGTGCACGGTCCCTGCCAAGTCCATCCCAGCTGTAATGCGAGAGCTTGAAACGTTCTCAGAAATATCCTATTACAAGCTGAATATGGGAAAATCCATGGCGCTCCCACTTAACATACAGGAGGAGTTAGAAGATCTTAAATCAAGTTTCACATGTACATGGGCTCCAGACGGCATACCCTATTTAGGCATTGTGCTGTGTGCTGCTCGTCACATAGCACGAGTCAACATACAAACATTAATAAGTTCATTAAGGAGGACCCTAGACCCTGGCCCGCTTCCTCCCTTATCCTGGATGGCACGTATCCAAGCCTTTAGGATGATTTGGATGCCCAAAATGCTATACCTTTTTCGCTGCCTCCCACTGGCCTACCCGACTAAACTACTCTCCCAATTACAGGGACAGATTAACAGATTCATCTGGGCAAAGGGAAGACCGAGGGTTCCAAGACGCACGATGTACCTGAAACTCAAAGGGGGAGGCATGGGAGTGCCGGACGTGACAGCATATCTTAGAGCCGCGATACTCGAAGCATCTAGGGAGCTGTGGAGTCGCCAATCTAATTTGGGTTGGGTTCAGATAGAGACGGACTTTATGCCTGGAGTGGAACCCGATGGGCTTCTGGCGGGAGCGGCCCTTGGTAGGGTAGGAATGGATCATCCGCTGTCCACTATCCGCTCGTTACAATCAGTGTGGGGAAAAATTCCAGCTTTCTGGACCAAGCTCCCCCCAGAGAGGATCCCGCTGAGAGCCTTTCGGATACATATCCCCTCCCTGAATATTTCCACATGGTGTGACCTGGGAATTGACACTCTGGGCGATATGATGAGGGATGGTAAACTACTCACCTTCCAGCAGTTTAGCGATGGGAGAAGGGAGCTGCTCAGTACATTTCTACAGTACTCTCAGATACGACACTATCTCGGATCTTTAGATTGTTTGCATGACCTAAAACAACCTTTGACATCCCCACTCCAAAGATACCTCTTTTCTGAAGGCCGGCCCCCGAAGGGTCTATCTATCATATATGAAGGCATACTAACCCAGAACTCGACAGAGAAGCTACCCTCAATGACTCGCTGGGAGGGAGATCTGAGTTTTACTGCGGACGCAGATGACTGGGAGGGTGCGATTAGATGTGTTACTCAAACTACGAGATGTATCAACCACTTAGAATCCCTCAAAAAGGTTAATTTGCGCTGGTACACCACCCCCTCCAAGCTAGCTAGATTCGTTACAGGGAGTTCGCCGATGTGTTGGAGGCATTGTGGACAGAAGGGAGACTTGGCACACATGTGGTGGTCATGCCCCAAGATAGCCCAATTCTGGACGCTTGTAGCTGGCCTGATGGGCTCGGTTACTGACACCTCTATCCCCCTATCTCCACAGCTTGCAATCCTACATATAGGAGCGGAAATTTTTCCTCCCATCCTTCGCCACGTGATTACATACATCCTAATCGCAGCCAGACTGTGTGTGGCAGCAGCTTGGAAGAATATGTCCCCCCCATCCGTGGGAGATGTCGTCAAAAAATTGAACTTAATTTATTGTCATGAATATCATTTAGCATTGAACGCACCGAGACGTAGATACATTACTGAGGCATGGCAATTGTGGGCGAAATACCCGGCAGCCATGCAGCCTCCGTATTAAGCAACACTTAATATGAAGTGGGATGCTCTCTACTCTCTGTTCTGTTTCCTTATATCCGAAACTTTTCTTTCTTCTCTCTTCTTTAAATGTTTTCTGTCCCCCACACCTCCCCTCCCTTTCCCCCCCCTCCCCCACCAAGTTTACTTATCCTAACTCTACCCCCCCTTCCTTCCCCCCCCCCTTACCCAATCTTTTAGATTATTTTCCCCCCCCCCCCCCCCCCCCCCGTCTTAATACCCTGGGAAATGTTTGATATTGTTTTGACAATTGACTACTTGCAATAATGCTGTTTCTGTTTCTGTACTTACATATGTTACAATAAAAATTTATTGAAGACCAGAAATGCCCGATCTATCAAAATCTAAACTCAATTAAACAGATCTGTAAATTGCGTACCAGAAGTAACAAAAGTACGTTTTTATAGTCACCGCAACATTGCAACTAAATGCAATAACAGGTGATTAAAACATCAAATCTACCCACAAATCATTAGAAGCCTCAGCTCAAGATGCAAAAATTAAGGCATCTCACAGCTCCAAATTCCAAAAAATGAGAACGCGATGGGTGGCGGAAAATGGCACAAAACTGCAATTCTTTTTCTTTAAAAGCTTCTGAATTTTGTTTCACCATTTAGATAAACGTAAAAGTATACATGCTTGTTATCTATAAATCGTACTGTCAATCATATCGTCATGTCAGTTTTACCATATCGTGAACATGGTGATTACAATACCATAAAAACAATGTGTAATTGTGCTTTTTTTGCAATATCCCCACACTTGGAATTTTTCCCATTTTCCTGTACAATATATGGTAAAATACATGATGTCATTCAAAAGTACAACTCATCACACAAAAAACAAGCCCTCATATGTCTTTATTGATGGAAAAGTAAAAAACGTATGACTCTTTAAAGAAGGGGAGGGAAAAATGAAAAATGGAAAACTTAAAGGTGCCCTTAAGCCTTTACTATGATAAATAAACTTTTAGACTCAAAGAAAAGAAAAATGTATTATGTTATTGATATAGTAAATCTATTAATGCTAATAATGGGTGCACTATTTACTATAGGAAATATCTGATTTCTAAAAATTTAAAGGGAACCTGTCACCTAATCTATGGCCCCTAAACTATCACTACCTGCCCCTACAGACCCTAACTAGCTCCCTAACCATCCCTGCCTGTCCTAATAGGGCTTTATAGAAGGTGAATAAACCACTTTATAAACTTACAGTTTCTGTGACAGTGGGGCGTTCCTGTGGGCTCTTGTCCGAAGGGCGGGTTCCCCAGAGCCGCGCTCCCCCCGCCTCGCTACCTTCCTAACGCCCTAATGGGCGGCATTATCGATTTGAAGAGCGGGGAGCCCATTGGAATCATCCCGCCCCGCTCTTCATGACGCGCGGCCCGGAAATGACGATGAGAGCGCGTCATTTCCGTGCCGCGCATGCCCAGTGCAGCGGTGTGAAGCCGATGCGTGTGCCGTCGTCGCTAGGCAACGATCGGCGTTCTTCGGAAG